>JAHWFO010011947.1:7500-11269 GCA_023313115.1 Rhysida immarginata | reverse complement strand
CTTCCGCCACTTAGGACACTCTCTTGAGAGGGCAGAGTGGCCACCCTTACAATTGCAACAGTAACATTTATTCAAACAGGATTCCATTTCATGTCCAGGTTTGCCACATTTACAAAAAACTGCATCCAAGCGACAGTTAATTCTCGCGTGGCCAAACTTCTGACAGTTAAAACATCTTAGAGGGTAGGGGATAAAAGGTCTCACTCTACAAATAATATACCTGATATATCTAGTATCTGGTAGTACTGTTCCTTCGAATGTAACAATAAAAGAATTTGTGGGGTGGGGAACTCCCCTCCTCCTTGGAACGATCCTACGAACGTCCACAACTAATTGATCGTCCAACTCGGCCAGGATTTCTCCGTCATCCATTCCTTCCAGATCTTGGCATGAAGAAAGACCGAAACCGCTTTCCCCGCGAACTTTTTTAAGAATAGAAGAATAGAGGCTTTTCTATCCTTAGAGACCTCAACCAAAAGATGACCATTGGTTAATCTCTTGGTATTCTTAGTGTCTCCTACAAGCCGTTTCAGGTTCTTCGCAATCAAAAAAGGGGAGATAGTTTTAAATGAATCCCCACTTTCTAATTTCATCTCTAGAAACTTTGGATTTCTAGGCGATCTTAAGTTAGATCTTTTCTCATGTCCATTCTGTTGTTTTTGATTTCCTTGCTTGTGATTTTTACCCATATTAAGTAAAAAAAATTTTCATCTCCCTCGCTCTCCACCCACCACCGAGCCCAACAAGGGGATGCACATCGGCACCAGAGCTACGAGGAAGATATAGGCAATGCCTAACCCTATGGCTGAAGCTCCAAGGATTGGCCAGCCGATTGACCTGGACGGGCTCATCCAGACCACCCATCCTTCCGAGAAGCAGGGGCCACAGTGGTGTGTTGTTCCGGAAAGCCTTCCCTCAACCACCAGGATCCCCTTTTCCCCAGAAGTAGGGTCACTGCGCACGGCAAACACGCAGGTGGACGTACTAGTCACAATGGAGGCCATGTCAAAAACATGCCTGCATTGCGAGCACTGGTCTTTTTGGGAGGGTCCACAACCGACCGGACACTTTTAGTCTGGCCTCTCTGCTAAGGCCTGTCTGGCATGGGTGACCTGATCCAGTATAGCCCTTAGCACCACTCAGGCACTCAAGCCCCTCCACCACGTCAAGGTAGTGCCCACGGAGGGGCATAGACTCATTACCTTCGATGTAGAACTAAAGACAACATTGTCCATTCAGCACAGGGGCTGGAACCCGAAAAAGGCCGACTGGTCGGCCTTTCGTTCCTCCCTCTCTCACAAGATTCAGACTCTTCCAGAAACTAAGAACCTCGAAACACCCAAAGAAGTAAATGAAGTGGCAACAGCATTCCAGATGCAGTGTGAGGAAGTCTGTAAACAGTCAATGCCACTAAGGGGCAAACTGTGCAGGAGATATAACTCATGGTGGACAAACGACCTCACAATACAGCGTAGAAAAACCAATGCAGCAAGAAAATCTTTTCAGGCAGCCAGCGACCCAGCCCTACGTGAACAGAGAAGGAGACGTTATGTGAGAATGAGAACTGACTACAGAAAAGCCATCAAGAAGGCGAAATTTAAGGACTGGTGCGATTTCTGCTCTGTAGCCAGTCAGGCAGACCCCTTCTCCCTCCCCATGAAACTTCTAACTCAAAAGGTGAAGCGGACCACCCCAATGGCTACGACTACTAGGGGAGACTCATCTACCCTTCACACAATAAACACTACTTTAGCACTACTAGAGAAGTACTTTCCCAAACCAGACAACACATCAGCCAGTCAACAGTCCTAAAATTGTTCCAACCCCAGTTTTCCCTCCGATAACCGTGCCAGAACTCTACGAAGCAGTTCATTCATTCCATCCAAAGAAAGCTGCCGGGCCAGATAGGATCCCTATTGCGGCTCTGGCCCACATCTTAGACGCATCTGCAGAGTACCTGGGGAAGTTATTTACACAGTTAGTGCTTGCAGGCTGCTTCCCAACAGTTTGGAAAAAAGGTATTGTCTGCTGGATACCTAAAGATGGCAGCTCCTTGCGACCCATCTGTCTCATGCCAGTGATGGGCCGGCTGTTGGATAAAATCCTCTCTAGGAGAATGGTGTTCCTATTAGAAACATCGGGCTGCCTCAACAATTTCCAGTTTGGATTCCGCCCCGGACGCAATCCTAGACTCACTTACCAGTGCCAAGAATAACAAGGAAAACTGCGTCATTCTGTCCTTGGACATCAGCAATGCATTCAACAGTCCTGACCATCACTGTATGATAGATGCTCTCAGGGACCTTGGATGTATTGAACCTTATTTACGAGTGCTAGCTGATTTTCTCAAAGAGCGAGTAGTTTATAGTAATGGCATCCACTGGAAAATGGAAAGAGGGTGTCCACAGGACTCATCCCTCGGACCTATCCTATGGAATATCCTGATGGAGGGTTGGTTCAAGGCCATGGCTGGCTGCGAACTTGGCAGAGGTAAAGCTCAGGCCTTTGCTGATGATAGCTTGATCATCATCTCAGCGCCGTCCGCTAAAAAACTAGAAGACCGGGTACCCAAGATCTGGAGCAAGTGCCAGGACTGGGCCCAGAAATGCTCACTAGCTTTTAACCTAGACAAGACACAATGTATTTTCATCCCCTGCAGCAAGGTTCAGCGCCCTCCAGTAATCAAATTAGATTATGGCTGGACCACGTCAACTACTTCTCGAAAAGGGTTAGGTCACTGGGCAGCCGCCTATTCATCTTTGCCGGCCGAAACTGGGGACTCTCCTTCAAAGCCCATAAGGTACTACTCCGCATCATCCGTCCAATGATGCTTTACGGCGCTGAGATTTGGGGTACCCGGGCTAATGACTCCAGGATCCGTAAGCGCCTGTAGGCTGCACGAAGACCTTTTCTGTTAGCTCTGACGGGTGCCTACAGAACTACTCCTAATGAAGCCCTTAACGTCCTTACTGGCTGCCTACCACTCCACCTTGAGGCTGAGATCAGACACAGGATGCAAACGACAGGATACGAACCACCCGTCTCATTTTCAGATTCAATACCACCTTGGAAATTCAAACAAATATCTATTTACTCCTGGACTACCATGCAGCACGACACACCCATCAAAATTTACACAGAAGGCTCCCACATTGAAAGCAATACCGGGGGATCCTTCATAATTTTGAGCGAGAACCAAATCACCTATAAATCCACCTTTAGCCTACAACCATCTTGCTCAGTCTACCAGACCGAGGTCTATGTTATACATGAGGCTATGCTCTGGTTAAGGGCGAGGGAAATAAACAATAGTACAATTGTCAACCTTTTCTCGGATTCCTACTCCGCCCTGAAAGCAATAACTAGTAATAGACCACTCACGAAGATAGTAATAGACACACATAAGCTTTTCCGCGAGCTCTCTGCAAAATTTGTATTGAGACTTGTCTTGGGTAAAGGCCCACCTTGGAATCCCGGGTAATGAACTACCAGATAAGGCAGCAAAGAGCGCGGCGCTTGCCTTCCCCGAGAACCTCAAAGAAGAGGTCATCCCATCAGCCAGAAGTTATAAACAATTGCTGCGGAAGCAAACTTTGGATAGGTGGCAGGAGTGGAACTCCAGCTCAAAGGGGAGGGTTGCATTCACTTACTTCCCAAAAGTTTCGTTGTATCCCCCTGCTATAACTCCAGCAACGATACACTTTATAACAGCTTACGGCCCCTTCTTACAATACCTCCACAGGTTCAAATTACGGAGAGAGGAACCCTC
>JAHWFO010011947.1:0-2500 GCA_023313115.1 Rhysida immarginata | reverse complement strand
ACTAACTTAACACACTTGGTAAAATACAGGTGAACAAAGCTAGAACGGGCCGGTAAGGAACGAACGAGCGATCGAGCGTAAGTGAGTCCCTTAGCACGCTTGTGCGCTCGACAGCATGCAGTGGGGCCATGCGGCGCCCCCCGGGGCTCTGTGGGGAACGTGGGCGAACGAGCGTGCGTTCCTTAGCACGCTTGTACGCCCGGTAGCATGGTTGTGCCGAGTGGCGCCCCGAGGCTATCTGGGGCACGTGCCGGACGACGCACGTCCGAAACAGCCGCGTAGGGGCGTGTAAATAGGTGGCGTAGGAGCCCACTTGCCAACAAAAGTTATCCGCTGGCTAGTGAACAGAGCTCATGAAAGAAATTTCATTCAAGCGCGGGTAAACGGCGGCGTAGGAAGTACGAGACTGTTCAGCTATGCTAGTGAACAAAGCTCGATCGTGGTGGGAGCGAAATCAATTCAGTAAAGGGCGGGTAAGCGGCGGGAGGCAATATGACTCTCCTAATGTGCAGCAAACAGAACTCGTTTCGGGGTGGAGGCAAAATTTCGACTAAGTCCCACTTTGAGCACCCACCTCCGAAACGAAGGCACGTAAACGCGCCAAAATTGGAACGTTGGACGGGCTGCCTGCTCCCAGGAAACCGTCCAACGCCCGTGCAGACAGGTGGCGTAGGAGGCGAACAAGTCTCAACAATGAGCAGAGCTCAAGCGTCATGCCACGAGACCGAAATTTCGACTAAGTCCGAATGACGCAAAACTCGGTGAAACGATGCGGCCTTAAGAGGGATGTATGTCCGCTAAATATCAAGGCGATCGGCCGTGGTTCGAGTTTTCAACAGAAATTCGCATTGAGTTCCTTTGATGAACACACACAGCTAGCTCGAGCCAGCAGACCCGAAATTTCGACTAAGTCTGAATGACGCGAAACTCGGTGATATGATGCGGCCTTAAGAAATACGTATGTCCGCCAAATATCAAGGCGATCGGGCGTGGTTCGCATTTCGAACAAGTCTCAACGATGAACAGAGCTCAACGATTAACAGAGCTCGAGCGACACCGCACCTCTGAACGACCAGCCGAACTCCTCGGGGTGGAAGTCAACCGACACGGGCTGTAATTATTGAGTAGGCAACTCTTCGAGGTTCTCCCTAGGAAAAAATTTCGAACATCAAAAGTCAAAAAAAAAACATGCTACTTTCAAGATGGTTTACCAAAGGTTCGAATTTCATGCCGCGTTTGGCCACTCTTGTGCGGCCGGGAGGTGAACCCCTTTCCCGGCGCCAACGTTGCCAAGAACGTTCGGAATATCGGAAGGTTTCTCGCCTTCGGCGAGGGCGACCGCTTCAGCTCGGTCCACTAGGGTTTACGTACTCTTAAACTATGGGGCGTAAACGCGACTGGTGGAAAGTCAGCGGGCTGTCTGGCCGTCTGTCTCCAGTGGGGGGGAACCATTCTCTTCGAGCGTTGGTTCGGTGATGGTTCGCCCGTTTGAGAGGTAAACCAGCTATCGAAAGTCTGGTTTCACAGGCTTTGTTGACGGCCTGATCCCGACAGCATAAAGGCTGGGTTCCTAGTAGTAATCGTATCGACCGGTGGTTATCACAGAATCGTTCCCGGGATCACTTGAGACACACTGTGGGACATTAAGGTTACGCTTCCTTTTATAATAATAAAAAGAGGCATTTCGATGGTGCTATTTAAAACCCGATGACGGGATTTGAGGTTCGTGCTTCAGCTTTGACGGTAGAACGTCGTTGCGTCCCGCTGCGAACGTCGATTCTAACCTGTGGAGGAGAATGGATGCCCTTGATTTGGTGAGATTCGAGTGAGCCTTCCACAGGAAGCTGCCTGACATCGTACCATAAAGAGAGAGAGAGAAAGCAAGCAAACTGCTTCTGAAAAGCAAACTCGGTTGGCCGAAATATCTATTAAAAAGGCGCTGACGGATATATCACCTGTCCGTGGTGCTACTGTGAGCTCTGCGGAGATTCACGTTATTTTGAAAAATAGATCGGCCGAGGGTGTCTGCGTCACGTACGCGGCGTTGGATACTGCTTCGCCTGTTTAGGAGTGTTTTGTAAGATACCTGGTTGATCCTGCCAGTATTCATATGCTTGTCTCAAAGATTAAGCCATGCATGTCTATGTGCATACTGCATTAAGGGGAAACCGCGAATGGCTCATTAAATCAGTTATGGTTCCTTAGATCGTACCACCCTCCTTGCACCGGCGACGCATCTTTCAAATGTCTGCTTTATCAACTGTCGATGGTAGGTTATACGCCTACGATGGTCGTAACAGGTAACGGGGAATCAGGGCGCGATTACAGAGAGGCAGCCTGAGGAACAGCTACCACGTCCAAGGAAGGCAGCAGGCACGCAAATTACCCACTCCCGGCATGGGGAGGTAGTGACGAAAAATAACAATGAGGGACTCCACCGAGACCCCATAATAGGAATGAGTACACTTTAAATCCTTTAACGAGGATCTATTGGAGGGCA
>JAHWFO010011945.1:16736-28778 GCA_023313115.1 Rhysida immarginata | reverse complement strand
GAGCACTAAGAAGGGGTTTTTGGAAATTCAACCCCTAAGGGGGGGGGGGTAAAGAGAGGTTGAAAGTTTGTTAACACATTAACTGGTATTGCACTACATTCTTAACACATTTACTGGTGTGGTACTACATAATTAACTATATTAACCTCTTTTAGGGAGGGGGGTAACGAATTGCAGAGTGTGCTATCCATGAAGCGCGATATCTCCACCATGACCTACCTAAAACCTTCCCAGGGTCCATCGGAATTACCATGAAAAATTTCATCAAGATTGGCCTAGCCATTTTGAAATGCATAGCGAACAGACAGATAAACATACCGAGAATTTTATATACATATATAGATAAGGATGAAAGTTGTTTGTGTGTTTCTTTCTATTATAAATCTACAGTTTAATTCCAATCTTGGTGAAATTTGCACATTTGATCTTCAAAGCAAGAAGAAGGTCACTGTCTACACGATATTTCAAAAAATAATATTTATCGATAATAATTGATATTCAAATTGATGGCAGCGCATACTGATAGGAGGTATCTCACAGCAATATGCACCGACCAAAATATATATCTCATGACGAACAATGCAAGGTAAAGTTTGCGCAACAATAGATTGCTCTGTTTGTTTCAACAGTAGTGATAGCAACACAGAATTCTAAAAATGATATGGCAATAAATACAAAAATTGGAGAAAATATACCAGATTCAGCCAATCAAATAGCTATGTATGTAAGACATGTTCATTAAGACATGTAAATGAATCTCAAGACTGATCATTTTGTAAACTTCATTAACAAAAATATTTTGAGGACACACGACTTACATGCATAAATCGCGGACCACCCTCTTATAAAATATAATATTCTTCGGGCTTTCTAATTTCCTGACCATAATTTAAAGTTTCGCGTAATGGTCGTGGAGGGATCAGTGAGACGGCGTCGGAAATTTTAACAATACATATAATTCCTGTCCTTTGTGCTTTTCTTAGAATTGATAGTTATTCGAATTTAACATTTTATTGAAAAACTTTAAAAATGAGCAGTAAATGGAAATAGTGGAGAGTTAGCAGACTATTGAGAAACAGTGGAAAGGCGGCAGAGAAAGCAGCCCCTTCACACGGTGCTGTATCGATTTTTCCAGCACACTGCTTCAACTAAACAAGTGGTGAGTGACCCTGTGCCCGTCGATGCAAATGTGTCAACAGAAGAAACTGCTGCCAGATCACACCAAGTGATGAATGCATCAGTTTTGCTTCAAGATCTCGAGAGCAGAGTGTGAACTGCAACAGTTTACCAATTAGAAAAATTGATGGAAAAATTCCGCGACCTGGATTCGAACCAGGAACCTCGATTGTCATGGTCGACGCCTCTATTAATTGGGCTATCACAGACACTTGAACAGCCATGCTGTCACTAAATTATAATCGATTTTTTTGCGTAGAGGTGTCTTTAAGATAATCAGGTGACTTTTACGCGCCAGGGCCTATCTTTCTCGTGGGCTACGGCATTTTACGTAGCCAACGAAAAAGACGGCCCCGACACTGAAAAGTCACATGATCATCTTAATGAAGGTTACATTGTTGCTTGGATTAAGACACGGTCTATAGAAGTCAATCAATGATCGTTCAACTCCCATCATTTTCCATTGTTAAGTGAAGATAGGGAATTCAGATCACGCTAGGAGCCGCATAGTCGCAATGGACTTTCTGCGTTCTATGCGGCACCTAGCGTGACCTGAATTTCTTAACTTTTAAAGTTATTTTATTTATTTAGTTGATGCCCAAAATTAATAGTGAGCTATGTAATGCATTCAATAGTTGGATTGTCAATTCTTTCTTTAAGATTATGTAGAATACATTAATTTCGGCAGTATTATGCCAATAATTCCGGCTGCATTGAAACTGAAAATGAAATTAAAATTTCTAGCTCACGATAGGGCGCCACTGCATGCGTTTTTAGTCCGATTGTACATGCAATGCCATTTTTCAATGGAGTTACCCCCCTATCGGGAGCTAGAAACTTTAACTTCATTTTTCAGTGGAGTTGGATGACCATCTACTATCTAAATACTATGGCTAAGATGACTTTTCAGCAAGGCTTTTACTATACAGGTTGGAAAATCCCATGTTAAGAGCTTTGGACATTTTTTTTCTCTGGCCGACAGCGCCGCGAACACTGTAGTGGGGACAAATTCAATCGCTCACTATGGATTACCGTAATAAAGGTTTTCTACTTACCGACTAAATTTTTTCTCAAGTATTTTAAGATTTTTGTTTCTAACAATCTGTGAAAAATGAAAAACTTACAACTAGAGAACTAGAATTTTCTATATAATAATTTAAAATGTCGATTTGTTGGAGAACGGTATAATTAAATCCGTTTACATAAATTATTATCAATTTATTGTTATCGGCCTCGGTGGCTCAGTAGTTGCCTGATCGCCTCTGATGCCTGAGGACGCAGGTTCGATCCCGGCCGAGGAAGACGAAGATTTTTTAGGGGGGAATTCCTGAGATCACGCACTTTCTTCGGAAGGGAAGTAAAACCGTTGGTCCCGTGATCAATTTACTGTGACATTTCTCCAGAATATCTCAAAACGATGTTTAAAGATGATTAAACTCCACTATTATTACATAAACTTCATAAAATTTAAGCAATGATTGGGAGAACTTACTACGTAATATAAAAATTGCTTTTAATCATTGTTTAATGATATTATTGATCTAAGGAGTTTAAATGATTAATTTTAAATTTAAATGTGGGTAGTCTCCTTTTAACGAGGAAAATCGTGAAATTAAAATTTAATAAATACAAAAAATAAAGTCACCAATCTTGAAAAACGATGAAGAAACTTGTGAGATGGAAGAAAACTTAAACGATGCATTCTATTGAAGATGTTGTTGATAGTAGAAATAAACTTAGTCTATTGAGGATGTAGATGAAGTCTTGTGCAGATAGTAGGAAACGATAATCTTGAAGGAAGTGTTGGTTTTAAAATACAAATGAAATTTTGAAGAGGGTGATCCAAATATTTGGGATAAATTTTATATAAAACGTTTTCGAGAATATTTCTCATCATCAGTAGGATAAAATATTTTTGAATGGTGAAAACAGTTGAAATAAGAATTTAACAATTGATAAGAAAAACAATTGATATAAGATGATGAAGTTAAGTTGGTTGTAATTGTTGGTTATGATTGTTGGCTATTGTATACTAGGGTAATTGTAATACTAGGGTAATACTGTGAAAAACCAGCAACCTTAAGAAGGATAGCAAGCAAGCATTGTAGGAATTTCACAAATACCGTGAATAGAATCATAAATAAAGATTTGCAACTGGAAATGCGTCACAAGGGTCGTGTTCATAAGCTGCTGCCACAACACGTCGCAGAAAGAAAGGGGATCTGGCGGAGGCTCTATGAGGGTTACCTCGCCGCATAACGATGGGAGTACAGTCTAGTGCAAAAAGGTTTTTACCTGTTCTGTAGGAACTGAGCTTACCGAATGTTGATCGGTTGCAAAATCAGATACTTTTACTGAGAGTCAAGGCAGATTAGACTGGGCTTGTCCTTTCTCAGTGAAAATAGGGTAGCAGGTATACGCTTGGGATGTGCTATTCACGTGCTCGACTTAAGTCTAAACCTTTCTGCACTAGACTGTATGTTGTAACTAATTTCGGTGTTTGTATTTGTTAATTAATTCCTAAATAATAGTTATTAAATAAAAATGATAAGAAAAATCAAAATAAAATTAGAAATAAAATCAAATAAAAAGCTGACGTTTCGTATAGAGACTATCCGTTATCAAAGCAAAAAGGATAATTCTCTAAAGGCAATTAGAATATTAGAATCACTTAATCACTTATCTTGAATCCTTCATTCGTGCTTTTGGTGAGGTCTCCTTTATTCGTGGTTGACACTTGTGTGGAACGTGAAAGGAATTTCACTCACATTGGACAAAAGAACATCTTTTAATGATTATGTTGATTCTCGAGTTCTGCAGATGTAAGTAACAAACATCGATTGATGAATTTCTTTTATTTTTGCAAAAATTATAACTTGCACTCCTTGTGTTTCCATGAGAATATGGCATTGGCGCAAAAGGCAACAAGTGCATAGTTTAATTGGCTTCTCAGAGAAATCAACTTGCATTTGGCCTTTAATCGTTACTAAAATTAGTTACATGTTGAATGTGGCCTCCACCATTTACTGAAAGCAGGTTACACCATTGTTAACCTGTGTCTTCGTGTCTAATTTCGTATACGAATATTGCATAGAGCGCCATTCCATGCTGGTGGTAACCTTTTGAACTAATTTTTTTTTTGTTGGGTATGTACTTCCCATGCCCTCTTGTATAATACTATCAAGTATTATAGCTTTTGGTCCAGTAGGTTTTTTCTTTATGGCCATGTCAAAATGGAACTTTAATTATAAAGATCCTGTATATTAAATACATGTACTCCTTAAAAAAGTAATCCTTAAATACTCCTTAAAATACAAATATAAACTGCTACATTTCAAAGTACAAGTACAAAATACTCAAATTAAAGTAAAATTAGTAGCTTAGCTTAGCGAACTAGATTTATTATCTAGCGATGCCAACACTGTTAATACGTAACGTTTAAGTTTTCGCAATCTTCAACTTAAGTACATGTAAATTGACAGATAAATTCAAGGAATTAAAAGTTTCTATGTGCCTTTAACGAAAAGTTGTTGTAATATCTTGAAGCACATTTTCTACCAAAGATATTATGGATATCTTTATGCATAATGCTGTATAACAAACAATTTATTTCTACTATAGCAGTTGCAATTAAAGCATGACGAGTGAAAAGGCTCTAACGGTCCACATAGCAAAGATAGTAAAGTTTTGCTGTACCGTGTTTTTGGTTCTTACATTCTTACATATTACATTAAATTTCAAGAAGCCATACTGTGCTACAGTAAGAGAAGACGCTACGTTTCACTTATTTACTCATGCGGTAAAAAAGATTTTTTTTTCTCTATGTTGAAATTTTTTCGGCAAATGTTTTTATCATTGAAGTTAGCTTTAGTATTTCTTTACATGTAAGAATTTTTTTTTGTATTTTTACCTCCCTTCGATTCACAGAAAAAAGTGAGTGTCGTTCTTTTTTTCAAATTATTTTTTTTCTCTGTTTTGGTGCATTATATAAACCTGAAAATTTATCTGCTTGAACTACGATGTATTATGAAATTACCTGTAAAGTTTCGTTGAAAAATCTTACGTCGTTTTTAAACTATTAAAATTTAAGTACAAGGGAAAAACTTCTTCATTAACAATCCCGACAAAACATGGCATCCAAATTTCAGTTGTCGCCTCTCTCCCTATAGAGACTCTCTAGATTCAAGCATTTGCAGCGATAAGTTTGCCACTAATTTTGTGAAACTTGATATCCTTATAGCCGAGCCAGGAACTTGGAGAAGGAATTTGCAACGAACGTTTGAACCAGCCCACTTAGGAGAACCAAGCTCAAGCGTCTTATTTGAAACTACGGAGGATTCCACGACAGAGGACCGAATTGGGAATTTCGAGCCGAGTAAGCGATGAGCCACAGCGGACGTGCAGCTTTACCCGATACAACGAAGTCCCACGTTAACGATAGGAAGCTTTGTATACGCAGCAGCCTTTCCTACATTTCCTCGAAACAGAGACGAGGAGGATTTCGGACAACAAGCGTCATACATCATGCCATGGGGGCTAAGAGCCTATTTGGATTAGGATTTAGGAGCCTGCTATAATATCCCAGGTAATCTCTTATGTATTTCTCTCCTCCTCACGCTACATTTAAAGAGCACGCATCGTTAATTTATTAGATTTATTTATTTATTTATTTATTTATTTATTTATTTATGTAATCTAAAGGGAGATACAAGTCGTCCATCCAGGGCCAGTATGGCAGGGGCCGTTGAGGTAGTCAATTAATAATACAAACTGTTTTAAAAAATACAAAATGTTTGAAGGAGTCAATTATTTCTCATGGTCAGTAAAATTTAAGTATATATTTTAAAAACTCAGGCTGCCAGACTGAAGATCTCCCTGGATGGGGAACAAAAATAAAATTTTTGAAAATTTATAAAACAAGTTTTAAAAAATGGAGGGGAATGGTGAGGGGCTGGAGTTAGTTAGGTGGGGGTGTAGAGAGGAAGTTCTTTAGACGGGATTTGAAAATATTGGTGCTTGGTGACGAACGGAGATCTGGGGGTAAAGTTGACCAAAGTCTATTGCCGGAGATAGAGATACTCTTGAGCTGGTAGTCTAATATGGGCGATTGGGAAGGAATTTCTGTGTCGGGTGTTGTAGGGGGGGTGTTCTAACGGTTATAAATGAAGGTTGGGGGAGGGATGTAATTATAATGTTGTTAATTGCTTTATACAGGGTGTCCCATGTAACCTGTACAAGCGAAGGTCTGTGGCCTGGGGACACCAATACTTATCGATTGGACCCCATGTATGTTCCGCGATTTTTTGTAGTTTTCGAGATATGAATTATTTTGTTTTATTTTCAGATTTTTTTTTAATTTTGGACGGTTTTAACTATAACTTTTCCTGTGAAGTGATTCTTTGAGATTTTCTTTGTTAGTTTTATGGCTAGCGTTTGTGTTCGTGTGTAACAACACTAAACACCAAAATTCTAACTATTACTAGCTCAGATTTTGATCACAAAATTAAAATTTCTGTTTGAGAGAAATTGTTACTTGATTTCAACTTGAAAAAAAAATTACTTAACCCTGACTGAATAACTTCCTGATAATTTTAAAAACTTTATGGGGTCCTTAGCTCTCAAAATAACACAAAAAAATTGGTACTTTATAGGGCATTTTTACGCGAAAACGGAGTTTAAAGTTGATACAGTCGAAAATAGTGAAATTAGGAATGTTAGATAAAAAGATGTAAAATAACCACTTTGCAAGAGAGGTTAGAGGCTATTTGAACGAGCATTTCCCAGAGAGGTGGATTGGCCGTAATGCACCAATCGCCTGGCCTCCAAGGTCCCCTGAACTGAACCCCATAGATTTTTTTATCTGTAGCTGCTCTAAGGAATTGGTGTACCATCACGAATTCTCGAGTTTGGAGGAGTTAAAAACTAAATTAAATGAAGCTCAAGAAATAGTACGACAAAAATCCCAAGCCTTCCGAAATTTGCGCGGTAATTTTTTGCGTCGGTGCCGTCTGTGCATTGCGGCAGGTGGCAGGTACTTTGAACATTTATTGTGAAAACAGTAATAAATAAATGATTTCTTAAGATTATTTCTGTTGTTTTATTTAGCACAATGTGAAAAATAATTATGATTTGAATTTAAATACGTTATTTTACATCTTTTTATCTAACATTCCTAATTTCACTATTTTCGACTGTATCAACTTTAAACTCCGTTTTCGCATAAAAATGCCCTATAAAGTACCAACTTTTTGTGTTATTTTGAGAGCTAAGGAACCCATAAAGTTTTTAAAATTATCAGGAAGTTATTCAATCAAGGTTAAGTAATTTTTTTTCCAAGTTGAAGTCAAGTAACAAATTCTCTCAAACAGAAATTTTAATTTCGTGATCAAAATCTGAGCTAGTAGTAGTTAGAATTTTGGTGTTTAGTGTTGTTACAGACGAACACATATGCTAGCCATAATACTAACAAATAAAATCTCAAAGAATCACTTCAAAGAAAAAGTTACAGCTAAAACCGTCCACAATTTAAAAAAAAAATGAAAATAAAACAAAAAAATGCTTATCTCGAAAACTGCAAAAAATCGCGGAACATACAAGGGGTCCAATCGATAGATATTGGTGTCCCCACACCACAGACCTTCGCTGGTACAGGTTACATGAGATACCCTGTATATGAAAGCTGCTAGGTTATAATGGTACAGTTGGTGTATTGGGGTTATGCCCACAGAATTAAAAATGTGAGAGACAGGGGTAGGTTTTGGTAGTTTTAATAAGGTACGTACAAACCATTTTTGTAATCTGTGTAGACGTAGTAAATTAGATTTGGTGGTTGAACCCCAAAATTGAAGACCATAGGAAAGCGAGGAGTGGATTAAAGCATTATATAATAGAAGGAGGAACTTGGGGGTAAGAAATGAAGACGGGAGAAAAGGCCTTAGCGTTGATTTACCGTAGAAGCTAAAGCATTAATGTGGGCGTCCCAGGAAAAGTTATGACTTAAGTGGATACCCGGGTATTTAAAAGGTCGAGTTAATCTGTTAAGCTCGTTTTTTCGAGCTTTTTGTTGCGTTGGTGAAAGATGACCTATAAAATTTTATCGAAATTTAGGGACATAAGGTTTTCAATGTAAGAGTCTATTCAAGACTGGGTTGAAGGTTTCCTTGATTGTATTTAATGAAGAGCTAGCGCAGGATATTGTAGCGTCATCTGCGTTTAATATTAATGGTAGAGGGGATATTACATAAGTTAGGTCATAGATATTTTAAAAAGAAGAGTGGATAAAATTGAGCCTTGGGGGACGCCTCGATTACGGGTGATTGTTGAGGATGTGTTTTTGAATAAATGTAGGGTGTATTGTCTGTTTGATTAGAAGCTGGAGAGCCAGGTTAGTGGGGGACCGCGTATATTGAAAAATTGGGATAATTTGAATATTAGGAGATCGTGAGGGATGTAGTCAAATGCTTTGGAGTAGTCTAGGAATAGGGAAACAATTAAATTGTTATTGGACATGTTGGAAATTATGTATTCGGTGAGTTCGAAGCAGGCGGTAGAAGTGCTTCTTTTTGGGATAAAGCCATGTTGGGAAGTTGTAAGAAGATTGTTTGAGAAGATGTAAGAGGATAGGCGGGAATAGAAGAGACTCTCGAAAATTTTTGCAAATGAGAGAGAAGGATTGAACTTGGGCGGTAATTAGAGAAGGAGGAGTAGTCGCCTTTTTTATAGATTGGTATAATTTTTGCAGTTCGAAGTTGGGAGCGGATTTTTCCTTGGGATAGGGAGATGTTAAATAGGAGCATTAAGGGGCGGGTGATATCAAAGTATGTGCGAATAATGATGTTTGAGCTGATGGGTGTCCAAACTGTTAGAAGGTTTAAGTCGGTTGATGGTGGAAGATACTTCGTCGGGGGAGGCTGGGGAGATGAAAAACGAAGTCGACTTTATATGTACGGGAAAAGGATAATATGGTTGTGGGGAGGGAGTGAGTAAGGGAGAGGTAGGCGGTAGAAGAGTTATTAAAAAGTCAGTTAAGAGAGACGTATCAAGGTGGAAGGATTTGAAAAAGGGGTGATAACAGGGGAAGTTCCGTGAATAAGTTTTTTTTATGGATTCCCATTTGGAGTTATTGTTGGAAACATTCTGAAAGAATCGAGTAAAATAGCGAGATTGAAGGAGTGTAATTTGAGAAGGAGCTAAATCTAGATTTATTATAATTATTAGGAGATCGTCTGTACTTACGAGAGTGAGAGATACACAAACACTTTCCACATTTGATCTCTTTATTGATCATGGATGCGCATGGCGATTAATAAGGTGTTTGCTTTCTCCTCTAGAACGTCTGTATTTACGGTATAGTGCATTTTTGTGTGAGATAAGTGATAATATATAGGGGGATATCCAGGGCTTCGAGAAGGAGACTTTAGTTTCAGGGGTAGTAGATGAAATTAGCGGTATGTACGAGGGGAGATCAAAAAGTAAGTTGCACTTCCACGGTCATTTATTACACCACCTGTACAAAAGCAACACGGCTATAGCAGCATACAATGTAGGTTCACTTTTCCACATAGTCCCCAAGAGACCCTAAACATTTATCCGAACGATCAACCAACTTTTCGATTCCGGATGCATAGAAATCTCCTCAAGCGTTTTGTAACCACACGGTGACAACCGCTTTCACCTCCTCATCGTTTGGAAATCGTTGTCCACCGAGTTCCGTTTTGAGCTTACCGAAAAGATGAAAGTCGCATGGCGCTAAGTCGGGACTGTATGGAGGATGTTGCCAAAACTCCCACTTGAATCGCTGCAGCAGTTCGCACGTTTGGCGGGCCTTGTGAGGTGTTGCGTTATCGTGCAACAAAATCACACCGGCGCTCAATTTCCATATACAGCAGTGATTTCACGATAAATGACCGTGCAATTCACCCGTTTGGCCCATAGAAATCGGATTGCTGCTCGCACCTCAATTTGGAGCGGACATCCAGTTGATGCGCTATTGCTTTTAGCGCGCTAGTCACACAAAACACGACGGGAAACTACAGCAACCGTCCTATCCGACATCTGCGCAGTTAATGTCCCTTTCACCGCTTTGCCCAAGATTGCGACACACAGCGCGCTCCTGCGGCGAGTTAGTGCAACTTACTTTTTGATCTCCCCTTGTATCTGTTGAAGCCAGTGAGAATATGGGAAACAATTTGTCAAGAAGAGAATCAATCGCACGTTCTGAATTAAATATGGATATCCAGTTGGTTTGTTCCAAGAATGCATTGAAAAGTGCTAGTCTGTTGGGGGTGGTAAGTTGAGTTTTAAGGGATGTAGGATTGGGGTGTGGCATGGTTAAAAAAGATTGGATTGTAAAAATAGGGAAATGGTCTGAGATTTGGCAATCGAAGGAGCCACTATATAAGTTATCCGATAAAATCGAAATTCAACACACATCTTTTTATAAAAAATGCTCAAAGTACCCCCAAGCTAGGAAATTCAAAAGCACCCAAACAGTGAATGGTAGAACATTTGCTTCTGTCGCCTCCACTATATGAATTGACCAGAATATGCAGATATGTGAGGAACTTGATGAATCTTCTAAAGGAAAGAAGCAAAGATTTGCCTCAGCTTGTCTCAGTCGAAACAGAAATTCGTAATGGACGATATGGGAGCATCTAGGGTGTCCTGAACATGCTGCAAGAGGTCGACGGAAGTGGCCTGGGGGTTCGCCAAAGCTTGCCAGCGCATACGTCTGTCCACACGGCTGACGTCGCTGGGGCCGCACCGGAACCTCTTAAACGTGCCACAGCCGATGCACCATGAACGCGTGTAGGTTGCAGTCTGTTGCGATTTGATGAAAGGACCAACCTGCCCTTTTGAGTATACCCCTCGTGAAATCGTTGTCTGCTGGAACTGCCTTGGTTGACGACGTCCTGGAATTCTCTGCAACTAAAAGTTTCCTCAGCAACCGGAAAAAAAAATGGAAGACTTTCTGTATAAGACGGAGTAAAAGTGGTATTGCCAATTATGCAAATTCCTCCTTTCTATCGCGTTCAAAATGCGCATTTCGCTGCGCAATTCGCATGTTTACATGTCTCTATGAGCTAGGTCAACTCTGCAATTTGCATATTTCTCTGCCCATTTGTTCATGGAGTTGCATTTTCAGTGTGACGTAATGCATTGTTCCACTCGGATACCCACTGGATTCCACATAAGAATAAATCAAATTTTTGGATTTGCATACAATTCTGGTCAGATGATGCTTTAACGTCAACTTCCACTCAAAATGCTTCACAGTTGTCAGATAATTTGCACGAGCAGACTTCATTGTGCCGCCTCCATGCTCATTAACTGTCCGCTTTCAACTGTCTAGAGAAGACTGCCCTTTTTCCATAGGCTAATGAAAATACTGTAGTTTTCATTAGGCTATCCCTTTCTCCTCTCTCCTTCATCAACGATCTCTCTCTCGTTTTTCAAATGAAGGAAGGATTTAGGCCAATAAGGAAGGCTTAAATTCAAAACGGAAAAAAAAATTCAGGAAGAAGGAAACTCTTCAGCCTTCGCGCTTCATGATACCACCCCTCCCCGATTCTAATTTCAGATCCATCATCCCTTCTCATATGATAGCGATTTCTTTCCCAACCCTTCCATGTGGAAGAGCAAGCAAAAAAAAATGTTATTTTGATTAAACTATAAAATCTCAAATAACGCATTAATTTGATTAGTAAAAAGTAAACAAATTAGACCATTAGTGCTGTCACAATTTCGACAATGCTCCAGTCTATCTGTCTCTAGTTTTTACTTAGAATGTTCCAATGTAATAATAATAATAATAATAATAATAATAATAATAATAATAATAACGAACTGAACATTGTTAATTCATCA
>JAHWFO010011945.1:0-16636 GCA_023313115.1 Rhysida immarginata | reverse complement strand
ACGAACTGAACATTGTTAATTCATCATTGTAAATGTTTTATACTTGACGAATTGTAATGATTTAATTGTAAGTATCGTATTCACTGTATTTGCAATAGTTGTTAAGTTTTGTCGACACCGAGTGATGTTCACATCAGTTAACTTCCGTTATTACAATTCAAATTGCGCCATTTGTTTGGACTATTTCTTGAAGATTTTTGCTAAACGTAAGTTAACTTCATACGTTTTTATGATTATGAAGTTTTTCTGGGGAACCGTTAAGTTCGAATTCTTTTAATTGTGTGTTGTTTCTGTTCCCTCGCTCTTGTTTGGCGGTTTTGAAATCGATACGTCGATGACCAAGCACTTCCGCTACCGTTCCCGCGCTTTTTATGAAGCGTCCAGAATGTGTAAATATATAGTCCTACGTGCTCATGATATTTTATTACGAATAATTTTATGAATTACGTTGAGGGAATGTTAAAGTAAAATCGTATAATTCCTTGTGGCAAGTGCTTTCATTATAAATGAAATCTACCACAAAAGTTCCTCGTTGTTGTGCTCGTTTATTAACGGATATCCAAACGCAAATCATTGCCATGAGTTCATTTAAAAGACAACTCGACAGTGACTTACAATTTTATTCAAATCGAAAGATTATCCCATTAGTAACATGGTGGCATATTTAAAAAATTTTAAGTCGAACCCTAAATGTGTGAAAAAACGAAAATTCCGAATGCAATTTCCAATAGCGAGGCGTCCATTTTGGATGAGGCCATGACTTCAACGGAGGCATGGTCTTTGCTTCACTGTCTAAATTAATATATCGCACGCGCGATTAATCATAATTAATACACACATGAATTTAATATTTTCGTGTTTTTTTCACACATTCAGGGTTCGAATTAAAAAAAATATATATATACCACGATGTTATTAGTGTGTTAATATATCGATTTAAATAAATAAAATTGCATTTAGAGTTGTCATAACTATAAGGAAATTGACCAATACCAACGAAACTAGAATGCATAATGCTAGAATAAATGGAAGGACGTAGAGACTATTAAATACTCATATTTTTCGTATTACTGGTCTTTACATCCCTCCATTTATTTTCGAGTTGTCCTTTTACATTCAGAATGTGGAACCTTAGTGTTTCCAAAAAATATATACTTGCACTTTAAATGATAATAAATGCATTGTTTATTAACTTTAGATACTTATCTAATTAAATAGAATTGAAAAGAACTGAATGGAAATTAAAGAAAAGTTTAACCCACCTCCTCCAACTTTTGATCTACTCATTACTGCGGTTCACAAACGTTTAAAATTATCCCACGTTAAATTATGAGAATTCAGTTGTATTGCTTTTCAAAAATAAAGAATACTGAATAAAAATTGACATGGGTTGAACATACTGGAGTTGTAAAAGACAATACAGGAGACTGGGCCTTAATAGATGTAAAGTTACTGAGTGTCCATGAAGAGGAGTATAGGAAGATGTGTAAGAATAGAAAGACAGAGGGTCTGGAATAAATACGAATTATATAGATTAATGAAATTCTAAACATCAATAAAATACGAAAATTAATAATAATGATATCAATAGCATTATTTATTCTGAATATATCTGCCTTCTTTCTCATGATTACCTTTATTAGAAAAATTATATATTATAAGATATTTTTATTTTCTATAAGTATACAGAACACTGTCTCCTTTAGTGATAGACGAGCCTATATTAAACTACAGAATATGAAAATTCATAATAGCCGACACCCGAATATACGTCATGCCCTCTATTGATCCTCATCCAAGTTCACAATATAGAAGGACTACTAGCCTTGATCAAGGTATTTGAGCATTTTTATGTTTAATATAAAGACGTTGATAGAATGAATTATTTTTATAAGTAATTTTCTCAAAACCTTTGGAATTTTCATTTTCCGAAAGTAATTTCCTGAAAATTTGAAATGTATGCATTCAGTAGAGTAGTGTCCCAAACATTCTCACGCCATGGCACAATTTACAAATATTTTCCACATTAACCTTTACATAATTTGGTACAAAATTGATCGCACAACTACTATGGTTGGGTCTAGGTGAACGCAGAAATTTTTTCTTTAACAAATAAAACAATCTCATGAAAACATTAATGCATTTGATTTATGTATTTATTACGTAATAATAAGTATATTAAACAAAATTTAAACTTTTTTTATAAAACAAACAAATCAAAATATCGAGATTCATGAATCTTTGCCATAATTTTATTGAATATCAGACCCCTCGGATGAAAGTTAAGTTAAAAAGTTGGGACGTTCTGAAAATTCATTGAAATTTATTAAGAGTTCTGGCTGTCACAAACTACAAGGCGTGTCCGGAAACTAAGTACCGTTTTAGAAAAAAAAATATAAAAACATTTTTTTCAAAACAAAATTTATTTTTACATGAAAGAGCATTTCTTAAACTATTTTCTACATACCGTAGTTGCCACCGTTTTTCAGGCATTTGTCGTAACTGGAAACCAACTTTTCTATGCTCTCTTCATAGAAAGATGCCGCCAGTGATAATTTTAGCGATTTGTGACAATCTCATGCAAAACAGTTTTTGAAATTTGTGGAAACTCATTACAAAGCATTCTTATTGTGAACCGTCTGTTTTCACGAATTTTCTCATTCACTTTTTCAACCAAATCATCATTGACAACAGAAGGCTGCCCACTCCGTGCTTCGTCATGAACATTGGTTCGTCCATCATTGAACTGCCTAAACCACTTTTTCACTATTCCATCAGTCATTACATTTTCCCCATAAATATCTAAAAGTTGACCATGAATTTCTACCTGCTTAACATCCTTTGCGTTAAAAAACCGTATTACAGAACGCACTTCACGGTCCGCGGGCTCAGAAATTGTCTTAAACATTTTCAACGATCTCTAACAAATGCAAAGATAATGAACCACGACAGACGACTGTCCATGCTCGGAACTGCGACACTAGCGCTGTGGTGGCAGTAGAACGAAACGGTAATTAACTTATGGACAAGCCTTTTTTATATACAGTATATGTACAAAGAATTTTTAAAACATGAAAGCTAATTTATTTGAAAATGTAAACACCTACAATATTTATATGGATTTCAAGCCAATATACAGGGTGATTATACAAGGCGCGTCAAAAAAGTTCGGTGAATGGATGGATATCTCAAAAGCAACGTGAAGTAAAAAATGCGGTCATGCGCATGCGCAGGAAAAGATCAATGGAGAGACGGCAAGCAGCACAAGAAACCGACGCAGATTAGTCTGCTACGGGCAGTGGAATGGCATATGAGCGAAAATTCACGTCAAATGAAAATAGACAAACTGTCAACGCCGAATTCTACGAAGCTGTTTTGAAGCGCCTACTGCTGCGCATCCACGTTTTCGCCCATAGAACTTCAGATTTTTTTTTCAGAAGTCAGAAAAGTATTGAGCACCTGCTAAATAAGAAGATAATTTAGCAAGAAAATATAAATTTGCATGATGATGTCGAATTGTTAGTAATAAAGAAAGTATATTTTCTTTACACTTCCTCAGAGTCAGTCACTTCTGAGTTACCCTGAAGAACGAGATGAATTGCAGGGGCAGCTGAAGTTGATACAGGTTTCATTATACAGGGTGATTCAAAAGTCAGTGTGCAGTAGTGCATGGAAACGTATACAGCACACACATCAATGCACTTTCTGCAGGACGTCTTTGCTGATCGAATCATCTCGCGTGGCATCTGGCCTGTACGCTCGCCGGACCACACATCTTTCGATTTCTTCTTTTGGGGTGCCTTGAACGGTAAAGTCTATGCAAACAATCTGCACACTTTGCCTGAGCTGAAGGAGGAAATCACAACTGAAGTTCAGCAAATCTCACCTGCCATATTGAGCAAAGTGTTAAACAACGTGCAACTGCTCTTTTATCTCGTCATCAGGATTGAATGTCCCTTAAGATGCTTTTTCTTCTTTGGCAAGGTGCAAGATCTTTCATATTTGAACTGCAGTTTTTCATCTTTGAACTGTAGGCGCTGCAGCATCTCTAGTGTGTGGCGATTGTTTGCGGGCGAGCGTTATCGTGCTGCAGATTACTCTCTGACGGGTTCACCCGAGTGGTCACACGTTGGTGCAGTGCGTGGAAAGGGATGGGGATAATTTCGAAAAGTGAATAGTGCATTACATAGAGGACAAATGTAAGGATCAGATACAAAAAGAATTTTGAAAATCGGTTAACAAATAACAAGTTACAGCCATGGAGGCATTACTTTTCGATCAACCCTCGTATCTTCTCTACATTTATTGAATTTTCTTTTAAAAACTTAACGAGTTCACATTGAAAGGAATAAAAAACAGCTGTAGAATGTTTAAGACAATCGGATATTACCACAAAATTTATATTTCTTAGGATGTCTTGTCCATACGAAGAACTGTAACATACAAACGGATGTATTGTGGCTTGGAACTCGAGCTTTAAAAATTAATATCTTCAAAACGGAGCAAAACACAGTTTTGAATTTTTTGTATTGTTTTTATGAAAGTATGTGTAACACATTAACGAAAAAAAAAATACCCACCTTTTGAGAAATTTGCATAAATAAAATGTTTTTATTAAATTAAATATTTGCGCATGCGCAATATAATTTTAAAAATTTCATATAGAATCTACAGTTAAAGAGCTTTCATATGTCACTAATCAGTAAAATACAACCGAAATTACAGTACTTCCTAGATAAGGCCCCCACTCAAATTTTGAAAATTTTAAATGTCCGTAACTTCCATAAAAATGAAAAAAAAAAATAATATTTGGCATTCATTACCAACTCCCTAGGGCAATTGTAATACCAAATTTCATTAAAATCCGAGAGGTCAGTGCCAAAACTATAAAATTTCTGCCTAAATTGACGTGGAATGACCCAATTATGAATTTCTTTTTATAATTTTCGGAAGTATTCCTATATCAGTTTTCTTTGTTGGAAATGGAACGACCGCACGCTAATGAAGCGCACTCGAGCTGACGAACGCGCGCAAGTAAACGATGTGTGCTGTGCGCGTGCTACGACAATGCATTCGTAACGGGCGAGGGTTCCAAGGTAGCAGCTTTAATAATGCTGGAAGAGTCGATATATTTTTTTCTTTAATAATTTTGGAATTTGTGCATATTAAAATAAAAAATGCATTTTAATAACAAGTTAAATACAATTTCAGATTTGTAATTACAAATATTTTGCAACAATTTGAATAGAAATATTGGTTCATATTATAACCATGATTTGTCACCGCGCTTTTCTGCAAATCGTTTTAAAAGACCATTATATTTTTTATTCAGAATAACGTGCTATATTTTCACAGTTACTTCTAAAACATTTACATTTTTATTATTCTATTCAATTTCTTTGCATTTCTTCATTTTTTTTCGTGTTCATATCCAGCCAGTTATTTAGACATGTGCCTGTGTTGACTTGATCCAGTCTTTATTGTTGTGGATATCATTGGCTAGAAATTTCCTTTCTATCACATAAGGCCTAACAGCAATTTGCGTTTATAATAGTTAGCTTTTGATAACTTTACGCCTAATAACAATTAGATGTTGTTAATATCAGTTAGGCTTAAGAATTAATTGCTATTGACAACAATTAGTTGTTAATTTATTAGGCCTAATGACACTTTGCTTTTGATTCCATTAGGCTTAACAGCAATTTGCTTTTGATAGTAGTTAGCTTTTTGATAACTTTATGCCTAACAACAATTACCTTTCGATAACCTCAGTTAGGCCTAAGAATTAATTGCTCTTGATAACCATTAGCTGTTCATTTATTAGGCCTAAATGCAATTTGCTGTTGCTAGAAATTAAATTTCAATAACAGTAGGTCTAACAGCCATTTGCTTTTGATAGCAGTTAGCGTTTGATAACTTTAGGCCTAAAAACAATTACCTCTTGTTAACATTAGGCTTAAGAATTAATTGCTTTGACAACAATTAGATGTTTATTTATTAGGCCTAAATGCAATTTGCTAATGTTAGAAATTACCTTTCAATAACATTAGGTCTAACAGCAATTTTCTTTTGATAGCAGAACTTTAGGCCTGACAACAATTAGATGTTGATAATATCAGTTAGGCTTAAGAATTAATTGCTATTGACAACAATTACTTGTTAATCTATTAGGCCTAATGATAGGTTGGTTGGTTTATTAGAATTTTTGGCGGCGACAACTAAGGTCATTTTGCGCCTTTTACACAAGTTATATCTGTACGCAGCCCGGGACAAACACAAACATCCATGTCCATGGCGGGATTCGAACCCACGACCAGGCGGACTCGAGAACTAGAAAGGCTACGCCCTAGCCCTCTCGGCCACCTGGCCGGCGCTAATGATAAGAATTAGCTCTTAATAACATTAGGCCAAACACCTACTTGCTATTGCAGCAATCAGAATTTTGATAATGGTATGCCTAATAACAATCACCTATTGATAATTTTAGGCCTAACAGCTATTTCCACTAGATACCAATTAACTTTTGATAACGATAGGCCAGCCAACAATTAGCAGTTATTAACATTAGGCCTAATAACAGTTACTATGAATAATTAGCATCAATAGGTCTAAGAGCATTCAGCGACAACAATGGCGACATGACTTTTTAATGGATTCAGAGAACCAATTCTTGCATCACTGCATAATTATACGAGATACATGATATTTTATCTTGACTAGATGTAAGGATTTGATTGATTTATTAAACGTCATATTTTGGCATTAAAAATTTCCAGTGAAACCTATATGGTACTAGATCACATACAACTGAATCAGTTTCGACCGTCTCGAACTTATTAATATTCGTTATATTCATTCATGATGCGTCGTTACAAGCTCTTTGATATACTATATGCCATATCTTAGCCTTTGAAAATTTCTAAGGGATAATGGCTACTTAGGAGCACGCGCCAGTTAACAGTTTCGACCATTTTCAAAAAAAAGTATCAATTTGCGAAACAGTATTTAACAATGTCTTAGCATTGAGTATTTCTAGGGGACATCAAAATAAAAATATTAGAGCGCGTCTCATTGGACCAATTTCGGTCATCTTCGAACTTGTTCGTGCTCTTTCCATATCTATCGATTGGTGAAAACAGATTATTAAAATCTTTCATACTTTCCGAGAAAATCGAGTTACGGACGGTCGGACAAGGCCAAAGCATAGAGCATCTTTCGATAGTTAATAATGATGTTTATATGGGTTTCTACTTTAACGAGGGGCGTTCAAATTTGACCTGGACTTTATTTTTTATAAATTTTATTGTTGTAAAAATCTAAACTTCCATTGTTAGGATAGCAACTACCGCCTGTCATGCAAATGCAGCACCACTCATTCGGTTGCCGTGACAACCGATTGTTTGTTTAAACAAAATGACAGACAGCGAAGTGTCGACCAAAGTGGAACAATGAATAATCATCAAGTTTCTCCACAACGAAGGTGGGAAAGCATCTGAAATTCATCAGAGACTTCAAAGACAGTTCACAGAGTCATGTTTGTCTCGATCATCCGTCTTTGCTTCGTGCCAAAAGTGTGAAGGAGGGCGAGAATCCACCAGCAATGAACCCTACTTATAAGGCAAGGCCAGTAACTGCTGTCAATGATGGGATCATCGCACGAACAAATGAGCTGATAAGGGACAACAGGCGAATTCATTTCCGAGAATTTTAAATACTTAACATCAGCACTGGCCGTGTGGTTCATCGTCCACGATAAGCTGAAATTCAACAAGATCTGTGACAGATGGGTCCCTAACCAACTCTCCGAGGATCACAAAACCACCCGGGTGGAAATCTGTTCCATGCTGCTGCAGCGATAGGACAGGGAAGATGGCAGCTTCCTAAGGCATGTTGTGACCACCGACGAGACATGTAATCATCACCATATTCTTGAAAGCAAACGTGCGAGATGGAGTGGCGATCCAAGAAATTGAAGATGACACCGGCGGCAACGAAAGTGATGGCGCCTGTATTCTGGAAAATTAAAAGTATCATTCATGTCGATTTTCTGGAAGAACGTCGAACCATAACTGCATCCTACTGCAGTAACATTTTGAGGACGTCCCGAAACCCGGCAATATGGAAAAAGCGACCAGGACTCCTTACCAGTGGTGTTTATTTTCTGCAAGACTATGCCAGACCACACACAGCCAAACTGTCTATGGACACACTGATGGAACTCAAATGGGGCATCTTACCACATCCTCCATACAGTCCGGCTCTCTCCCCTTGCAACTATCTCGTTTTTGGACCATTGAAAGAGTTCTTGGCAGGGCAAAGGTTCGGCTCCAATGGGGAAGAGAAAACGCAGATGTTCTTTCGACGTCAGCCTGAAAATTTCTATAAAACCGGTATCCAGATGCACCCAGAACGCTGGGGAAAATGTGTAGAGAAGCAAGGAGAGTTCTTTGAGAAATAACTGCTGTGTGGTTTTTCTGTAGCTTCCTGATTTTATAAAAAATAAAGTCCAGGACAAATTTGAACGCCCCTCGTAACATCGTTCTATCACGTTCTATCACAGTGCAATATCACGTTTTATCAATTCGTTTAAGACTCACTTAACAAGCGGTTTAATAATAAACAGTTTTTTTTTTCTTTTTTCTGTGCACAATAATTTTCTATCATCATCATGAAACGTACTTCTGAATGCTACATGAAAGCATAGCAAGTGACCAAAGACGTGGCCATCTACGGGATTACATTCTGAGAAATGTTTATCTGTGCATAGATTAATGAATTAATAAAAGAATTTTCTTTGTAAATGTTTTTTCTGCATAAACTATAAATTAATATTACTAAAAAAATTTATTTTTTTTTTGTCCGCAAAAAACGTATTGTTGCATGAATGAGCTTCGCGTGGTAAATTTTGAATACCATTGTTGTAGCCGTTGGTTTTGCTCATAACAATGATCATAACGTGTTGATTATTGACGAAAAAACGAATGATTATGCTTATATAAATATCCCACAGATATACATGTATAGTAAAATATATATATCTGTGAAATATTCATACGGGATGGCCTATTTACCACTAGTGCATTATAAGGATAACATGAGGATGTTTAACAATTTAAGAAATGATGTATATGGGCATATATTACTGCGAAGTATATCGGCCATAAAATGATTTCGATAAAATATTTCGGAGAAAAAACATTCCATTAATTTCCAAGTTAAACAAATATAAAAGACAAATTTAAAATGCACAATCCCATTGTTATTCCCATTAAGTTTCCTATGTCGCAGATATATTTCACAAAATTGTAACTGTAAACTTCTTTTATCAGTAACGTGTGAAGAGGTTTCTGAAATATTAAAAAAATACTATCATAGCTATCTTTATTATCGTTAAAATTAATGTTAGGAATCGTTGTAATGACGTTGCATCTCTGTCGGCAAGAACACTGGTCATATGCTCTTAAATAATCTTCTTGAGCCTTCTTTGCATTTGATGTGGTCGTACAGAAGGGTGTCGTTTCTGTTGAATCCATGTAGGGCAATCTGCAAATGGAAATAAAAATATCAGATTAGAATCATCTGCAGAACCAAATAAGGATTATTAAAGTAGAATAGTTGTAATTTTCCTTTGCTAATTATAGCAGAAGATGATAAAATTTATCTTCTATCTTCTAAGAATGTTTGTTTGTGGCTTTGTGTGTTTGTTTTTTAAACAAATCTACATTTTTTTTTCGATCTTGACGAAATTTTGCACACTTGATCTTCAAAACAAGAGGAAGGTCACTGTCTACATGAGATTTCGAAAAAATAATAATTCTCGATAATAATCGATATTCAGGGCATATTAAGAAGAGGTATCTCACCAACAATTTGCACGGACTAACAGTTATCTCATGACCAACAATGCAAGAAAAAGTTCGTAGAATAGTGGGCCGCTTGTATTTTTGTCAACAACTAGCAGAGGCACCCGGCTTTGTCCGAGATAATTACAGTTGTAGGTAAACAGAACAACTTCAAGAAGTTAAATAATAACCAGGTTGGTTTTCAGTAATTCTACAATTTTCTGCTATAGACGAAGGAGGAGACGATGGATTCCACTTTTCCACAAAGAATTTATTCATCATGTCATAGATATACATTTCGGCTACAACGTAGCCATCTTCAATATGAATCGATTTACAGACAATCGACAATCGAACAGCGCAGGGGAAAATGTAATGAGCGGCCTGGAAGCAATGCTTTCACCACCATACTCGTCCGAAAAGTAACCAGGGAAAGTACGCTTAACTAGGCAAGATGCCAGATGAGGCCTAGTTAAGTCATCCAGAGAATGAAAAGGACGGAAAAGCAGATCGTTGATTGACGAGGGACACGAGGAACTAGGAGATCCAGTATTCTGGAAAGATGGCCTTTTGGATGTTGTCGATGTTGACGTCCAGTGTGTGACGAGGCCTGCGATGCCTAAGGGTACATCTAAAGGCGAGTGGGTGAGCCAGAATAACTGTAACCAGTGGATTGGGATGGTCATTCATCTTCGGAATCAGCTTTCTCTCCAACTGGACGTGATTTCCAATGGGAGGTATATCAAAATCGTCGGCAATAGAAGTATTTGTTGCAATTCTCCTCTCAAGTTGGGCAGGGGTTCTCAGGGTAACGTTTTGGGTGGTTTGGAGGTCCTTCAATCTGGATTTACATATTGTTGCCCAGGCAGGCAAACATAAAGCAAAATGGTTCGAATTACCATCCTATATAGCAATAGTTTGCAATCCAATCCAAGCGCGCTGTTGCGCCCCAGAAGAGCTACCAGACTAAATTTGGCCGCCTTTGCCTTGTTGATGGCGCAGGAGACATGGTCGCCCCTATTTAGCTTGGCATTTATTACCACTCCGTGGTATTTGTTATGTTTTACCCATTCAAGCTCTTTACCATAAAGGAAGAGAGGACTGGGGGGTTTTCGAAGTTTCTTCGTAATGAACATCGACTTGCATTTGTCAACTTTTAGATTGAGTCTCCACTTAGCAAACCATTTCTCGCACTGATGTAAGGCATTTTGACCTGAGCGGGAACGCGGTCAGTAGTCATGATGGACGCGTCGTCAGCGAACAGATATAGCTAGCACTTTGTAAAGGTTGCGAAGTCATGGATGAAAAAGTTTAACAGTGCAGGGCCCAGGCAGAGCCCTGGGGAACACTAACATTGACGGCACAAGGGTTAGACGGGGAGCAGCCAACCTTGACACGAAATATTCTGTTCTACAGAAAGGAACTAATCAAGGCAATAAGATCGTCCGGAAAACCATAATTAATCATTTTGTATATCAGGCCTTTGTGCCAAATCTGATCAAAAGCTTTTCGGACATCCAAAAACATAAGACCACCGTATTTAGCACAGTTAAGATGAGTGTTTAGATCTGCAACAAGCCTCCAGATCTGGAGTTAGCAGGAGTGACCAGGGCGAAAACCGAATTGCTCTTCACGGACAAGATTGTTAGCCACACAGAAGTCGTTAAAGCTCCTAAGAATGACGCGTTCAAAGACTTTTGATAGCGTAGATAATAAGCTAAATAGCCTATAGCTGACAGGGAGAGCAGGGTTAAGACCAGGCTTTAGTATGGTAACGATAACAGACTCTTTCCACTTGACAGGAAAGTATCCATGTTTCCAGCAGTCATTCATGGCCCTGGTAATAGTCGAGACAACATTAGGTGGCAAATTCTTGAAAGTCATTGATTGGTGATGGAATCAATACCTGCTGATGTAAGAAGCTTGAAGACATCAGAGATTTCGTGAACACCAATAATGTCCTCGCAGATAGGAAAACGATGAGTGAGCTCGTAACCGATACACCCATCGTTTACAAGACGAATATTTGGTAAATTATCCAGGTTGTTCTCACTAGGATTTGTAAATTGTTTTTCCACGGAGTCGGCGATCAGTTGAGCCTTATCTTGACCACTGGTGACAGCATTGCCATCTTTGGTAATTGACCATTATAATCAGCGGCGGCAAGTGATGGGCATGTTTTTTTTAAAGCTCTTACAGTACCGCAGAGCTTTACAGACAATCGAACAGTGAAGTAGTGTATATTTGTTCAGGTGGAACAAAAGCAGTGCTTACACGATTCTTACGCTTCCGGAAAAAATTCCACATGAAATACACTGAAATAGGCAAGAACCTGACTAACCCAAAGAGTTCTTCCACATTATGAAAAAAAATAGGATTGACGATTGTCAGAAGAGTGGGAGAGGGGGAGGGGGGTGGTATCACATCTTCCAATAATGCGGGAAGGAAACGTTGCCAATGTCTTCGAAATTGACATCAAGAATATGTCCCGGTTTTCGATACTTCATATGCCACTTCATATTCATTGAGTTCTTCATTATTCCAGTCATTAGGTCATTGTCGTGAATCTTCATCTTCTGCACTATAATCAAAAGGAGGTCCTGTGTAAACTTTCCGATATGGGTCATGCTTAAATCTGAGTGGATGGATTGTTTTTTTCACATTCCTTCTGCCAAGCTGGGCAATGGTCCTCAGGGTAACATGGATAGTAGTTCGCTCCATCTGCTTCTACAGATAGTCGCCCACGCAGGCATTCCATAGAGGAGTATGGTCCGAATAATCGACTTGTACAGAAATAACTTCTTGTCGATGCCGAGGGAGCTTTTGCGACCCAGGAGAGCTATGAGACTATATTTAGCCCTCTGCGCTTTGTTCAGAGCGTAGGTTACGTGACGATTCCACACGAGTCTTGAGCTCGATGATAACGCCAAGATATTTGTAGTTGTCTACCCAGTCCACTTTCTTATTGAATAGAACAAGAGAACCTGGGGGACGCTTGAACTTTCTGTTGAAGTACATAGCCTTGCACTTTCCGACGTTAAAGTTCAGTTTCCCGCACTTAAACCAGTCTTCGAACATCTTCAAGGTGCACTGACGATTGATAACGTAAGTCGGCTTGTGTGCCCATGTCATAATGGCAGTATCATCAGCTTAGAAATATAGATTACAATTTTTTCGCTTCGGGAAATCATGCACAAAATAATTAAATAGCACGGGCCCGAGGACACAACCTTGAGGGACACCGGCCTTTACAGCACGGGGCGTGGATAGATTTTCGCCAACTTTAGCTTGGTAGGACCTGTAGGTGAGAAAGGACTTCACCATCAAAATCAAATCGGGAGGAATCCCGTCTCTAATCATTTTGTAGACAAGGCCCCCATGCCACGCCTGTTCCAAAGCTTTACTGAAATCAAGAAATACCACCCCGTAGTGCCTGGAAAGGTTCAGGGGGGTGCTCAGGTCTTCAACGAACCTTTATATCTGCATCTGACAAGAGTGGGCGGCACGAAAGCCAAACTGATCTTTACGAAGTAAATCAATGGTGAGACAGTGGTCTTGGAATCTGACGAGGGTCGTTTTCTCCAAAACTTTAGACATCGAGGGGAGCAGGCTAATAGGTCGGTATCTCGCGGGAATTGCTAGATTTTGTCTCTGCTTGGGGATACTCAACACAATAGATTGTTTCCAAGACGCAGGGAAGTAAGAAAATTTCCAACAGTCGCTAATGATATTGGTGAGGTCGTCAATAAAGTTCTTCGGGAGATTCACAAGGGCGGTATTGCTCACCTTGTCTCTTCCTGGAGCCGCCTTCTTTTTCAGTTTACTTAAGATGGTGGCGATCTCACCGGCCTGGATGTTGTTCTTCGTTAAATGTTGCGGGACTTCATCAAAGTTGATAAGACCATCTTCCACATTCTGTGACATGATTTGGCTCTTGGAATTATTGTTGATAGGAGTAACAAACTGCATTTCTAGTGAATCTGCAATGACTTGGGCCTTGTCCTGATCAGTTTGCACTAGTCACCTTGTGATGTACGGAGTGGAGGAAGCGTATCATTCTTGTTCTTCTGTAAAGCTCTGACCATACTGCAAATGGAATTGTAGCGAGCTGACTAGCTTTTGAATTTGTCATTCCATCTAGTGTCGCGAAGCTCTTTTATATCTTCTAGGACTCTTCGCGCTAGACTGTTGGTTTTGAGCTATGGTTCACGATAGCGTTGCCATAGCCTACGGGTTCTGTTTCTTTCAGCAATTAGGCGTTGGATTCCAGGAGTGAGTTGGAATATCCTGTAGAGATGGGTCTTGGATCGAATAATAGCAAATGTGGTGAAATCTGATTCTCTTTCTACCTAAGCATTTGGTTGTCGCACTGTTCTTCTAACATCGCTCAGTATAGAGTTGGTGGCGGTGTCTGGAAAATTATTACATATTGCCAACTCGAATGTTGTGGCAATTTCTTTCTTCTTGGCGTTTTCTGTAATCTGGTCTTATCGCTGCCGTTATATGCTCCATCGGGTGGTTTGAATCTTATGGAATTACTAGTATTAACGCCCGTTTTAAAAACGGAAAAATAAAAATTGATTGATTGGTTGACTATTTTTTCATAATTTAATTAACATAAAAACTGCTCTATGCTTCATAATAAAAAAATATAGTGTTAAGGTCAGTTTTAAAAACGGGGACGGGGAAAAAACATTGGGACAAAACTATTTGTTCAATGAGAGCAAAATTAATTTAAATATCTGCACTGTAAAAATAGTGTTTAAAAATGGTGAAAATTTTAAAAAAATTACTTTTTAAACGATTCATAATGTACTTAGTGCTGCTTTTCATTTAGAGTAAATTGAGATGACATCAGTCAAGTTCCAGCACTCGCATTTGTTGTTATTGGTATAAATAATTTTATTTCACTATAACTGTACAAGAGTCGACTTTCGCCTTTCTTATGGCATCATCGACTTACTTTTTAAAATTTGGAATCAGAAAATTTTTCTAAGAAAGGCATGACGGAAAGGCGTTGAATTAGTTTAATAACAATACTATTGCAATAGGACTCATTTCAAAGGTAATATTGGGACAATTTAGGGAGAAAGGGTCACTTTGTTATTAGGCCTTGAATACTCTTTTACCTTTCTTCTTATATTTCCGTTTTTTTCAAATGCGAGCCAAAAACACTGAGGACAGATGAACTAATGCGTTGTTTTAAAGCGTCCTTAACATCTCGACCTCCCTCCTTATTTTTGAAAAGAACTCCTCCTGAAGAACATGGCAGCGAAAGCGACAATTTTTAAGTACAATACGCTTTCTAGGAATGTACAGGAAGAGATGGGTTGAAAACCTGAAGTCCTTGTCGGTCCATGACAACTCGCTAGGGTATACTGTGAGGGCCTTAAAGGGAAACAGACCCATCAACTTGCTGCCACTGCTTAATGGCAATGGCAACGTTGTCAGTAGTGATTGGAACAAGGCTCCGACTGATCAGACTCCCTGAAAAAAAACCAAACAATTTACTACGCCTGGTAAAGCCCAGAAAGGTTGAATTTCCATAATATTAATTGCCACAGATTCCTTACTTCTGTGATCAGGCCTCATGGCGGAAGACATTCCACTCCAACATTGTATAGTCCATGCAGACTTAATTTGCCCGAGTTGTGGTAGGCGTTTCAATTTTTGGACATCGTTACAAAAAAAAAATTAAACGATACATCACAGTTGACATACCCATCACCCCTCGAGCAAAATAAGGCTGGATCGATTCTAGCCATACAATTATGGATTACAACCACAACGATAATTATAGCACCATCAGGATTTCATTAGAACAATTAAGTTAATCTTATCAGAACAATGCAGCATCACTCTTTAAGAGTTCAAATCCCTTCTTCTGAAAAGGAGCTTTTTTCTCTTTAAGTTTTCAACTCCTTTTTACGATTTTTTTTTCAGTTTTCTTCAATAACTATGACAACCTCATAAACTTCAAAAGGATGAAACAATAACAATAACAGCATTGCTTAGTTATTTTGTTAAGATGAAAAAATATGACTGGCAACAATCAATCAAGCCATAGGAAATTCTCATGTAACTGCAATCTATAAAATTATTTCTTAATGGCAGTCCTTTCTTATTTATATTCTCTACTAACAAAACACTGCATAACTTAATAAACACTGATATTAAATGAGAAACTTCGAAAATGCCTTAACCTGCATTTGACGGATTTCTCGGCCCGTTGCGCACACTTCTTTTTACAATCATTGTATTGGGACGTACTCATGCAACTCCTTTTGCTCGCCGCCCTTGTAAACTATAATAAAGAACAAGATATTTCTTTTTCGATGAAAAACATTTCACTTTCTAAAATAAAGACATTCCATATAATTATAAATTCAATTGCTTATTCAACAAAAAAAATAATGTTTTCTCCTTATATTGAAATGTTTAGCATTTCAGAACATAAAAGTAACTTGAAATTTCTTAATCTTTTCAGGCAAGATCAAAGCATATATTTTCATGAGCAATCATGTAAATATTTTTTGTATAAAAATTGAATATTTTGCTTGTGCGTGCGATTGAGATGAATGCTGTTGACAACAAGATTTTAAAGGACCAGTACCACTAAAAATCGGTTACGTGTCAATTCGTCGAGGGTCAATTCGTCGAGCGTCAATTCGTCGGCGTCAATTCGTCGAGCGTCATTTTGTTGAGGGTGTCAGTTGGTCGCGCGGTTAGTTCGTCGGAGGTCAATTTGTCGAGCGTCATTTCGTTGAGAGTGTCAGTTGGTCGGGCGGTCAATT
>JAHWFO010011877.1:0-15647 GCA_023313115.1 Rhysida immarginata | reverse complement strand
TAATTGAGCAAATGTCTCTTCGCAATACTCACATTTGAAAGGTTTTTCTCCAGTATGCCGCCTTTCATGTATTTTTTTCTCAGATAATAGAGCAAATGTTTTTTCGCAATATTCACATTTATAAGGCTTTTCTCCAGTATGCCGCCTTTCATGTCTTTTTTTCTCAGATAATAGAGCAAATGATTTTTCGCAATACTCACATTTATAAGGTTTCCCTCCCGTATGCCGTCTCTCATGTATTTTTTTATTTTTTGACCGATCAAATGTTTTTTCACAAAACCGGCATTTATAAGGTTTACCTGCAGTGTCCTTTCGCTCAGAAATTACCTTTTCTGACAAGTCTGGAAAATGTTTGCCGCAGTCCTTATGGATTTCTTTTCCAGCAGGAAATTTTTCCAGTTGTGTTTCATTTAATTTCTGGTCACCACTAGGAACGATTTCTTCTGTGTCGCTATTAGAATCCATGGCGTTTGCATTAATTGGCTTTTGTTTTCTCTTAAATTTTGACGGCTTAGTTTTGATCTCACGAAGTTTTTTTCGGCGTAAGTTTTTGTTCGTGAAATCACTTTCTGCTTCCTCACATTCTGACGAAATGATGCCTATTAATTCCCGTGAAGAACTTTTGGCACAATAAATATTTTTATGGACCTCATTATCAACTGTTTCAACTGAAACCAAACTTAATAGCTCAGTTTCTTCTTGCCGTGTTATTGCTTCAAGTGCAGTCACGAAATCACTTTCAATGGAATCTGTTTTCGTTAAATCCAAAATATTTTTACTAATGTGTTTCTCTTGCTCACCACTCACTGGTAATACAGATTTATTATTTACACTTTCCGAAGTTAATTCATATGAAATTATTACAGTAGGCTGATGTCGAATTGATTTAATACTAAATTTTGTAATCCCATCAATGACATTTCTTGTAACTGATGAAGCACCAACAATGATGCTCTCTATGGTTTCAAATAAATCATATATTATGCGCCTGTGATTTATTTCTGCTTTTGATACCAAAGCAACTGAATCTTGCTTGAATATTTCCGGATTAGATATGTTGACTTTTAAATTTATATTTGCCGCTTGTTCATTAGGCTTTACTGTTTCCGCTTGTGGGCTGTCTTCGTTTTTCAATTCTACAGAAGAATTACTTTTTCTAAGAATGATTTCTTCTGAAATTGTTTCTTCGTATGCAAGTAGAACGGCAGGTTGATTTGAACGAGGTCTAATTTCATAATTGTTACATCCATCTTTAAAACTTCTTATTATGAATGATTTGCCAATAATTATATTTTCAATTGTTAAGAATAAATCATAGAGAATACGCTTGTGTTTCTTAACTTGCTTTGAAAGTGATTGCATTTTCCTCTTCTTGGATTAATTTAGACTCAAGTTCGCTAAAATCTTGTTTTTTCATTAATAAGGGCCAAATTGCTGATGATTAAAACTTTACCTATAAAATATAAAATATTTAAAGTTATGAATTTTATATATGTCCAAAAAAAGCTGAGAAATTACAAATAACAAACAATAAAATCCAAACCTTAGCTCAAGAAAAATTAATAAACAAAAATATTAACCAATCACTAGACTTAATAATTTTTCTACAATTGTGTGAGGGGCTTATTTCATATCCGTCCGTGACTGCTTTAATGAGATTTGGCCAAGGAGTTTCAGTCTTTTAGCCCCACGACCGCATGAACTTAAGCCACATGAGTATTTTTGTGGGCCCATCTCAAGGACAAAAAACAAAACCAATCTCACAACAATATATGCAATAACAGATTCAGAAAGCATGCAGGGCAATGACATATGCTATCTTTGCAGTTTTGCCAGGTTGAAGAATTTGCCTCGAAAACTTTAGGTTTTTGAAATTATCTAAGGTAAAACTGAAGGTTTTCATCAGAAGGGGAGGGATCCCGCAGAAAAATTGAATCCCATTTCCCTGAAAAAATCGTAATTATTTTAAAACATGTCTCTACAAAAGCTTTTTATAAGCTCATGGTGCATTCCTCCAAATTATTGGAAAGCATCGTGCACCTGTCTTACCAAACCAAAGTATTTCATTTGTGGAAAGCCAACGCACTTTCCGCAGCCGCATTTCCATGTGATGATATGAGACACATTATCACTACATGCCATAGCTCAGAATATTTGGTCTTGTTCAGAAATTTCGCAAAGAACACATGCAGTATCATATTCATCGCAGCCTTACTAATGTACTATTGAAAATAATTTCCTAAAACTCTAGTAGATTCAATGCAATGTGACGAGTATTGTAGGTTAGGTCTTTCGGTAACGTTTTCGGTAACCCTATTGCAATCATGTAAAGATTGAAGAACGATTTTAATTCTGCGTTGATCCAGATCTGGATTTGTAATGATATGATTGGGATCAAGATATGTTATACCTCTTACAGCACAATCGACAATCGGCCTCATATTTAAGAAGATTACTTGTGGTTTTTCGGACGAACTGATTACCTTGATTAGTTCCTTTCTGTTAAACAGGACATTTCGTGTCAAGGTTGGCTGCTCCATGTCTAACCCTTGTGACGTCAATGCTGGTGTTCCCCAGGGCTCTGTCCTGGGCCCTGCACTGTTCAACTTTATCATCCATGACTTCCCAACTTTTACTAAATGCAAGTTTCATCTGTTCGCTGACGACGCGGCTGTCATGACTACTGACCGCAACCCCGCTCAGGTCATATCACGGTTACAAAAGGCCGTACATCCATGCGAGAAACGGTTTGCAAAGTGGAGACTCGGCCTAAACGTTGATAAGTGTAAGGCGATATTCATTACAAAGAAACTTCGAAAACCCCACAAGTCCTCTCTTCCTTTCTCGTAAAAAGCTGGAATGGGTAAAAAATTACAAACACCTCGGAGTGGTGGTAGATCCCAGGTTAAATTTTGGTGACCACATCTCCTATGCGATGAATAAAGCTAAGAAGGCAAGGTTCAGTCTCTAGTGCTTTTTGGAGCAAAACAGCACCCTTGGCATGGATTGCAAACTTTTGTTTTATAAGATAGTTATACGAGCCATTCTTCTTTATGGTATGCCTGCCTGGGCTACAATATGCAAATCCAGATGTAAAGATCTCCAAACCTTCCAAAACATTACTCGGAGGACTATCGCTAAACTTGACAGGAGAGTAGCAACAAATATTTCTATTGCTGAAGATTTCCATATACCTCCAACTGATAACTGTGTCCAGGAGTCGCTGAAGAAGTTGCTTCTGAAGATTAAGGACCATACATATCCTCTAGTTGCATATATTCTGGAGCATCCACTCACCTTTAGAAGTTTCCTCAGGCATCGCAGGCCTCGACTCGTCCTGGACATCAATTTCGACGACATCCAAAAGGCCATCTTTCCCGAATACTGGATCTCATAGCTCCTCGTGCTCCTCGTCAATCAACAATCAACTCTATCGTCCTTATAGGAAAGGACTCCATCTTATCCTCTGGAAGACTTAACTAGGTTTCATCTGGCTTCTTGCCTACTTCAGTGTACTTCCCCTGATTATCCTGGATGTGTATGGTAGTGAAAGCGTTGCTTTCAGACCGCTCGTTTCATTTTCCATGCGCTGTTCGTTTGTCGGTTGACCTTGCTAACAAACGTTTTTTGAACGCGTCATTCTTAAGAAGTTTAACGACTTCCGTGTGGCTAACAATCTTGTTCGTGAAGAGCAATTCGGTTTCGGCCAGGTCACCCCTGCCAACTCCAGATCAGGAGGCTTGTTGCAGATTTAAACACTCCTCTTAACTGCGCTAAATATGGTGGTCTTGTGTTTTGGATGTACGAATAGCTTTTGATCAGGTTTGGATACTTTAAATGATACTTTGATATTTTAAATGATTACTTTTGGATTTTCAGACGATCTTACTGCCTTGATTATTTCCTTTCTGTCGAACAGGATATTTCATGTCAAGGTTGTCTACTCCATGTCTAACCCCTGTGATGTCAGTGCTGGTGTTCCCCAGAGCTCTGTCTTGAGCCCTGCACTGTTCAATTTTTTTCATCCATTACTTCCCAACCTTTACAAATTACAAGCTGTATCTGTTCGCTGACGACGCGTTCATGATGACTATTGACCGCAATCTCGCTCACGTAATATCTCGGTTACAAAATGCCTTACATCAATGCGAGAAATGGTTTGTTAAGTGGAGACTCAATCTAAATGTTGACAAATGCCAGGCGATGTTCATTACGAAGTAATTTCGAAAATCCCCGAAGCCACTCTTCCTAATTGGTAAGGAGCTCGAGTGGGTAAAAATGATAAATAGCTCAAATTAGTGATAGATGCCAAGCTAAATTGGGGCGAACATCTCTCTTTTGCTATCAACAAGGCCAAAAAGGCAAAGTTAAGTCTGGTTGCCCTACTGGGGCGTGAGAGCGCTCTTGGAGTGGATAGCAAAGTTTTGCTATATAAAATGGTAATCCGAACCATTCTTTTGTATGGGGCAGCTGGGAACTCCAAATGCCCCTTACGACGTTGTGAAAATTGTTGAGAGAGCAGTTGGTTATGGAACCTTACAGATTACAACTAGCGCAAGCTCTGTATTGTACATTGTTCGGGCTTCTCGTGGCGTCACATTGATCATTTGTGATCATGTGGATAACCAAAATAAACTTCAGATTATATCCTTCTGTAAGATGCATTGATTAGTTTATAAGTTGTGTAGTTTGATAAATATATCCTTTCAAAATTGAACAAAAATAAACAAGAACTGTGGAATGGAACAACCAAAAAGGGAGGGAAGCTCTAATCCAGGGAGATTTGAAGATTTGTAGTTGACTTTTGTTTCTCATCTAAGATGGCTACTTGGTAGCCAAAATACGTATCTGGTATTTGAAATCTCCTTGTGGATTAGAGGTTCCATCCCTTTTTGATTTCAAAATTGGTATATTCTTTTGTAAACAGCTTGTATATCTCGCGTTTTTAATTACAGTGCAAGATTTATTTGGCCATTTCTGAAGAAATCGCATATTAAAAAAGAATACCCTTTTAAATACGAAGCGTGTCTGGATATTAAGGTTACAGCGGCTAGTATTCTTTCAAAAAATGTTTATTTGTCAAAATGTCCACTACAACTTATTGAGGTGTTACAGGGGTTATTCTTCGACGACATTGCTGCCATCGTCAAAACAATTGTTAAGTCTAAGTACTAGCTTCTGTATCCCACAGTCATGAAATTCTGCGCTTGCTGCTGGAACCTTGTGCTTGACCTCTTCATCGTCGTCGAAACATTGTCCAGCAAGATTTTTCTCAGATTAAAAAACAAGTGCAGAAGTTCATCAGAGACCACATGGAGCCTATCGCTCCTGTGCTTGACATGAACACTACTTCGTTACATGTTGCCGACTCGTAATGCTTCCATTAAATGAGAACAAGTGCTTTGTGAATCTTCTGGGCGCTTACCTTGTGCTTAGGAAAAAAGGTATGGCGGAGCGCACTTCACATTTGGTGGGATTCTGAATCGGCACAGCCACTGTAAATACGTGTTACTCGAACTAGACTCCACGTAGCAATGAGGAACAGCTGCGAGAGGGAAGTGGAAGGCTAACAGTTAAAGTCAGTATAGCCGACTTAAGCATTAAAATATTACTTGTCTAATAAAGGGGTTGTAACTTTACTTTTCTAACACATCTCGTATTAAAAAATCACTTCTCCCCCCTTTGGCTTTTCAGATAAATTTAAGATGAGACAACCTGTAAGAATACATTGTAGCAGCTAGGCTACAGACGGGCTTGATGGCCATTTGCGCAAAGACTTACAGCAGCAGTATGCAGATAGGGCCAATGAATACAAAACTGAACAAGTATCCGGAGATCTGTGGCACCATCCTGCACAATCAAGCAATGTTTTGTCCATTATCATTGTAGAGATCACATTACTTGCTCGCAGATATTCACTTCTGATAAAAATTGATGTAGTGTAATTCTCTTATCCTTTCACTACAATAGGCACCTGGCTCCGCTCAGTTTAGTTGACCATAGCAAAGCCAGGTGGTTTACGCTAAATTTTAGAATAACCAAATTCAGGATATTTTTTGCCGAATTTGACTAACAATGTAGGATGTAATTATTGAAAATGCAAAATGTAAATGTATGAGAACATGCTACCGTAAATTCAATCTATCGTTTTCCACTTGTTTTGCAGCGGCAAAGCCATGAAATCCATTGCAAAGTACTTAAAAATCTTTCCCGAACTATGCTAAAGCATCATGCAAATTCTGACGCTCATCGGTTCGTGGTTGTAGATATTATCGAGAATGTACACACATTTGCTTTTATTCATATACAGGGTGTCATAAGTTCATGACTTCTGCGGTAGAGGACATGCATCGAAATGTGTTTCCAAAACAATGATAGTCATATAGAGTATATTATATAAACCAAAATGGTTTCATAAAAATAAGCTTATTTTTCCTATGTATGGAAACTTATGGGACACCCTATAGATTAAGTCTCTGTTACAGCTGGTTAATTATACTAGGGTGATAGGGTGAAAAAACTTGTATGATTTTACGTTCCATTACATGGCTTTACTTCTCAAATGTCAAAACAATGTTATCGATGAAGACACGCTACGTTCTTAAAAAAAACAAAAAAAAAATGACTGGGGCTTATTATTTTAAAAAAATTACAACAATTAATATTCTAACCCTTCTGAGTTTCACAATAATATTTATTTTAGATGTTATACGAAACAACCAAAACAATGACAGTCTTCAAATTGTCTGCAACCGCCGATCTTAACAATGGACAGGATAATAATGATTCCTTATTAAAAGTTACTTAGAAGAATGCACGTTTGGGCAATACGTTTATCCGTCCATCGCTTGCATGATAACTTAAAAATGGCTTAACTTTTTTAAATTTTGTTTTCGACAATATCATCATCAAGGTCTTATTTGGCTATATCAGCTTCTCAGGCTTTTTCATGGATCTCTTCAAGTCGATTGCACGTGCTCTAAGAGAGACCTTAAAGAATACAAAGATAATGGCATGTCACGTACAAGGCTGAGTTAAAGGAAAACCGGAAAACCGCTGTGGAAAATCGAAAACCGCTCCCATTGCGATCAGACCCGGTACGCATGCCGTGGACTCTCCCGAATCAATTGGCGTTGGTTTCGCGTTCCCATGTGACAGGTCGAGACATGTTTAAACAAATTTGAGAGAATCAGCGCTGCGAGTGTGTTTATTGTGTTTATACAGGACATTGAAGAGAGAAGGCGTAGTACACGCGGTCGAAACCCAAAATGGATCAGCGAACGAAAGAGACTCATGAAATGATGACAACAGTTTACAAAGAAAGTGCTATTACTTTGAAGTGTGTTTATGAGTGGTTTAACAACATCCAACGTAATGTTACGACCCAACTGAAGGCTGGCTATCCCTAAAAACGACTACGCCAGGAGTTTCCAGGACTTGTACAGGCGTTCCCAGAAGTGCATTACCATCGATGGGGATTACTTTGAAGGATAGTAACTGCTGTTTCATATAAGCGAGCAATCCACTCTCAATATGCCATCATTCGCCGAACTTTATTGTCACGGGTTGTATATAAATGAAAAGGCAATAATTTCTAATGAAAATGCATGTATTTGAATAAAAATAATTTCAATTTTGCATGAATTTTTAGCTTTTGGAAATTAATTATTAATGGAAAACAACAAATTTAATAACTTCAAATTTTAAAATTCATCAAGATATCAATCTATTAACCAACATACTAAGAAATGACTATATCTCAATTTATAAATATTGAATGTTTAAACTATTGATAATTTAAATGGTTTATTGTCAAGAAAATTTTCAGTGATTTTTACTAGTTTCAAATTTTATAACTGTTTTGGGATATCACGCAAGGTTTATTCGTAAAACGGCATGATCATTTTACTCGTTATTTTATGAAAATGGACAGTATTAAAGTTAAAAATTCTTTAGAGCCCACTTACTCCATTCTGCGCTTGGGCAGTCAATAAAAATTGTTTTACAATTTATTTATTATTATTTATTTATTAAAAATCTAATTTAAAGTTTGACTCTCGCTTAAATTACGATTATGAAGTAGGAGTGCATGTAGAATTTGCATTATTTGCATTTTTGAAAAATCCTGGCGTGATGGATGAAAACTGAATTCATTTTCAAAATTAGCAAACCAAGATTATATTTAATCACAGATTAAAATTAAAACAACTTTCCAAAAGTTAAAATATTATTATTTTTTATAAATTCATTATAAATTATTTTCTTTCTTTTTATTCTAAAATTTAGAAGCAAATGTATGGTTAAATTTATTATTACATTATTATACCTCAAATGTTAATTAAAAATTTATTTTGTTAATAAAAAAGTTCTTTTAAGATAAAGTGAAACTAAAATTTTTACTGAAATAAAATGTTATTGTTGAATCCAGTAATGTATAGTTAGTTTTGATATACATATACGAGGGTGGGCTGAAAAGTAATGCCTCCATGGCTGTAAGTTTTATTATTTTTAACCGATTTTCAAAATTCTTTTTGTATCTGATACTCACATTTCTCCTCTATGTAATGCACTATTCACTTTTCGACATAGTCCCCATCCCTTTCCACGCATTGTACCAACGCGTGACTAGTCGGGTGAACCCGTCAGAGAAGAATTCCGGGGTTGTTGTCGACACCAAGACCGAACGGCAGGTTTCACCTCGTCGTCAGAACGCAACTCATGCCCCTTAAGGTGCTCTTTCCTCTTTGGGAAGTGGTGAAAGTCGCAAGGTGCAAAGTCTTTCATTTTTGAACTGCAGTTTTTTCATCTTTGAACTGTAGGCGCTGCAACCCCCTCTGATGTGTGGCGATCGTGTGCGGACGGGCGTTATCGTGCTGCAGAAGAGGATCCAAAGCTGCCATTCAATCCTCGTGTCGACGACAACTCCGAAAATTCCTCTCCGACGGGTTCACCCGACTAGTCACGCGTTGGTACAATGCGTGGAAAGGGATGGGGACTATGTCGAAAAGTGAATAGTGCATTACATAGAGGAGAAATGTGAGTATCAGATAAAAAATGAATTTTGAAAATCGGTTAAAAATTAAAAAAGATACAGCCATGGAGGCATTACTTTTCAGCCCACCCTCGTATTTACATTAAACAAACCCACTAAAAAATTAACAGTTATATCATAAATGAATGTTTTAAAATTTTCTATGTAGAGAATAGTTTAAACAAAATATTTAATTTGATTTACTTCTCGAAAGTCTGATATTATAATTAAGTTATTGTATAACAGTTGAAAACATTTTTAGAACGACTGCTTCATCTGAAAATAAATATATACAGGGTGTTTTTAAATTGAGTACAGATTTTCTTGAGATGATAGAAGAGGTCCTTAGAAGTATTTTTTGTCATATAAACATGGGGTCCCCGCAGCTCCGTTTACTTACAATACTGGATTGAACAATCAAATGACACCGGGACGCAGTGTGCGTTGGTAGGCCTAGATTATTTTATTTTTAACAATTAACAGTTGGGAAGAATTCTGTTGGGATAACGTTCAGCATACAAACGCCTTGCACCATCCATGGTACCAGAGACACAGATGCAGGTCTGCATAATCATTCCATGTAAAACGATTCATACTGTTTGTTTAACTTCAGACATGTAAAAAGTACATCAAGTGAACTTTTTAAAACAAATCTTTACCTACTGCTTTCCCAGAATGCGATTAGTTCGTTTACATATGGACTAATCGTATTTTACAAAGGGGTTGGATACCATGGAATCTCCTTGACGAAGTTTGTCCTAAGACTTTTCAACAAACAAGCACGTGCACCTTGAAATTTCTTTGCAAACAATTACTTTAAATGTTATTACAGTAGATTGCTTGTGTTAATTGTTAAAAATAAAATAATCTAGGCCTACCAGCGCACACTGCGTCCCGGTGTCATTTGATTGTTCAATGCAGTATTGTAAGTAAACGGAGCTGCGGGGACCCCATGTTCATATGACAAAAAATACTTCTAAGGACTTCTATCATCTCCCAAAAATCTGTACTCAATTCAAAAACACCCTGTATAGTATTGCTGTATTACTTTCAAAACAGGTTTGTCAAAACATGGCTACCTTTCTACTCATGGCCGCTCTCTATTTATAAAGGCTCTCTAGGGCAAGACGGTGACCAAAGCCACCTATTGGTGCGTGACATTCTGAAGCCTGCTATACGGACTAAGCGCAGCGGACTCCTGTCAACGCGCGATTTCATACGGCTCGTGCGACCGTGGCGACTATCCAGGACTTGCGGCTGGAGTGCCTCCCCCATCCTCCTTACTCTAGCGATCTCGCGCCCTCCGACTCCACATCTTTGGCTCACTAAAGGACTCCTTACGTGGCCACAAGTTCGCGACCGACACAGAAGTGAAACAGATGGTGCATGAGTGGTTGCACACGCAGCCAAAAGATTTTTTTCCCGAGGTATCCATGCCCTCCCGACTCGGCGGCGGAAATGCATCGAAAAGCTGGGGGAATACATTGAAAAACAATATGCATGTTCCAACTCTGTCTGTAATAAAGCAGCTGTAAAAAATGTTTCCGGTTTTCATTTGACTGACCCTCGTAACAATCGATTCCTAGCCGACAATAAATAAATTGTTACTTTATCTTTTGAAATTTTCTTGCAAGTCCATGAGACTTTCAAATTTTATCATATTTACACATAAACAACAATGAAATCTAACTTCAAACAGGTTTATTGTGTTTGGAAGTAACCGTAGATTATTTATTTTGTTTGCAAGAAGGGGAGGAGGTATGGAAAATGTGACACAATGTGACATGGGGGGGGGGGGGGGGAGGGGGGGTAGAAAACGACAAAAACAACGTGAAGTATTTCTTGAACGATCCAAAAGTCGCCTGATTTTCTTAGTACTAGGTAACCACAAAAGTTCTTGAAGTTCTTAATTCCGGAAACAAAAAAGATGTACACAAAAAGTGCGTATTGCTAGTCCCCAAAGTAATCCCCATTGTCATCTAGCTCCTTATACCACCGTGTCTCCAGTTGATCAATCCCCTGACTGTAAAACTTGCTGGTCTTGGACTCAAAGAAGTCCGTCTGTGTCTTTCTCTGTTCTGTATCATTGGTGCAGGATTTTCCACGAAGATGGTTGTCCAGAAAATGGAATAGGTGATAATCCATTGGAGCAAGATCTGGTGAGTAAGGTGAATGACACAAAGTTTCCCAGCCAAGCCAATGTAAGGTTTTCCTGGCCACCCGCGCCAAATGTGGTCGAGCAGTGTCATGAAGGATGAGTACCTCTTTGCGATTCACCAATGCTGACTCCTTTTGCTGCAATCAATGCCTGTTGCACACGTTCCAACTGTTGAGCGTACAGTTCCCCAGTGATGGTTTTGGCCAGTTGATAGCAGCTCGTAATGAACCATTTAGCATCTTGTCTGCCAGATACACTACGCTATGGGGATCTATAGATATGGCAAATTCACCCGACCTGAATTTCTGGAAACACTTGATGCTGCTACTGACAAGCCATCTTGAAGTCATAAAGCAAACAATACCTAACCATCTCCTTCGATACTCCATTCGTCTTCACTTCTGCACGAGATGTGAATGATATGAATGCCCAACAGCCCTGTATTTATACAGGCTAACCTTCCTGCTCCCCCCCTGACAGATTTTGGACCACAATGAACACTCATTTCCATAACTTCTATCACTTCCTTTTATGGCAACATAAAAACAGCAAGAACTTTTCTTGTAACCTAGTAGAAGTAACAATGTAACCTTCATTGTTTCCAACTTGGATTTTAGAACTCGGTACGCTTTCACATGTATTAATTTCATCAACCATTGTTAACACAACATACAAACACCACAACCGATTGTGACGCAAACACGACGGGCTGATTTATCACACATGTAAGGCAATTACATATTAATATGTTTTTAGAAAGAAAATTTCATCACATAAAAACACAAGGCCTTTCGGTCTTTTTAATCAAGTATCTTCACCATATAATACGAGGCGCATCCAGAAAGTAAGTTTACCTACTTAAAAAAAAAGAACTCACGCTTACAGGAACATATTTATTGGCAACAAGTACAGCAATGTTTCAGCTATTTTTCAACATAGCCACCACCAGAATTGAGACATTTGTCGTATCGTGGGATCAACTTTTGTATCCCCCTGTCGTAGAACTCTGCCGCCTGTGAATGGAACCAGCGTGTGACAGACGTCTTCAGCTCTTTGTCGTTGCCAAAACGCTCACCGAAGGACAGGAATTTCGTGAAAATCGCTGGGAGCAAGATCAGGGCTGCCGCACAAGCTCAACAAGATCATCATTGAAGACGGATGGTCGCCCACTGCGCTCTTCATCATGGAAAACTGCCTACACCAGCGACGCAGCATCTGCTTACTCATGATGTTCGGCCCATAGACCTGATAGAGCTGACGATGAATTTCAATTGGCGCAATGCTTTGTGCATTCAAGAACTTTATCACCGACCGAACCTCGCACGCGGCGGGAGAAGAAATAAGAGCTTCCATTTCGGACCATTGCTACCACGCTACTGGCATTATAATATCTCGTCAACAATGTGGCATAATTTTGTAACAATAAACAACGGAGACACTTAATCCTCGTCATAACGAATCCTTTGTTGTGGCAATTGGACAGTACGTAGTAATGAATTAGTACCATTAGAACATGAAACAGTGAACCGATTTGAAAAAAAAAAATTTTTCCATGTATTTTCATCGGTCCTGCGCATGTGTACCAAGTTTCAGCACTCTAGCTAGCTTCTAGGGAGGTTGGTTTAATATTGATTATAAGATTTGACCTAAACACTCTAACATTGCAAGTTAAATAAAAGCTTTTCATAATAATAATAAATAAAAAAGGAGGTTCTCTGTTTGACCCGTATGTATGTACGTTCACGATTTTCTCAAAAACTACTGATCCGATTTGGATGGGGTTTTCGCTATTCGACTGAATATTTTTCTGGGAAGGTTTTTAACCCATGAAGTCGGTTCATTTTTTGTTAAAAAAGTTCTTGTTAATATAGATAATTGATTAAGGATATTTTTACAAAATAAGAGGCATCATTATATCCAAAGTTGTGATTAAAAAAAAAGAAACGAAAAAAACCCCACAATATTATAAATTAATACTGAAAAAGGAAAAGAATTAATAGGATATCATGATATAAATCAAAATTATAATATTTCCCATTATATATCTAATATATAGGATTGTTGGGTTAGACAGTGTTTTGATTTGTTTATATGATAACTTTCTTTAATTAGTCTTTTTTGCCAATGTTCTTCTGTTAATAGAATTTTTATATTTTCCCATAAATGTTGTGATTATTTTTTTTTCTATGTAAAAATAATCGGTTTTTTTTCATTACGTTTTTTTTTTTTATATTTGTGTTCATCAATTCGTTTTATCACACTTCTTTTTGTATTTTCTATATAGTGATCATTGCATTCTTTGCAGGGAATTTTATCGATAACATTTTTTTTAAGTTTATTATTATGTTCTAATTTTCTATTCAATAAAAGGTTTCTTATTGTCATTTTTTTTTTAATTGCAAAATTATATTTTCTTTCTTTTCTATTTTTATTATACTTTCAAGGGTTCTACTCAATTTTGGGTGATAACTAAATGTTACATCATTTTTGTTTTGATTCAGATTTACATTTGTAATTTGGTCATTTTCTTTTTTTACAAAATTTTTCCAATAAAAATTCGAAAAATTCTTTCCAACAAAATTAATTGGATAATTATTGTCAATTAACATTTTTCTTAAATTCAGTAATTGGGGTGTTATGCTCTTTGTGGAGCAGACTCTATAGATTCTGTGTAAAAAATTAAAAATGACATTGATTATGTATGGGTTGAAAGATTTAAAATTAATCATGATACCTCCTCTAGTAGGTTTGTATATACAGGGTGTTTCATAATTGGTGTCCCGTCTTTAGGTCCAAATAACGACTCAAGAGGAACAGATTGGGGGAAAATGAATATTGATTATTTGGTTTTAATGTCCTCTAATTCAGAATAAAAACATTTCGCGTCCCTGGAGGTGAAGGGGTAAATTTTGAAAATTTTAATTTTGTAGGGGTAGGGGTTAGACCCCATGTATTATTTAGAAAGTTGTAGAGCAGCATGTAAAATGCGAGTTTAGCAAAAAACCCGGTGTAAACATCTCACCCCCTGTCCTTTATCGAGTGGGTAAAGTGAAAGATATGGCTAGCTAATGTAGACAAAAACAGAAAACTCATTAGAAACTTATTAGAACTTACTTATTAGAAAACAGTACATTTGGAAATGAATGAGAATGAATGAGTCGTTACCTGAAAAGCTAATGGTCTTGACCCCACTCGTATGTAGGCCCTACTGTTTTCTAATTAGTATGGGTTTTGCCCACATAGGCTTGCCATACCATTCACTTTATCCACTCGATAAAGGGGGCAGGCATGAGATTTTTTCACCGGATTTTTTGCTATACCCACATTTTACATGATGCTCTACGACTTTCTAAATAACACATCGGGTCTAACCCCTACCCCTACAAAATTAAAATTTTCAAAATTTACCCCTTCATCCCCAGGGACGCAAAATGTTTTTATTCGGAATTAGTGAACATCAAAACCAAATAATCAATATTCATTTTCCCCCCACCTGTTCCCTTTGAGCCGTTATTTGGACCTAAAGACGGGACACCAATTATGAAACACCCTGTATATCAAAAGCAAACTTAGAATTATTTTATTACTTCAATCTCTAAATCCAGATATTGTATTTTATTATCTTTCATGTTTTTATAGTAAATTTGAATTTAGAAACTTTTTCTAAATATTCTATAACTGAGTTTATTTCATTGTTTTTTATTATTATGATGATATCATCCATGTAGCGTTTCCATAACACTATTTTTTTGCCTCAGTTTGTGTGTAATAAATAATAATTATTAAATAAAAATAAAAAATATATAATAATTGACCAAATAATTAATAAATAATAAATAAAATAAAAATAAAAATCAAATAAAAAGCTGACGTTTCGGATAGAGACTATCCTCTATCAAAGCAAAAAGGATAATTCTCTAAAAGCTATTAGAGAATTATTCTGAAGTTATGATAATTATCTTTTTCTCATATAAATATCCGTTTACTTGAGTGTAATTGTAATTTTTCAATTATATTCATATAAATATTGGCTAAAAATCCAGATAAATGGTTTCCCATTGGTAAACCGTTTCTTGAGAATATAATTTATTATTAAATTTCATTTGGTTTTCAGATAAAACTACAAAAAAGTTGTAGTGTAAGTGCTGATAATAAAATATTATAGCATTGATTTTATATCTAAATTATAGATTTTCCAATTTTAATCAAATGTTAATTTTTTCAATTCATCTATAATTTCAAAACACTGTCTAGCCCAGCAATCCTATCTATTAAATCAAAAATGGGAAATATTATAATTATGATCTATATAATGATGTCCTTTTAATATTTTCGTTTTACTGTATTAATTTATAATATTTTTTTAAAATCACAACTTTAGATATAATGATTCCTCTTATTTTGTAAAAATATCCTTAATCAATTATCTGTATTAATAAATAACAATGTGCAATGTTT
>JAHWFO010011869.1:5982-29911 GCA_023313115.1 Rhysida immarginata | reverse complement strand
ATGCTCCTCGAACCATTCGCGGACGACATTGGAGCGATGTGGTGGAGTATTGTCATCTTGAAAGACTGCTACGTCGTCAGGGTGTTGAAATGTCAAAAACGGGTGCAGATGGTCTCCGATGAGTTGACGATACCGTGGACCATTCAACGTTTGGTCCAGGATAACCAGAGGGCCCATTCCAAACCAGGAAAATGCACCCCAGACCATCACTGATGCCCCACCACCCTGCACCACCACCTGTTGGCATGCGGGATCCATCGTTTCGTGAGGTCTGCGCCACACACGGTGCCTCCCATCAGCGTGGTACAGTTCATATCGTGACTCTTCTGACCATATGACGTTACGCCACTGTTGCAGAGTCCAGCCAAGATAGTTGGTGGCAAATGCACGCCGGAGTGTCCGATGACGGTGGGTAAGCATTGGCACCCGTGTAGGGTGACGGCTGCCAAACCCGAGGGCATGCAGATTCCGACGTATTGTCCACCGAGAGACGTTTCTAGTGCGGCCAGTATTGAACTGGTCTGTGATTTGCTGCACTGTTGCGCTCCTGTCTCTCTGAATCATTCATCCCAGGTGTTGCTGGTCACGATCATTCAGGGTAGCTGGATGCCCGGTATGGTGCCTTTTGTGGACTGTGATGCCTTCATCCAGCCATTCCCGATCCACCCTGGAGACAGTTGAGCGGGGAAAGCCAAATTCCTGCACCACTGCCGAAATGGAACATCCCATGCGTCAGGCACGTGCTATCATACCCCGTTCAAAAGACGTCAACTCGCGACAACGTGCCATTTCTGATTAATGACTTATCCAAGCTCTTCCCACAATTCTAATGGTCCATATCCCATGAGTTTTGCTAACTCAGTGTAGTCTGGTATGATATTGGGCCCTTTTTCTTTGAGAGAAATTTAACTGCAATTGGATATCACGGGTTGTTACGGTAAAGATCGTTTCAGCAATTCAAGTGCAATGTCCAATGGACATAATTTTTCAACAAGATGGTGCTCCATGCCACTATGGTAAAGTGGCCTCCACGCTCTTGCGATATCATACCTATGGACTTTGCTGTGTGGGGTATTGTCCGTGATGTGGTCTATACGGAACCTCCACACGACATTGAAGTCATTACAGTATTGGTCGAAGAGGCCTTCGCTACGTTTACCCCATCACTCTGTGCTAAAGTTTGTTGAGCTTCGCATGGCACTGCGTTTTGATGAAAATGGTGGACAATTTGAACATTTTAGGATCATGTGATGCCTAACACCTCGCATTTGCATAACACTTGTTGAATAAATCTGCCGTTGAAGAAACCTATTGTCCTGGGACTTAGTTTTTTTCCTCATGCTGGCTTTTTTTTGACTCCCCCTGTATAACAAATGACATGCTTTTTTAAAGTTAAATGCATTTTGTTTGTATGTAGAACACAGGATAAGTTGAAATTTCTTTTCTTTCAGATTTTAAATCCAAATGCTATTCCGATGATTTTCCAGTATTTTACCAATGAATTAGAAGATTCTGCAATCGAGGTAATCAGGTTTCGTACGGTGCTTAAAGACCTTAAAAAGTGCATAAAATTTATTTTAATAAACTGCTTCTTACTGAGAAACGTAAAGCAAAACCAATGCCATGCTGTTTATCTACTACATTGTGCCTAACCAGCACCACCTAGAGAACAACCTGTCCTCTAGGCATTGATTATGGCATTGGAGACAGTCCAATAGGCCTGTGAGAAAAGTATCCGACCTTATTTTTTTTTGCGAAAACCTGATGGATCTGGATCGCGCACGCTTGCATGAGCCGACCTTGAACCTTTGTGCGTATGCGTGAATTTTTTTCTGCCTCTCAATAGCGTCAGTTGCTGGCAATCAGCATTAGAGGGCGGTAGTGTGTTGTGCTCTCGTCGGTTTTTGATTTGGAGGCTTTCGGTGAGGATGCTATGGTCGTACCCGTACACCCAGGACTCGTTACCAGTGATTATGGTGTTCATGAAGTCGGGGTCACTGTTTGCGGAGGCCAGCATGTCCTGTGAGACGTCGACTCGAAGTTGCTTTTGCTCCGCCGTCAGCAGCTTTGGCACGAATTTCGCCGCCACTCTGTTCGTGGCCAAATTTTCGGTCAGAATGGAATGTGCCGAAAACGTACTGATGCCCGCCTCTTCCGCAACTTCTCGGATAGTCACACGGCGGTCCTGCACGATTGACAGCAACTGACGCTATTGAGAGGCGGGAAAAAATTCACGCATATGCACAAAGGTTCAAGGTCGTCTCATGCAGGCAAGCGAGATCCAAATCCAACAGGTTTTCGCAAAAAAAAAAATAAGGTCGGATCCTTTTCTCTCAGGCCTCGTAAGGGCAGAAATTATTTGGAAAAAATGGAAGGAAAAATTGTGCGACATAGATTCGAACCAGGAACCACAAATATCACGCGACACTTCCACCGATTGGGCTATCGCAGACACAGTACAGCAAGGCTTTGCAGTCTTTAAGACATTTAGAGACTGGCTTGCTGTACCGTGTTTGTGATAGCTCAAGTGCGAGCATGGTATTCGTGGTTCCTGGTTCGAATCCAGAAATTTTCAAATATTATTTGACTTTACGTTCGGAGAATTAACTCCAGTTCTTACTTCTTAATGATCCAATTCATGCCAAGAAAACATTCCTCACACATTACTCTGCCTTCAGCACCTTGCAAAGTCTGCACCAGATGTCAGGGGTCCATGGCTTCATATTGCATTCGCCATATTTTAAGCATCACGTAGCAGGAACCTCGATTCATCTGACCAGGCAACCTTTTTACCAGTTCTCAATGGTCCATCCTTGTGCTGCTGTGCCCACAGAAGGCACACTTTCTTCTTTGATAACGTTGGTACTCGAGATGGTCTTTGGTTTCAGTAACCCATTCGAGCAAAGGTGCGATTATTTGAACTTTTTGAATCCACCTCGTATAAAGTAAATGTTATGAAAGGTTTTAAATTTTTCTTGTCTTTCTCTTTTTATTATTACAACGCTTATATAACTTTCGACGTTTGGGTCATGTTTGGTGGATGAAATCGGGTGATCAATATTTAAACCCCTTCCACTAGTCTGATCTTGCTGAAATTTTGTATACAAACGTAAATTAGGTGACAGTGCATGTATCTAAAAAATATATTTTTTCCCACACAAATATCGTTTTCATTTGTACGACCCTATACAAGTGTTTCAAAATTATGTACAATAAATTTAGTGACATATTCTTCAGGTCAAAAGAAGACGAAAATGTTGTATAGCACTTTGTCTGGAAACGATTTGTTTGCGAGTAATCCAATATAATAGAGTAGGGAAGCACGGTAGTTAGCGGACGATATTTTAGCAGTTCCAGCGTTTCGAGCCAACACTAGGTTGAGTGGTTTGTTCCATTTAAACCTACTTTAGGGTTGTTCCATTACTTGTGTACGCTTGTTTCCATTACTCTACATCCACTAGGAATAGCAATTTCTTAGCACCTTGCGACCGTTGTTGCCATACATCACTGCAAAGGTGGACTCGTCTGACCACAGAACACTATTCCACTGGGCAAGGGTCCACTTTAGATGGGTTCTGGCCCATTCTACCCGGCGGTTCTTAGCTACAGTGCTCATAAATCGCTTCCTCTTTGTAGCGTATAAGTAATAGTTGCATCTTCTGATGTAACGGCGGACTGTGCTTTCAGATATGGGTATATGAAAATATTCTCGAGCCCAAACAGTCATTTCACTTATGGGAGCATGCCTGTTTTTCACAATGTAAGGTCGAAATACTCGTAGGTCCCTAACATTCAATAATTGCTGCTTGCCTGGTGCAGTCCCTGATTCTGTTTTCCCGATTTCTCTGAAACGCTTGATGATCCCATTAAGAGTAGAGAGAGAGTGGAACTGATAATTCACAGGCAATAACTCGCTGGGATTTGTTATTCTGGAACTGCTGTATAATTTTTTGCCGTATACACGTTTCTACTGGCTTACCACGTCCCATGGCTCAAAACAACACGAATACTGAGCTCTGTCGCGTGGACGGTGCTTTTAAAGCCTGATGCAAAGCATTCTTGGCGTTTCTACAGCCTTCAGGAAAGTTCTATATGCTGGCGACCCCTTGTGTACGAAGTTCTTTGAAACCTGTTGATAATGCAATTTTACATAAATTTGAATAAATTATTTCACACCATTAAATCGATATACTGAGTAAATCTATTTTCATTAGCCTGCATTCCTTTGTATGCACTTTTCACTGTGTTTTTAGCCAAATTACTTGGTGTCCGAAGTTTATTGATGCTAGGTTTGTAGAATGCCGACTTGTGGAGGGATGACTGTAGTTGCTTTCAAAACTTAAACTTGTATTTCATATGTAATGATTGCAGTTTGATGATTTAAACTTGATATAGATAACTATAATTTTGTTTGTTTATTTTTTTTATTTTTTTTCAGGCATTTTTCCACAGACCTGGAGTTGCTGCTCATTGTACAAGGTAACCAAAAGAGCTCTTGCCATTTGTGATGTGGCAAGAACTTCTTTGGTTATCTTATATATGCTGATGTCGACAATACCATGAAAAGGTAGAAAAGACACGTCGGGGATGAGAAATCTTGGGGGATGATTTTTTAAATTTTGGATGATCTCTTGATAATAAACTTTCTTCTCGACGGCATGAAAACTGTTGTAATTTTAAAGACGGTGACAAATGTCAACAAGTGATGCTTTGCTGTTGATGATTTTATACATCTTTTATATCTTTTCATGGAACTGCCTATTATTTTATTGTATTTAATGTAATGTTTTTATTATCAAGAGTTTTATGTAAACTTTCAGAGGTTTTTACATATATTCAAATTTTAACTTTAAATACACATAGCCATTGTATATTTTTTTTGAAAAGGATTTTGCCTGTAATTTTCATTTTTTTTTATTTTTTTTTTTTCATTGTTCATTGCATTTTGTACATAAAAATTGAATTTTTTATTTTAAAAATTTGACTGAAGCTTTTATTTAAAGCTTGTTTAAACATTCATTTCACTTTTTTTTTTTTTTTTAGTATCTAAATAAAGTGTAAATAATGAATAGAAACTAGTGGTGTGCGATCCATCGATGGTTTTGTTCTACGATCAATCGAAATTTCGATGGTTTTCAACCATCGAACGATTTTTATAAAACACCGATTGTCGGCGATGGTGGTTTACAAACCATTGATGGAAATTTCGATTGTACTTCGATGGTAAATGGTTGGTTAAGTCAAATCACTAGACGAGACGACCAATGCGGTTTCGTGAATTGGCGCTGGCCTCCCATTGGTGCTTTATACCAGATAAATAAGGTGAGAAGTGTCAAAGAGTATCAGATTGTACTACAGTCAAACAACAGGTGACAATGTAACTGCCACTGATAAAAATGATTTGTGGTCGCAGAGAACTGTTGCGTTAGATATGAAAACTGCTTCGTCTCACAGCAGCAATGGTTTGCACGCAAGTCTGGCATTTTACCTTGAATCACCACTGACTCCTCACAATAGTAATCTACTGCATGCATGGAAGATGGTGGACGAAAATATTACATTTAGAGTGATGGTCCAGAGAGTTTTAACGCCACCAGCAAGATCTGTGCCTGCAGAAAGACTTTTTTCAAAAGCAGGTTGCACCATTGGTAAAAAAAGGACCATGTTAAGTCCAAAGCATTTGGAGAAATTGTTGGTTTTACAATCGATGCCTTTGAATTGTCTTGCATAAATTTTGTTAAACCCAACTTTTACATTTGTCAAATTATCAGTATTAAAATATCCGTTGTAGTCTAAGCTTTATCCATGTGATTTTATGCTATTTTATTGAGATAAACAAATTAAAAGAACCATCGATGGTAATTCCGAACCCATCGATGGTTTCCTGTGCCCATCGGTTGTGTTTCGATGATGGTTCATACCATCGATGGTGGTTTTTAAACCATCGCACACCACTAATAGAAACTAGAGCTGATACTCCAAACATCAGGAAATGATATTACAGGTAGATCCCGTTATACACAAAATATATGTTTCGCGAAATTGCTGCGTATACCGAATTCGCATAAAACAGGTTTCATTTAACATGTACAAAATAGAGTTTCGTTCTCATAAGCATTGACTATTTTCCTGATACACCCATACCTCGTTCTACGTACTTTTCGATTTACGTACTTTTCAAATTATGGCACTAATTAAGTAATAAACTAGAGGATACTCTTTTACCACAACAAGGCAACAAGAAATGAAAAAATAATAAATGAAAAATAAGGCAGAAAAAGAAAAAAACAAAAGAATAACGAAATATACGACCTGTAAGCGCTTTTCGAAAGCCTTGCTTTCATCGTTCAGCACCCCAAGGGAGTACACGGAGTGAACTAACTTGGGACAATCGACAATCGAACAGTGCAGGGAAAACGAGACGAGTGGTCCGAAAGCAACGCTTTCACTGCCATACTCATCCAGGAAGTAACCAGGGGAAGTACACTGAATTAGGCAAGAAGCCAGATGAAACCTAGTTAAGTCATCCGGAGGATAAGATGGGGTCCTTTCCTATTAGGACAGTGAAGCAGATTGTTGATTGACGAGGGACACGAAGGAGCTAGGAGATCCAGTAGTCTGGAAAAATAGCCTTTTGGATGTATTCGAAGTTGACATCCAGGAGATGACGAGGCCTGCGATGCCTGAGTAAACTTCGAAAGGTGAGCGGGTGATCCAGGATATTTGCAACCAGAGGATTAGGGTGGTCCTAGATCTTTGGAAGGTATATAGAGTCTTATATAGTGAACAAGAACGGAGAACAACCAATCAAGAGATATGTGGAAGGTGGCAATTCATCGATTGGGAAGCTGAGTCACCCATTGAATCAATGCAGAGTCACCAATGGGGCCCTTATCGAGATTTAATAACCGGTTTTTGTCGGTTTTGTTTATGGCAAGGCTTTCAAAAGCATCTAGTAGGTGCTTTTTATTGACAGATTGTACAAGTTTTAAATTTTCTAATGAAAAATCATGTCCCGTGTCCAGAGAGTGCTTGGCTATTGCGGACTGGTTGCTTCTGCCAAAACGTCTATGCCGCATACGCTCCTTGAATCTGGTGGCTAAGTTCCTGGAAGTCTGACCCTTGTACACCATAGGGCATTGCGAGCAGCTGGCCTCGTAGATCCCGGATTTCTGTAGATGTGGTCGTTAGGGTTGATAAGAAGATGTCTCAACTGGTTGGGGTTGCTAAAAGCTAAAGAGATATGGAACGGTTGCCTTGTTGTGGTAAAAGAGTATCCTCTAGTTTATTACTTAACTATTTCTATCCACATAAGATTTTATTCCATTATTCGAATTATGGCACTAATATTCGTTTTACGTATCCAATATTTTGTCATACGACCAGTAAAAGTAAAAAGTAAAATGGAAGTACACTGATCATCAGCGCCACCACTATGAACTCAACTATCAATTAGCTTCAAACATGGCGTCGTTATTTCAACTCTAATAAATTAATCTCGTTGCACACGATGCATGCGCCGCACGCAGTGCTCTGTTTGTAGTGAGTCAGTGTAAGTTCTTGTTTTGTTTGTTGAAATTAATTGTAAGCATAGTTAGCGCCTATGAATTAGACTCTATTTTCGTTATATATTATTATTATGTTTATGAAGAAATAAAAATAATAAACTAAAGACTATAAAAAATGTATACTACTGTGCTGTATTATTTCATTAAAAAAAATTGAAACAGATTCAATTTAATTTGTATATGTTTGTATCAAAATTATTGTTGGGTATTGTCAAAGCGTCATCAAGGAAATTTTATTTTTAAAAAAGTACAGTAGAGACCTCTGATGAGAGCTACATAATAAAACGTCTCACATTTTTTCATTGCCTCGATTCTACTGACCCTGAAAAGTACTGATATTCGAGTTACGTACCAAGTTTTTGGAACCAATCAGTACTTATAACGAGGTATAGGTGTATACAAGGAAAGTAATTAATATTTTTTGCGTTATAGAAGTATAGGCCCCTGAGTGGATGCCCCCTTACCGTGGGTCAGGGGTTTGGGTGCTTCAGGGATTCTGTGAGCTATGCTGGTTGTAGCACGGCTACTTTAGGGTCACCCTTACCGGAAAGAGAAGAGGGGCAGAACTATCAACTGATCACCACCTTGTTGTCTGCACTTTGCGGTTCTCTGAATCCATGCCAACCAAGCGAAATACTAGGTTCAGACAAACTTGGCACGTCAAATGGGAGGCATTGGAGGATAGAGCTGTGAGGAAGACCTTTGCAGATAGCATATCTTCAAGTTTCAAAGAACTACCCAGTGATCGTGGTACTCTTGGAGAGGAGTGGCAATTGTTAAAAACTGCTGTGATTACTTCGGCTGCATTGTGCTGTGGTCGTAAGCGGCTGAGTGTGGCGCAGGGCGGTGAGAAAAGGACTGCGTGGTGGAACGGTGAAGTCCAAGAAGCTGTCAAGGCAAAGAAGGAAGCCTATTTGCTATGGCTTGCAAATAAGTCACCTTCGAGTCGAGTGCGGTACACTCAGGCGCGAAAAGCAGCAGCAAAGACAGTATCAACAGCTAAAGCCAAGACCTGGGAGAAGTTCGGGGAGAAATTGGAGGCAGACTATGGTTCAGCAAACAAGGTGTTCTGGCAGACCGTGTGCCGCCTCTGTGGAAAGAAGTCTCTTTCATCACAAACTATTAAGAGTTCAGATGGGAGGCTTCTGAAAACGGAGGAGAGCATATTGCATAGGTGGAAGGAATACTTTGCATCTCTTCTTAATCCGGTGACAACAACAACTGAGGCATACGAGGTGCACCTTGGAGCGGAGAATAGTCACGGTAGTATCACTGAAACAGAAGTCAGATGGGCAATTAAGTCCCTGAAGACTGGCAAAGCTGCAGGTGATGATGAAAACCGGTCCGAGATGTTAAAGGCCTTAAATCAGGATGGTATCCTGTGGCGGACTCGAGTGTGTCAGGTTGCTTGGATATCTGGACAGGCCCCTAAGCAATGGCAGACAGGAATTGTGATCCCTATCTTCAAAAAGGGAGACCAGAGAGATTGCAACAACTATCGAGGCATCTCTTTGCTCAGCATTCCTGGGAAAGTGTACGCTAAGTGTCTGGAGAGAAGTCGGGAAATAGTCAACTCCAAACTGTCGGGGGAGCAGTGTGGTTTCCGACCTGGCTGAAGCACGACGGATCACATCTTTGCTCTAAGGCAAATCTTTGAGAAATCCTGGGAGTATGCAAAAGAGGTCTATGCTTGCTTTGTGGACCTCGAAAAAGCATATGACAGAGTTCCTCGGGAGAAACCCTGGCAAGTGTTGCAAGAGTATGGAGTGGATGGGCAATTACTGGTTGCTATCATGTCTCTGTACGAAAGCTCTGAAATGTGTGTCCGGATAAATGGGATTAAGTCAAGACCGTTCACTGTGGGTGTTGGACTCCGCCAAGGGTGCGTACTGTCGCCCCTCTTGTTCATTATCTTTATGGACTGGATAGACAGGGGCAGCCGAGGCGATGAGCGTGTTTGTGTGGGCGACTGCTTGGTGGAGAGGTTGCTCTTTGCTGACGACCTTGTCCTGCTTGGGTCTTCTCGCACGAACCTTCAGCATGCACTAGACCGGTTTGCAGCCAAATGTGAAGAAGCTGGGATGAAGATCAGTGTGGATATAACCGAGGTTCTGGTCCTTTCAAGACAGCCTGCTCAGTGCGCTCTCCATGTTAGTGGAGCCTCATTGAGACAGGTGGAGAAATTCAAGTATCTCGGGATTGCATTCACGAGTGATGGACGGCAGGAGAAAGAATTGGATGCTCGGATTGGTGCAGCAAGCGGTGTCAGACGTGAACTGTGGCGATCCGTGGTAACGAAACGCGAGCTGGGTAACAAAGCCAAGCTCTCAGTCTTCAAATCTATCTTTGTCCCCAATATCACTTATGGTCATGAGGCTTGGGTAATGATCGAAAGAGTGCGATCGCGGGTACAAGCAGCCGAAATGAGATTTCTGAGAGTTGTGGCAGGTGTTACCCTACTAGATAGAGTGTACAGCAGCACAATAAGGGAATCTTTAGGTGTTGAGCCGTTACTTCTCTGCATTGAGAGATCTCAGTTGCGCTGGTATGGCCACGTGATACGGATGCCGCAAACTGGTCTTCCTAGGCAGTTGTTATTTTCCAAGCCGGTGGGTATGAGACCAAGGGGTCGGCCTAGAACCAGGTGGCTAGACTACATGGAGAATCTGGGTTCGAGTCGCTTGGATATTACCAGGGAAGACATGCTGCTCCCGCGACCCTAACGGATAAGCGGGTTTGAAAAGTAAGTAAGTAAGAAATATAGGATTAGTAATACAATAGTTTTCTATTTTTTAGACTTAGAATAGCACTTTATTTTATTTTATAAAACTCAAGATACACTGAAATACTCAAAATACACGTACACATACAACAAAAAGAAGTGTCCACATTCTAGACTTAATTGCTATGGGTTCATCTGTACTAGAAGATTCTGATGCTGTTTCCAACAGTCTCCTTCCTGTAATAGTGCTGGTGGAATCCCGAAGACAGTTTGGAAAGGTGCGGCCACACAGCGCGCGACGGATGGGACGAACGCTACGCGTTCAAATTAATATGCACCTTTATTCTCTATGTAAGTGGCCACAGAGAACTGCGGACGCGACGTTCTGGACATTTTATTTGCGCAAATATTTTCTGGACGTCCAAAACGTCCGTCGTGAACGGGCATGCGCAGTAGACCAGCAATGGTGATTTGTTCATTGCCTGCAGCTAAAACTACGGCCAAACCGAGCCGATGCTGCGGATTGGCTCCGATTTGTTTACAACTTTGTTTCATTGCTTATTTGAGATTTACGTAAAGAGAAGAAAAATTTAAATTTACAAGAAATAATCTTTATTACAATTATAATGAATTAATATAATTATAAATATTGTAATTATTATAATTAATTATAAATATTACGATATAATTACGAGGGTTGGGGCATAAGTCATGGCATCTATTTTTTTTCTTGTAGATATGTGAACGGATCACAAACGTATATGCGTCGTGTGGAAGTTCTGCAGGTATATTGTGTATGCAGAACAACAGATGGCTCTGTGATAGCTGGTAGTAGCGCAGCGAGGGCTGTGAAATCAGTCGGTTGGTGAGTGTCGTGCGAGATGGAAGTAACCCGTGTTGAGCAGCGCGCTTACATCAAAATAGCCGTTCTCCGAGGGAGAAATGCGATGGAATGTCACAGTGAATTAGTGGAAGCCCTTAGGAATAATGCCCTACCATACCGTACAGTATGTTAGGTGGGTAGGAAAGTTTCAGCAAGGACGTGTGTCGACCAGTGATGAGCAACCGTGAAGGCCATATTGCCCTGTATACTGCCGTAATAAATTAGTGTGTTACGATATTTCAGTGCTATTCATTGTCCACACATGTCGTTAACACCTTGTCCTTTTGTCTGTATATGGCACATTTTCCAACTGGACTGGTATCTTCAAGAAAAAAAATAGTTGCCATGACTTTTGCCCCAACCCCTCGTATAATTATGCTATATGTGTTTTATTTACGGTTTTTTTCAGAACGATATGGACAGAGGCTTTACAATGCCAAATATTAAGATAAAGGAGTAACTTGTTTTGATTTTTGTTCCAGTCTTAATAATTGGACTCTATTTTGTCCATCGCGTCCGTCCTGTCCATCGCATCCGTCGCGTAGTGCTCTGTGTGGCCGCAGCTGAAGAGGAGCTTGGACTGGATGTTGGTTCGAACTGGCAGGATGTTTCATTAAAAATTGCTTGATGGTCGGCTGTAAGGTTTTCTTCATCTTCATCGAGGACTTCCAACTCTGTTTCTAACGAGTAGGATTTTTGGGCCCGGTTTCTTCCTTCGGTAATAATACTTTCTTTACGTTTTGGCGGCATTTTAAGTCCTACAACAATAATCTTTTCGCATACAGATTAGAAACTCAGCTGATCTTGTCCGAACAGATGTGTAGCAACCTTATCATTCATAGATAGCAATTGAGTGCTAAATATGCACAATCACAGAGATAGGAACAAAACAAAACCCAAAACAACTTATAACAAAAATGGAAGTTTTCGTATGTTGCGATAGACAGTGATACTAAATGAAAACCGCGGATACCGAAATCGTGTATAACGGGATCTGCCTGTACTTGAAAAAGTGGAAAGAAAAATTCTGCGACTTAGATTCAAACCAGGATCCTTGAATGTCATATGCTTGATACCAATTGAGCTATCGCAGATGTACTTACAGCCAAGCTGTCACTCTACAGGGAGTGGACAGAATAATAGGAACACCTTTTGATTTAAAGGTTTTGTCGAATAATCTTGAAACTTCAGGAGTGTAAAGAGCATGTTACACCTCATATATTTCAGCAAAAGATTTGTCCAAAGGCAAATAGGGACCAGTAACTAATTGAACAAAAAAAATAATGTTTGAAATGCGTTTTAGCTGTAGCAAAGGTATGCCTAAGAGGCTTGTTTTACTTTTCTGTGTTTATTTGTATGAGAATAGCACGTATATTCATGGAGATATAAAGGTTTCTTTAAAAAAATAGAATTTTTTTGTAAGTTTTTTGTTTAATACATGCAGGGTTTTCAACGCAATGTCATTTTCAGGAAATTTGACAAATTACAGTAGAGACAACACCCTCCAATCACAATATAAAAATATTAAATATTTGATGAAATATGAGCATTTTTGCTAAATAATGTTTAACTGCGCATGCTCAAGCATTACCAAAATGTTTTTTTTGTTTTTTTGCATAATTTCTTAGCCAAATGTATAGAGCTACTCTTAGAGAGAGGCCAAGCAAATTTTTATATTTGGACGGACACTGGTATCAACGAGATCTGAAAATATCCGGATTCGGATCTAGAAATATCCAGATCCGGATCTCGGATCCTTTCGCTGGATGCGTATTAAGACTAATTAGGACTTAAGAGGACTAGGCTATCACTTAATAAAAGCTTTTATAAACTGCTTTCAGAAAATGTTTGCATATACACAATTTCCTGATATGGGATCCGAATTTCGGATCTCAGATTTCGGATCCAAGATCCGGATCTCGGATCTCGGACCTAGGTCCAAAAAAAAAGATCCGGATATCCGGATCTTGACATCACTAGTATCAACTTCTTTTCCTTAAGGTGATAGGAACTCAATACGAGGTCAATATGCCTTCATATTAACTTAAGAAGTTGAGCAATGGCTTCTGAGGAGATCGACGCCTATCACGAACATAGCAAAGGCTTGAATGAAGCTAGTAGCCTTGATTGGAATTGTAATGACCCACATTAAATTATTCTACATAATGAAGTAGGAGAAAAGAGAAACTCGCTCTGTTACTTCTTCAAATGCAGACTTTAAAAATGTTGCAAGTGACTCAGAAAAAAGTTTTCACTTGTTTAGGTTTGTGATACTGTTAGGCCTCTTACGCACTACCAACTAGTTGCCGGCAACTGTGGTTGCGAACAACCAGAAACGCCAGGAAACCAAAGACGGAAGACCGATTGGGTAAGGAAACCTTTCTCGCCTTTGTTTGCCATCGGCCGGCTACCTCTCAAGATGGACAAAGGATGTAGTCGCAGTATCGATATTATTATAAAGAAAGCAAAAAGGGGAAAAAAAGAAATATTGGGTGCAACCGAAAAGAACGTCGAATTACAGGCATGTTAAACTGAGATCCATAGGGTTTTTGACAGGAGACAAAGAGGAAGATTACAAGACCCAAGAAAAAGCGAGGAATCACGTAAAATGCTATTTTGGGGCCTGGTTTATAATGCAAAATGCTCTTCTGGGGCCTATTTTCATAAATATTTGATCGTGATAAATCAAGCTGCGGGACTTCAGAAACGCGGAGCTTTTTGTGACGCTATGGCATTCGCATCGTCTTTGGGCCGGCCGTGAATGTTTATTTCGCAGATATAAACAACTATCAGGAAGGGGTGGTTGCTCGCTTAGTGCGTAGACGTCAGTAGAAATAAGCCACCCCGGCGGTTGCGCAACTTTCCAGTCGCCGAATGCATTGCTCTTGATTTTTTGGCCTCCGGCAATTGACTGGTTATCTTATCTTTTGTGAAAGTAGCAGCCGGGACCGACGGCTTAACGTGCCCTCCGAAGCACGGGGAGTTCATGATGGAAAAGCTGCTGGCGGACGAACAAACGAGTAGCTATCACCAGATGCTGGACATCCAGCACTGGTCATTCAGCAAATGGGTCAGACTAAAGTCCCCCAACAGCTATGCCCCAAATAGCCGTCCCACCCAGCAGTGGTCCTCAAGCCACTGGCCGCGCCTGAAGTTGCTTAACTCCATCGATCAGCGAGCCAACCTACGAGACAACCAGGCCACGGCCACCCCCAACTGACGGGTTGCCGAAACCTGGTTGCCAACAGCCAGTCGCTAGCGTATAAGAGGCCTTAGAATAAAAGTTCCCGATGTTGAACCGAGGACGAATAGACTCCTAAAGTCTCTGCTGTGGTTGTTGAAATGAAAGGTATGGTTTTCTACAAGCTTGGAAACAAAACTGGTACATTATACAAGGTGCGTCTAAAAAGTTCACCCCGTTGGACACAATACAATTTTGACATCGTTGATAAACCTGCTGGAATGAGTTAGCAAAGGTCTGTTTTGGGATCGATCGAAGCATACGTCACATGTCATCGGATGTCTGGTAGGTCTGCAAAACGTGTGCCCTTCAGGACCCCCTTGAGGCGAGGGAACAAAAAGAAGTCTGCAGGCGCTAGATCAGGCGAGTACGATGGATGTGCAATAACAGTTACGCAGTGGCTACGTACAGTGCAACCTTGTACGCCTTCCGTTCAATGCAACGGAAGTGGCAAGCTGTGCTGCCATCTGCTGGCAGAATCAAAACAGTATTGTATGGATTCCGACGTTAGAGGGCGTGTTTTGGCTAGCTGTTGTTATAGCAATCACACAATTGGCATGTCACGGTCGTGTGGATTTCAGATTTTCTTTTTTTCTGCTTTCTGGATGATTAGCCATTGTCGAAAGGAACCATGCCTTAAAGGTAAGCCAGCATTTTTTGAGCGTTCTAGTGTTGGGTTAGGTTAACTTAGGTTTAGCCATAAAATGAGGTCCCGTAACTTTCTGGCAGCCATTTCTGTGACCACTAAAATATACGGATCATTAGCCTCCTGTAACCGGCCGAGGGGAAACCAACTACCCCCTGTAAACAAATAGGTTGGGTACGTATGTAAATCGACGTCGCCGTGAGCGAAGCGAGGGAGCGTGCGCCGCGGGCAGGGGACGCTGGAGCGGAGCGATGGCGTCCGCGTACTAGTATTGTAGAAGGGGAAACCAACTGCCCCTGTAACCGGTTATGTTGGGGGTATGTTTGTAATTCGGGGTCGCCGTGAGCGAAGCGTTAGCGTCCACGTACTAGTATTGTAGAAGTGGCGGCTAGTGTTTTCCACTGAGCGATGGGAATCTGCCATATTGCTTGTTTCGAAATTAGAGAAAGTTTGGAGTCTGAAACTGTTGGTAGATGGCGGTATAGCTAGCCACTTCCGTTGCATTGAACGGAAGGCGTACAAGGTTGCACTGTATGTAGCCACTGCCAAATACGCGGCGTTGGGCCAAAACAGTTGCGTACGCGGATCGCATTATGCGGACGGGCGTTGTCATGCAACAGACTCCACTTTCCACTCTTGTATATCTGTTCCGTACACTTGGACCAACATGTTCATCCGATGCTCTGTTTCAATTTGGCGTTAGCTTTCGCACACTCGCCGTTCGACTGTCCATAGCAGACTAATCTGCTTCGGTTTCTTGCGCTCCTTACTATGTGTCGTCTCTCCCTGCGCATGCGCGTCGCCACATTTTTATCACACTTTACTTTTTAGATATCCATCCATTCACCAAACCTTTTAGACGCACCTTGTACACCCACAGTCAATTTCCAATATGTAAAGAAAAATTGGTTCTGTTGAAGATGCTTCAGCCCAGGAGATTTCTTTGCGCTAGACTTCTATTGCAGAATCCAAAAGTAAAATCCAATGTAGTGGTCAGGATTACAGATGTTTTAACTGTAAGAAGAGATGTTCCATTTTACAGTTCAAAGTGTCATGGTAGTCTGAGTTGGTTTAATAAGTGAAATTTTCCGTAATAAGTGTCTTTATACACTGAGTGGCCAGTTTATTAGGAACACCCCCCCCCCCCCCCAATACTATGTTGTGACACCCCTAGCAGCTCTAACGGCACGAATCCGCCGTGGCATGGATTCAATTAGCTGCTGGAAGCATTGTTCCTTGATGTTTGTCCATGCGGATGCAACAGCTGCTCCCAGTTGATGCTTATTGGATGGTGGTGGATCCATGCCTCGAATAACCCCTTTCAGCTCATCCCAAAGATGTTCGATTGGGTTCAAATCCGATTGAGACTGCGGTGGCCAGAGCAGTAAATTGAATTCATTATCGTGCTCTTGGAACCATTCCATGACGATACGAGCCTTGTGACACGGAACATTGTCCTGCTGGAAGTATCCTTCCGATAGGGCAAACACAGTAGCCATGAAGGGATGAACGAGGTCGGCAACAATGTTCAGGTAGCCCTGATCATTAAGGAGTTGTTCTACTGGTATAAGCAGACCAAGAATATGCCAGGAAAACTTCCTCAGACCATTACAGAGCCTGAACAGTGAAAACCAGACAGGAGGGGTCCATCGCTTCGTGTCATTGCCTCCAAATTCTGCGTCTGCCATCTGCATGGTGCAATAGGAAACAAGATTCAGTCGACCTTCTTCCAGTCGTCTACGATCCAGTGTTGGTGATCACGGGCAAATTGGAGGAGTTTTTTTTTTTCGGTTTTGGGTGGAGATCAAAGGTACCCAGATTGGCCGTCGGCTGTTGTAGCTGATTCTTGCAATGCACGTGAAGATAAAATTGCACAACTGAAAAGAAGCCTTGTTGCACAGCAGTCCGTCTCCATGATGTTCGATGGTTAAGTAAAGCAAACATACTGAAGCGATTCTACGACCTTTTGGAGGAAGTAAAACTGTTTCAAGACATGAAAGGCAAACATGAGCCTGCATTATACAGCGATCAGTGGGTTACGGATTTAGCCTTCAGGGTTGACATAACAATGAATCTTCAAGAACTGAACACAAAACTACATAACAACATTCCAAAAGAAGTTAAGGAAGGCTCTGGGTTGCGCATCTAGAGAACAAAAAGATAGTACATTTTCCAACTCTGGCAAAACGCATCTGTGATGATCAGTTTGGAGTTTACTGTAACAAGGTGAGACAGCTGGAAAAGGAGTTTATTGCAAGATTTGCTGAGATAAGACGTGAAGAAAGCAAGATAAATATATTTTCCTGCCCTTTCTCAGTAAATATGGAATCTGCAGAGAAAGTTTTCCAGATTGAACTCATATATTTTCCTCTTGTACGGACGAGAGCACAACACACTACCTCCCTCTAATGCTGATTGCCAGCAACTGACGCTATTGAGAGGCGGGAAAAAATTCACGCATACGCACAAAGGTTCAAGGTCGGCTCATGCAAGCGCGCGCGATCCAAATCCATCAGGTTTTCGCAAAAAAAAAAAAAAAAAAGGTCGGATACTTTTCTCACAGGCCTCGTATGTGTGTGAAAGTTCCTTTTCAAAGTTGAACTTCATAAAGAATAAGCAGCGATCAGTGTTAACTTGGAACACTCCTTACGCATCGTTACTTCGAAGATCAAACCAGACATCCCGATGTTGGTTCAGAACGTTCAGAAGCAGCCATCCAATTGATGACTGGCTTCTCAAAAGACATTCCAGAATTCAGTTGAAGACTGGTTGATGACAGGGACGTCTCGAATTAAAATGGCAATGCCCTACTGCTTTAGCGGAGTACCACTGCTGTATGTGAAAAACAATAACGCATACCTAAGGAACCATCAAATACTTGGAAACATGTTACATGGTCAGATGAATCAAGATTTCTGTTGCAACACGCAGATGAGAGGGTCAATCAAGGTTTGCCAAAAACAGCATGAGGCTCTGGGCCATTGTGCCAATTTCAACCATTGAGGCTGGTGATAGCAGTATTGTGATTGGAGAAGATTTTTTATGGCACAAATTAGATCTCCTTACTTACAGGACGATTGTTAAATTGTCATCTATATATATATAAAACTGAATGCATGTACCGGGCGTTTCAAAAACGACCGGTATACCGGTATATTTGAAAAATCAATAAAAACTAAACTGGCAGTGACAGAAATACACCGTTTGTTGCAATATGCTTGGGACAACAGTTAAATTTTCAGGCAGACAAACTTTCGAAATTAGTTCACGGTGTATTTCTATCGCTGCCCGTTAGATTTTTCAAATATACCGGTCATTTCTGAAACACTTGGTATATAGTTATGTATATTTATATGTCTCTTATACAAATCTATAGTTTTATTCCGATCTTGATGAAATTGTGCACACATGACCTTCAAAGCAAGAGGAAGAGCACTGTCCACCTGATATTTGCTAAAAAATTATGATATCCCTAATGGTACCCGCTTAAAATTTCAGTTCTAACATATGGCATGTATTATATCAAACAATTCGTAACGATGTGTCTTGCATTTCTAAAATAAGTAATGAATGATACTCTATATTGGTTAAGAAACACGTGCTCTATGGGTACCATATATCAAAAAACCCATAACGACGTGCCGTGCATGAATAAAACGATTAATTAATGACGCCCAATACGGCTTTAGTAGCACGAGCTCTATTGTACCATATGGTACCATTAGTAACTACAATGCAAACACATGGCATGTAATATATCAAACAAATCGTAACAACGTGCCATGCATGAATATAACGAGAAATTAATGATACTTGATATTGGTTTACCAGTACATGTTCTACTAAAGAGCCCGAGCAACGCCGTGTAAAACAGCTAGTCAAATAATAAAATCGAAAGGGAAAATTCTGCGACCTGGATTCGAACCACAGGCGTAGCTAAGGGCGGCCAAGGTGTGCAAAGTACATGAGCGCAACGAATTAGGGGACTATGAGTATCTAGCCCATCACCTCTACCAACTGCGTTCTCTAAGAGCCCTAAAGACTGCCAAGCAATCAAACTGGATAGGGCAGGCACCTGGCTCGCATACTGGGAATTTCTCCTTTCAAACTATTTTAATGGAAATCACTTTTCTAAGAAATTATTAAATGGAAACTAGAGACAATGCTGCAAGCATAAGGTAATGATATTATTAGAAAATTTGGAAGGAAAAATTACACGACCTGGGGATTAAATATAGAATAGTTTTTTAGTAGAAACAAAGAAAAACAAATGAAGTTAAACAGATCAGGGAAATAAAAAGGAGGGGTTCCTCCGAACCCCTCAAATACCCCCCCCCCCCAAGTTACGCCCTTGAATTGTATTTTAGAAGTGTATTGGTTAAACTTTTGGACTTTGGAGGGCTGTTGTCGAGTCTTCTGTATATGGGAGGCCCCTTTTTAAAATCTTCAGTATTTTGAAAGCCTGTTGGGGAATCTTCAGAATTTTGGAGGCCTGTTGATTAATATTACGGATTTTGGAGGCCTATTAAATAATCTTATGGAATATTGATTTCTGTTATGGGATCTTCTGATTTTAGAATTCTTTTAATAGTATTTTGGAGGCCTCACCATAATATATACACAAAATAATTACTTATTCATATAATAAAAATAGAAGTTATTTTTATAATATTAATAGAAGTTATGTTATTTTTATTATTTATATAATAATAAAACTAGAAGTTCTCAGTAACAAAATATACAATTAAATTAATAGACGACTCATTCATAGAAATATTAAGAATAAAACGAACCAAAAAATATACACAAAACAACCAAATTAAAAGGTATTCAAACACCATGCAATACAAAAACTTTTCATAAAACAGAAAAAAAAAATAGAATAAATATCCAACATTAAATAATACCAAAATTAACAAACTAACCCTGCTTAAAAATTAAAAAATAAGCAAAAGAAATGAGCACTGGCGAAGGTCTTCAATGGAGACTCTCCATTGAAACTAAGCTTAATCGTGGCCCCCTCTAACTACTGGCCTGCCCATCAGTTTGCCATCTGCGTGGAGCTTGGTGGCCACTTCGCGAACTAATGGCGCTGCGAGATTGCTACATTTTATTCGCGTATAGCATTGATTAGACAGGGCTCAGGGAAGAAACACGTGGTTGTATTATTCTTAAGTGAGTGTACCTGAATTTTTTCGCTATTTTGCCACAAAATGGTATATTGTTCTGTACCATCGTGTAAATCTAATAGCTGCAGGAAGTCAGAAAATGGCGAGAAATTGTCATTTCATTTTTTTCCGAATGATCCGGAGGAGTTAACACACTGGCTTCGAGCGATGAAGCGTTATGATTCACAATTGCAGTCGGCATGGATTCCAAGTGAAACGTAAGTAAAGAATATAGTAATTACACTTAGAGAAGAACAACTATATAAATTTTCATGTATACTTACTTTTTTAGATCAAAAATATGTGGTAAACATTTTACCGAAGACTGTTTTATCCCGGGTCGGAAAATAAAATTTCTCAAATCGGGGGCACGTCCGAGTATTTTTCCTTCTTATCCATCATACTTGCAGGTAGGGAAGCATATATTTTATTCGTTTATTTAGAAATTCCAGCAGATTTCAGGTTTACAATAATCACACGTCTTATTATTATTATTATTATTATTATTATTATTATTATTATTCCGTCGTCCTTTCGTCCTTTCCTTTTTTTTTTCTTTTTCCCTATTCATTTTCCATCTAATTTTTATTATTCCTATATTATTTTATTATTTTTTGTTTTATTTTTATTATTATTAATTTTTATTTGTGTTTCATTAACCCCGTTTTGGGCTTAGGCCTGTTAGGGGACAACACGGGGCCTTGCACTCCGGTTTATCTGGTGTGTTTCTCTCCCTGTTGTTGTTACAGTTAATATTATTTTTATTATTATTATTTAAAAACTAATTTTATTATTAATTATTATTTTAAGAATTAATTAATAATAATTTATTGTTTAATTAATTTTAATATTAGGAGCTTTAACTAAAATCTACTTATAAGAATGCATCCTTGGTCTGTACGTTTGTCCAGCTGTCTGCTGTTCACACGATAACTTGAAAACGTATTAACTTTTTCAAATTCTGTTTTCAGAAATATGACCATCTAGGTCTTAGCTCGGCTGTTTCAACTTTTCAGGCATTTTTGTGGACCCTTTCAAGTCGATTGCACCTGCTAAAATAGTGACCATAAAGAATACCAAGATAATGGCATGTCATATAAAAATCGATACAATACTGTTACTTTCTGTTTATCTTTTAAGCATTGTTGACATGGGCACGCAACTTGTGAAGATAGCTTTGTCGCATCTAAGCTCCTTCTCGGAATGTTTGCAAGATTTTATTATTATTATTATTCATTCAATAAATTTAATTTAATTTACTTCACTTCATGTGTTTGTTTGTTATTTTGGGTCAAATTTTGCAAATGAATTTTGACTCACTTCTTTAACACCTAAAACTTTGAAATTTGGCATATAACTAAGTTTCGATGACAATACAACTCGGTATAAAATTTTTCAAAAGTCAAATAGTTTAAAAGGCGTTAATACCGATTTTCATTTAATTTTCATCCCAGGTAGGGTGGTGGGCTATCTCTTCAGATTCCAAAGTGATTTTTTTTATTTTTGGTTTTGTAGTTATTTATAATTTTTTTTTAATAAAGACTAAAGAGGATTAAAAAATGTAAAAAAGAAATTCAAATATCATTAAATAATCACTTAAAAGAATATTTTATGTAATTGATAATATTTTGAAAATTCAATAAATCTAATTTAAAGATCAACGAATGGCCCAACGTTTTAATTTTACTCAAAGAAAAATCGTTTTGTACTTATTAGTGCATTTTATATTTAAAACTGGCGTAATTTTTTTTTTTTTTTTACAACATTTAAAACCGTGTTCATATGGCTCATTTTATTACTTCAAATTAAGAATTTTAACTTATTTACACTTTCGTTTTTCTTTTTTTTTTGTCAGCTTATGTTTCAACGTGCTAATTATGTGTAAATGTAACAATTTATCGTAGAAAGTCAATAATATTCATGTTAACGGTAGAAAAATGGGGAGAAATTGCACGCCTCTGCATTGATTTCAATGTTGTTTTGTAGCAATCTGTCAGCGCTCCTTGCGACAAGATGGAGAATTAGGGCGGAACGCGTTTTCCCATAGGCAGCGAGCTGATGGGCAGGCCAGTGGTTAGAGGGGGAAGTTTTCCCCAATTACGTTTTTAGCGTCGAGAACAAAGGAGTTGACCAGCCACTAACTTCTAATAACCATGCTATTATGATTATGGTAATAGAAAAGATGACGTAGGAAAACGGATGACGTAGTTTATGGACGACCCCTTTTCTACTACACAGGAAGTATGACGTTTTTCCGGAGAATATGGTAGCTTCCACCCAGAGCAGATCGCTACCTACGAAAAAACAAAACCCAAATACTGCCCAAATATTTATCAGAGATGATACATTGTTTGAGATCAAGTGATGATATTGTTGCCTAATAAGGTAGGGGAAATGGTTTTGTGGGAAAGGGGAGGGTCAGGATTTGTTTGTTTGTGGTTTTAGCCTTCGCGGATTCAAATCCCCGAAATGACTGATCACACTTATAGAGGACAGACATAACCGGGCGGGACCCGAACCCGTGATCCGAACCCGTGATCGGGATCCGAACCCGAGAGTGCTAGAAACTTGTACGCGTCAACTATCTCGGCCACTAGGCCGGCTGGGTCAGGTTTTGATTAGAGTCAATGCTTAGAGCCGAATTCTATAGTGAGATTCGGTTAATGTTAACTATCTGCACATCGCGTGATGAGTGATCTTGCGACCAAGGTAAATGAAATTTTACTAATTTAACCATCACTGCTTAGCTATCTACTGTGACTAAATAGAAAAGGGGTATATATCAGTTCGTTGGGGGGGGGGGGGGGGTCTGGGGGGCACAGCCCCCAGTCTTTAAAAATTAAATTCATTCGTTAAATTTAAAACATACATTTGCTTCTCGACTTTAGAGTAATCATTTTAAAATAAAATCTTGTAAAAATTTTTTTACGTGTTTATTAGGTGTTTAATTATAGCAATAGCGGAAAAATTTAGGTACCTCACGCCTGATATCATCGTGATGGCACAGGCATCCTGGTAATCAAAACTTTGTCCCACACGCATAGGCTACTATAGGCCATGCTAGTTGAGAAGCACGGCTTCTAATAAAGCATGGCTAACTTCACTCGTTTGCCGGACAAAGAAAAACAAGCTTATATTCATAAACTCACTTTGAGTAAAGGAGACAGTTTGTTTGATCCATGAAATTGCGGAAAATTGCTGGTAGAGCAATCCTGCGTTTTGGCCGGGGTTGATATGGCTCGATGTCTACAGCTGTCTCATCAGATCGCCAAATTTTATGCACAAAAATTTGAAATGATCGATGCACTGCTGATCTGATGCACAGTTTTGATTTCGGTATCATCGGCTTCGATGGCTCAGTGGTTGCGTGATCACCTCTGATGCCCGACGAGGATTTTTTCTGAGGGGAAATCCTGAGATCATGCATTTCCTTTGGAAGGGAAGTAAAGCTGTTGGTTTCCGTGTAAAATTCCGGCTGCACGTTACCCGCAGTGTCAGAAGATGAAGCCCAGGTTTTCTTCACATTCAGCAGAGGACGAGTCGTGCAGGATGCCAGCTCTAAGACCCTCATGCTGCTTGCAGTTGCATTTGGTTTCAACCACTGGAAAACAGCGAAAACTGGCAAAAAGTGTGCACACCAATGGTAATCTGCACATTTCAGTCATTAGTTGGCAAGGTGGTCAATTTTTTTTTTTTTTTTT
>JAHWFO010011854.1:8669-21012 GCA_023313115.1 Rhysida immarginata | reverse complement strand
TTCAAGTATCTCGGGATTGCATTCACGAGTGATGGACGGCAGGAGAAAGAATTGGATGCTCGGATCGGTGCAGCAAGCTGTGTCAGACGTGAACTGTGGCGATCCGTGGTAACGAAACGAGAGCTGGGTAACAAAGCCAAGCTCTCCGTCTTCAAATCTATCTTTGTCCCCATTCTCACCTATGGTCATGAGGCTTGGGTAATGACCGAAAGAGTGCGATCGCGGGTACAAGCGGCCGAAATGAGATTCCTGAGAGGTGTGGCAGGTGTTACCCTACTAGATAGAGTATACAGTAGCACGATAAGGGAATCTTTAGGTGTTGAGCCGCTACTTCTCCGCATTGAGAGATCTCAGTTGCGCTGGTATGGCCACGTTATACGGATGCCGCAAACTAGTCTTCCTAGGCAGTTGTTATTTTCCAAGCCGGTGGGTAAGAGACCAAGGGGTCGGCCTAGAACCAGGTGGCTAGACTACATGGAGAATCTGGGTTCGAGTCGCTTGGATATTACCAGGGAGGACATGCGCCTGTTGGCGGAAGATCGCGATCGCTGGAGATCCTCCATAGGGCTGCTGCCCCCGCGACCCTAACGGATAAGCGGGTTTGAAAAGTAAGTAAGTAAGTATTGTCGCAGCCGACGAGAAAGACAGACCGCGGCACTGAAAAGTCACCTGACCGTAGTGGTCTGAGCAACAATCCAACTTTTCTTGTCTCCATCTTCGATTTTAACAGTGAGTGTTTTTTCGTTTGTTAGAAACAATGAAGGTTGGATTGTTATTTGGACTACTATGGTCAGGTGACTTTTCAGTGCCGAGGCCTGTCTTTTTCGTCGGCTACGGAAAATTGTTGTATAACGTCAACAACACTGTGTTAATTTTAACCTTTTTCAATGAGACATAATGCCTCGTGAGGAACGAAAATACGCGCTACGGGCCTAGCGCAAGAGGTTTCGTTGTTACGAAAATTTAGGTGGCAGGATATGGAATGTGTTGGAGTTAGTTGCCGTTTGGGTAAGCGATGGAAGCAACGTCTGGACTCGGAGATCAGATAGAGGATCCTGGAACCATAAACACCGATGGTTGATGACAACGTTCAACATAGCCGTGGGGTCGAACCTCGAGTGTTGAACTTAGAATCTTATCGATTAAGAAGTCATCCCGACGCCTGGGACTAATGGGGAGTCGTATATTGGTCTGATGAGACGGCCGATTATAACTGGAACATCGTCGTGCTCTGCTTTGGCTTATAAGTGGATAGTCATATGTAGTCGTCCGCCGGGAGTTGATCGGCGCTGGGAAGTGCGGAATCTAGAAAAATAGCCGTGTAATCGCCTGGGACTGGAAACGAAAAGGCAAGAGTAATTATACGAGGCTGAGTCAAATGAAAACCGGAAAACCGCTGTAGAAAATCGAAAACCGCTCCCATTGCAATCAGACCCGGTACGCATGCACGTGGACTCTCTCGCCATCAATTGGGTGTGGTCCCGCGTCCCCACGTGACCCAGCGGCGCCATACGGGGGTTTCCCATATAGCGGCCCCTCTGTTGGAATGCACCAAAGATGAACAGCGTGGAGTCATCCGTTTCCTACACAGTGAAGGCACGAAACCAATAGAAATCCATCGACGCATGTTGGCACAGTATGGTACTGCATGTGTATCGTAGTCTCAGGAGTACAAATGAATGTATGAAATTCAGCAGCGGCACAACAAGAAATTCACCTATAGTGAATTGGTGCGTGATATTCTGAAAGCTGCTATACGCACCAAGCGCCGCGGACTCCTCTCAACAGGCGTTCTTATCCAGCATGACAACGCGCGACCCCATGCAACTCGTGCGACCGTGGCGACTATCCAGGACTTGCGTCTGCAGTGCCTCCCCCATCCTCCTTACTCTCCCGATCTCGCGCCCTCCGACTTCCACATCTTTGGCTCACTAAAGGAGTTCTTAGGTGGTCACAAGTTCGTGACCAACACGGAGGTGAAACAGGCGGTGCATGAGTGGCTGCACGCGCAGCCAAAAGATTTTTTTTCCCGAGGTACCCATGCCCTCCCGACTCGGTGGCGGAAATGCATCGAAAAGCAGAGGGACTACATTGTCTGTTATAAAGGAGCTGTAAAAAATATAATTCTCATTAAGGATTCTCTATTTCAACAATATACTTACAGAAAAACTTACCGATAGCTGAATGAGAAATTGTGAAATTCCTCAACGTACTTATGAGAGCCCGCAATTCTATCACCAGGACTAATGATCACGATAAGCAATAAGCGTTGTTTAAGTTCCCATTCAGTTAAGATTAGTGTTAACGTCCTTACTAACCTATTAATTTTTCCGCCCCTTCCTCCCCCGTCCTCATCCCGTTATGGTTTTCTCTTCTTTTTCTTCTCGAGTCTTAGGATTCTTGCCGTGTTTCAAATTCACCAATTGCCAGATCATCGAAGAGTCCCTTGAAGCCAGAGATGGAAAGCATAGTCGGCAGTAGATCCATTAGATGCAATCCTTAGTATTTCATCAATAATCCTTAGCAGTTTATCACCAAGATGGCGCTGCATGGAGACGAACTGGAAAATCGATATTGGATAACTTCTGTAGAGCGTGTAACAGTGTCATCTGGTCACAACTAAGTTCATTTGCTTTATAATCGCTCAAGTCAACACAATCCTATTAGTTTTTTTCTCTTCCCCCAGGACAGCACGCAGAACATCACGCTATCCGAGCACCATCGCCAGGGAGAGGAAATACCAGCAGGAAGAAGAGCAATCCATTCCGTTTCCGACAACTATGTAAATTAATCTCCGCTTTGTCCCTCGCCCTTTCTTGGCTTTTTTAAACAAAGAATTAATTATATTCTAAGAAAATTGTTTTAATCGATTCAAGCTCTCGTTAACTTGTCCCACATCTCTATTTTCATTAACGCGAAGCTTAAATAATTCTTTATTAAATAGGAAAAGTAATTTTTAAAAAAATTTAATTTGACATTAAACAAGATTTTTCTCTTGTTCTAATTTCCTAGAAGATATTCAGAATTAAAACAACCTATGTAATATTGCTAAGTAAGCCCCTTTCAAGATCGAATTGTTTATCATTGTGCTTAACTTACTGCCCATCAGTGCAGCTTTATAAAGTTGAGTTCGGGTTGTCAAAAATCAATTAAAACTATTTTTTCGGACTCTTTTGTCGTTGGTTTATTAATAGCGCCTTAAGTAATCTGCTCACAGTAATTTTATATCTCCATTGCACTGCACAGTGAACCTCAGCTCCTGGGACACTTGTTCCATCAGTATCCGTAAGCACCGATTTAATTGTCATTAGTTCCCCACGACGGAGGTGGTTACAAAATATACAAAATTTTACGCCTTTGTTGTGTATCCATATTATTGACAATGCCATAATGTAGTCGGACAAACGAGATAGAAACTCTGTTCGTGGCACAAGATTGGAATCCCTATACTAGATCCGCGAATCTAGTCTGTCAAATCGAGTTTTCGAATCGAGAATTGTCAGTTCGTGGAAGCAGAGTATTAGGTTCATTTTGTAACAATGCAAAGAATTCCTGTTGTTCGGGCTTTTCTTAAAACATAACATTTTCTAGAAAATCTTTAAAAATGAGCAGTATCTGTAGATAATGGAGAGTTAGCAGACTATTCAGAAATGGTGCAAAGGCGACAGAGGATGCCGGCGCACAGCTGCAACTTAGCTAGTGATGAGCATGTCAACAGAAGAAACGGCGACTGCTAGAACACACAAAGTGATGAACGGCTAAACTTTGCTTCAAGACATCGAGAGCAGAGTGCAATTACAATAACAGATTATAAAGTAGTGGATAACCCCACTCAGATTGTTTGATTTGGAGAGCACACAGCTACAAACGATCATGTACATGCACGGCTACCCAAGAAGAGTTATTTCATCATATTTTTGACATACTTTCACAACAAAGCCGGGGAAATATTGTTGCCATGAAAACCTATAGATATGATGATTCAACAATATCTTCAATATGATGCAATGATAGAATATTCCGTTGCCTTGGCAATAGAACATTCGTTTTCAAGAATTATTTACAATGAGCATGAAATGAGTATAATAACACGAAATAGAGGGTAGCGCAGAAAGTAATGCATCACAATTTTTTCTCCGTCCCCAACAATGGTACGAATGCGAAACTTTAGATATGATGACGTTTTCGAAGTGCGCGCGCAAAGTTTCCGTTTCTTCCGATAGATAGCGTACGTGCAGCAATGGAACAATATGGCGTTTGTAAGTGATGTACGTTACGTTGAATTTCTCAATTGAATGCGTGTCGTCATTGAATTTCTCACTGCGGAGTAAGAAACGGTTGGAAACATTCACAAACGCTTATGTGCATTTATGGAGCATCAGCAGTCGCTGGGCACAGAGGGCGAGGACATCAGAAAGCGGTTCAGCGGGGCTCCAAGATTAGCCGCGGTCGGGGCGGCCATCCTCGGTTGTCACACCTGACAAGACGCAGCGTGCTGATGCGCTCATTCGTCAGGACCGATGCAGAACGACTCGGCAGTTGGCTCTGGAGCTGTCAATCAGCAAACGAAGTGTGGGTGAAATCATCCGTGCTCTTGATTACACAAAAACGTGTTCACGATGGGTTCCGCGCTGTCTTACGGAGGAACACAAAGATCTGAGAAAAAACATTTCCTCTGAGTTGCTGCAACGTTTTGAAGCTGAAGGGGAAACCTTCTTGTCCCGGATTGTGACAGCTGATGAAACCTGGACCATTTTCATCCCGAAACAAAACGACAATCGATAGAATGGCGTCATCCGCACTCTCCACAGAAGAAAAAATTCAAAGCAACTGCTTCTGCTGGTAAGGTCATGATCACTGTGTTTTGAGACTGTGATGGCGTCATACTCATTGATTTGATGCCGAGGTACAGCACCATTAATTCTGAGGCATATGTGAACACATTTGAAGCGTTTCCAGCGACTTGGACGCCATAACAACCCAGCTGATTGTTTGCTTCAACACGATAACGCTCGCCCTCACACCAGTTTGAGAACGTCAGAACACTTCACGAAACAGGGTTGGACAGTGTTAGCCCATCCACCCTACAGCCCTGACCTCAAACTTTCACTTTCACTTGTTTGGGCCATTGAAGAATGCCATTCGTGGAAGACATTTTGAGGATGACGAAGTGGTAATTCGCACAGTGAAGATATGGCTGCGTGAACAGAACAAGGACTGATACCAACAGGGCATACACGCCCTTGTGTCTCGCTGGAGGAAGGCCATAGAACGGGACGGAGATTATGTGGAAACATAGGGAGTGTAGTAGAAACATCATTCTTTCGTGTGTATAAGTTTCATTGTGTTCAATAAATAATTGTTGAAGAAAAAAATTGTGGTGCATTACTTTCTGGGCTACCCTCGTAGATAGGCCAGTCTCTCTCGAGGAGGGAAAGAGATACACGTGTTTCTCTTTAGCTCTCTAACAAACGTTCCTACGATTTGTCTTTGTAACCTTTGAACAGTGTCGAATCTTGCTCTTTCATTAGGTTGGGTATATAAGAACGCCGGTCAGTCTCGGGCGAAAGTTTACGACAATACCGATAACAAAGCATGCATCAACTCCAGTCTTCAAATCAACAAGCACACTGTATTGTACACATTATTAATCGTTCGAAGGATACATGTTATATTGAAATTCCACCGAAGAAAAGAGCCGATGGGCAGAGAAGACAAAAAGTTATCTGAGCTTCGGAAACATCTGAACAACGGGAGCTTCGTCTACAACAGGAAGTTGTAGAATTACTGAAAACCATTTTGAGTTATTATTTAACTTTATCAGGTTGTTCTGTTTACATTCAATTGGAATTATCCCGGGAAACGCCGAGTGCCTCCGCTAGTCTGTATACATTCACATGCCAAAATTCATGAGATAGCACCTAATAACGTGTGGGACCTCCTCTAACCCGGCAAAATGCCACAGTGCGACGTGGCATTGATTCCACAAGTCGGTGGAAGACATCTGAAGACATTACCAACCATTCGGACTGGAGAGCTTCCGACAATTGCCCATTATGGAGCCACCACCGTCTTCCACAGTGCATCCTTACAACTTGGATCCATAGTATTCATGGAGTCTGCGCCACACTCGAGCCCTACTATCAGCTCGTAACAGCTGGAATCGAGACTCGTCAGACCAGGTCACACGTTTCTTGTTGTCAAGTGTCCAGTCGATGTGTTCATGGGCCCTGGAGAGAGTTGCTGACGATGTCTTGTTGTTAGCAAGGGCACCCCCGTGGGTCTTCTGCTTCCATATCCCATGGACACCAGATTTCGTTGCACAGTTCGCATCGATACAGCTCTAGTATCACCCTGGTTAAAATCTGATGTCATCTGGCGTACTGTCAGTTGCGTGTTCGCGGTGACCATCCTACTCAGACGCCGTTGGTCCAGGGCCGTCTCGAAGTAAGAGGCCAGACACAAGAGCTGAGAATGAAATTTGACGTCATTTCCGGAGGGCCATTGCGCGCGTAAGCCAAGCTCGAGTTGATTCAGCGTTACTATCGTACTCCGCAAGGATTAAGCTCTAACAAGTGAATAAAATACTGAGGAACTTGTTATATACTAAGCTATATATATATATCATTGCATATATTAAAAGGTAACTAATAGTAATTTATAATCTTCTTGCTTATAGCAATTAACATAACGATTTAATTGTAAGAGCACATGGGCTGAAATTAGGGTTATGTTCTGTTTGTGCTGTGAGCAGTGACAATGTTTAATGGAATTTAATCAGCGTATCTTTAACATTAAAAATAATTGTTTTTAAATCTTCGGAAACAAACATACTTTAAAAATTATATCGTTATTCTTTTATATTATCATGATAAGGAAGAATTATTAGCGAAAGTATAATGTTAGATTGTCAACACACTAAGCTGATTGATATGTAAATAGATGAGTTCATTCAGTAAACGTTTTTAGAATCGAATGGCCAAATACAATAAAAATATTCAATTATACACAGGCTTTGTTATTCATCTCTGTGGTTTCACTTATAATTTAAATTATGTGTTATATTTATTTGGTTAATAGATCAACTCATCTTTTCACATTCAGTTGATTGAATTATTATTCAGCAAGTTACTAAACCAGCTTACTATTTCTTGCAAGAAATTAAATACTAAAAATTATAATGAAAATGAAAATTGGCTTAAATATAATGAAAATTGGCTTAAATATAATGAAAATTGGCTTAAATATAACTGTTAAAAATTTTATTATATTTCGGTTACTTAAGTAAATAACATGAGCTTACATAATGCTTGCCACATGGTTTAACTATTTTCCGTTCATATTTTTATCAGTATGAAAGAAACAAAAATAACAATGGTAGCAAAACAACAACAAATATTTCTATATTATTAAGAGAATAAACTATAGAATACTTTTATTTTTTTTCTATCAGTCGATATTTTTATTACAGATGCCAAGGAAATGTAGTGTTCATGGATGTAATAGTAATTATAAAAATTCTTCTAATCATATAACCACATTCAAATTTCCTTCTGATCCCATTTTGTGTCAGAAATGGTGTCGATTAATTCATAGAGAAAACTTCACACCAGGAAAGCATGCTTCTGTTTGTATTTTGCATTTCACGGAGCAGTTTATTGAACGAGTAAGTACAGCGGTAAGGGACGATGGCAGCATCTTATCAGTGCAAAAGAAGATACCCACTTTAACCAAAGATGCTTATCCTACCATTTTCCCTAATCAATCATCCTATTTTACTACTGAGCCGCCATCGAAACGAAAGTGTCCTGAAACAAGATTTAAAGAAGCACTGAAAAGAGACGAAACTAAATTTCAACTTTGACAACATTAACTCATTTGATGATTTTAAAACCAAATTTGCCTCTCATTTATCTGGATTCCCTAATTGGTTTGTGAAAATTAATGAACATAATATTTTATTTTTCAAGCTTACTCAAAATATTCCAAAAATCACAGTTGCGTTCACAATTTGTATGATGTTAGGAGTGCAAATATGGCACAATGATAAACCAATGCCAATTAATACACTTAGTTGGCTTTTAGGAAGTGAATTAAAATGCAACAAATGGACGATTTTTGATTCCTTGATAAGTCATTTAAATTCATATGAACTGACCAGTGATTCTCTTCCAGAAACAAACAAACGTTCTTACATCATTAAATTATTAGATGAATATATTGAAGATTATGATAATGAGAAGAATGTTGAAATAACAGGAGAGAATGAAGCAGAATTGCAAAAAATAAAATTCTTTAAAGAACAATTCTCTTTACTGACAAAAAAGCGGAAAACATATTCTCCAGAATTTCTTATGTGGGCATGTGCAGTCTTTTTTCAAATCCCTCATCCTACAAATTTATTCGAGAAAGTCGTTTACTAACACTTCTGCATCCAAGCTATTTAAAGCAAATACTGCAGAAGTTAGGGCCACCTTCTATTGGACTCAATGAATCTCATGAGGTATACTTGCAAAAGAGATTTGAAATTCTAGAAGAAAATTAGTAAACGTGCTTCTAGATGAAATTTATGTTAAGCCTACTATTTCTTATAAAGGTGGAAAAATTGAAGGCTTGTCTGTTAATGCCAACAATGAAGAAGCCACTACAATTCAAACTGTCATGGTAACATCTGTTTTTTCAAAGTACAAAGAAGTAATTGCTCTATATCCTGTGAAAAAGTTAAATGGAAATGATCTTCATTTGATGACATTAAAAGTTTTGAAGTGTTTAAAAAGTACAGGATTTCGAGTTTTAAGTATCATTTCTGATAACAATAGAATTAACCGGAATATGTTTGAAATGCTTGTGGAGGCAGTTTGAAAACTAGTGTAAATAATCCTTATTCTGGTGATCGTATGTTTATGCTTTTTGATACAGTCCATTTACTGAAATCTGTGCGCAAAAACTGGCCGAGGACGACGAGGATTTTTTCAGGGGGAAAATCCTGAGATCACGCACTTCCTTCGGAAGGGAAGTAAAGCCGTTGGTCCCGTGTACTCGTTTGCCGGCTGCACGTTAAAGAGCCCTTGCGAGGAAAAATTTGCGGCCCCTATAACGCCGTCCTGAAATGACCATGGCAGTTGAAAAGGACGTTAATACCAAACAAACCAAACAAAACCTGTATGCCAGATGTGGCAGAAACTCGATTTTTTCCAGGAGTTGACGACACACCTTCACCCGTTGTTGTGCTTGGGCGGGGGTCAGCTCGTGGGGTACAACTCGGCAGCTCCTGTTGACCTTTCCCTTGGCGTGGAGATGTCGAACCACGCTCGATTTTGATGTCCCGATATTCGCCGCTAATCCACGGGTTGCCTATCTTTGGGTCTTCCGCTCCTTGGCGCATCTTCCAGGCCTATGTCTCCAGACGAAAAGCAGGAGAACCGTCATGCTATCCGTTCATTGGTCACACCCTGACCTTCCACCCTGCAAATTTCGGCGGCGGCTGCTCGCGCTCTGGCTCCCTTTTTCTAATAGTGACGAAAGAGCCCGCGTTTTACTCATTTTTCTGCCACATTTTTACACTGGCTGACGCAGGTGGCACAATGTCTATGCATTCAAATTCGTACTACCGTTTCTTCCCATCATTTATCTTAATAAACTGCGATATACCCTTGTGGTAAATGGTCTTTGCCAAGAATTCGTCAAACTCTAATCCCCTCTCCCGAGTTGGCCACTACTTTTGACTCAACCTCTGTAGTAAGCAATTCAGTGGTCATCGAAGTTCCCAGGCAGCCGTCGAAGATGCCATTTGTCAACTGTAGTAACGGCACGTGCTAGACGATACAAAGTGATGAATGCCCAAGTTTTGCTTCAAGACATCAACAGCAGAGTGCAAATTGCATCGACACATTACCGAGTAGTCAATAATCCCACTCAATTTGTTGGAATTACAGAGCACACAGACACAAACGATTATGTGGATACAATGCCACCCAAGTACATAGTTCTTTTGTTGAAGTTATTGTTGTCATATAATTCCACATCAACGCCGAGGAAATTGAGCAGGAAGTGAATATTATAAACAATATAAATAGGGCAACCTCTGTCGAGGAGGCAAAGAGATGCACGTGTCTCCCTTAAGCTCCCTAACAAACATTCAGACGATTGGCTCTTGGAACCCTTGAACAGTGTAGACCTTCCAGATGGCAGCTTACCGTTCCTCTTCCAAGGGTTTGGGTATATAAGGACGCCAGTCATTCTCGGGAGACAGTTTACGATATATCCTATAACAAAGCATACTAAAGCATACATCAACTCGACTCTTCAAACGAACAAGCATACTATATTGTGCTCTTTATTAGTCTTTCAAGTTGATTCATCTTCTTCTGAAAGTGAATAAATATAAAGATATTTCTAGCTATTGTTAAATGTTATTGTTTTAAAATGAATGCAATTGTGTCTTTTATTGTTATAAAATCTGTTAAAAACATGTTCTTACATATTTTTTATACTCTACTAGTTGATATGCCCGGCGTTGCTCGGTCTGTTTGATGAAATTTTGATGGTGTTTCCCCGGCGCTATCTCTTGAGTAAACAAACAAACATAAACCAAGATATACCAGGAAACCACAAAAGTTCTTGCCGTTTTTAATTCCGGAAAAAAAATGATGTACACAAAAAGTAGCGTATCGCTAGTCCCCAAAGTAATCTAGCACCTTCTACCAACGTGTTTCCAGTTAATCAATCCCCTGGCTGTAACAGTTGCCGGTCTTGGACTTAAAGAATTCCGTGAGTGCCTTTCGCAGATCTGTATCATTGGTGTAGGATTTTCCACGAAGATGGTTGTCCAGAGAATGGAAAAGGTGATAATCCGTTGGAGCATGATCTGCTGAGTAAGGTGGATGACCAAAGTTTCCCAGCCAAGGCGTTCTATGGTTTCCCTGGCCACCCGCACCACATGTGGAAGGAAGAGTACCCCTTTGCGATTCACCAATGCTGTCTGCTTCTGCTGCAATGCACGTTCCAACTGCTGGGAGTACAGGTCCCCAGTCATGGTTTGGCCAGTTGATACCAGCTCGTAGTAAACCATTTGGCGTCTAGTCCACCAGACACAGAGCATGATCTTGCGTGGGTGTAGGGGTGTTTTTGAAGTGTGAGGCACGGTGTCCCGGGGTGGCAACCAATGTTTGGAACCCTTAGGAGTGTCATACAGGACCCACTTTTCGTCACTGGTAAGTATTCGATTAAATACGAAGTCGAGAAAGCAACAACATGCAGGCTGTCACTCGTTGATTCTTATTGAATTCCGACAATGTGTGGGGTACCCATTTGCTCAACTTGTACGTCTTTTCTAGGCTGTGTAGGTGACGTCTAACTCTTTCATCAGAAACTCGATACCGTCTGGCAAGTTCACCACGTGTTAAACTGCTGTCCTCATCTATGGCCGTTTTCAGGGCCTGGTCATCAAAGGTTTGTGGTCGACCACTGCGGGGTTCATCAGAAATGGCAAATTTTTCCGAATTTATGGAACCAATGCGTTCATTCACAGCATCATCCCTAAAACCAAGACACATTTGGCAACTTGATGCTGCCGCTGAGAAGCTCACCTTGAATTCATAAAGCAAACAACACCTAACCATCTTGTTCGGTATCTCCATTTGTCTTTACTTCTGCACGAGATGTGATTGATGTGAATGCCCAACAGCCTTCTAATTATACAGGCTAACCTTCCTGCCCCCCCCCCCCCCCCGATAGATTTTTTACCACACTGTACACTCATTTGCATATCTTCTATCACTTCCTTTTATGCAACATAAAAATAGCAAGAACTTTTGTGGTTACCTAGTATTATATTTACCCCTCCACCCACCTCTTTGGGGCCATGGAAACCTTACTCTGTACCTAACGAACATATGGTGCGAATATGAGCTCAATCGAATACGTGGTTCAAAAGTTTTTAGAACATTTACAGACGCACCCTGAATTTGAATTTTTATATTAAAAGATTCTTCCATTATTAAGTATCTATAATACGGTATCTTATTTGCAAAATATTAATTTACAACTAACAATTTATGGTGTTTTAGACAACGAATATCATTGTTGGAATTGCGTTCTATTTCAGGAATTCAACAAACATAGAAACAAACAAGATTTGTCATTTGTGTTGAACTATTTCATGAAATGGAACACATCTGTTAATGTTGATATCGGTTGTCAAAAACACCGTAACTCTTGGGTTTTAGTTGAATAAACATACTAAAATTTGAATTAATTTTTTTCTGCTGTTAAAATATTAAAAAATTTAAAAAATAATGTTAACCAATCATCATAACTTCGCCAAAATATGTAATTAATTCGC
>JAHWFO010011852.1:2947-15310 GCA_023313115.1 Rhysida immarginata | reverse complement strand
TTTATCGAAAGTATTTTCCTTGATATTCGACAAAACATCTAAAACCGAATGTGTCCAATTACTTTTTGGTAGATAGTGTATAAGATGCAACAGGGTGAAAGGAGAAGACCCATTCCTTCAGCGATTTGCATATATTTGCATTCCAAATATTACGAGCTGATTATAAGCTAGTGAAATTAACCATTTCTTTTGAATCGTGCATGGTGTAGTAGCGGAATGTGGGTTCGTACCTCGATTTCTGATGATACTTTGGTTTTAGAATAAGATGATATTATATTACACGACATAAATTTACATGAAACGAATAAATATACAGGGTGTTTCATAATTAGTGCCCCGTCTTTAGATCCAAATAACGGCTCAAGGAGAACAGGTGGGGGAGGGGGGGGGGAGAATGAATATTGATTATTTGGTTTTGATGTCCACTAATTCCGAATAAGAACATTTCGCATCCCTGGGGGTGAAGGGGTAAATTTTGAAAATTTTAATTTTGTAGGGGTAAGGGTTAGACTCCATGTGTCATTTAGAAAGTTGTAGAGCATCATGTAAAATGTGGGTTTAGCAAAAAACCCGATGAAAAAATCTCATTCCCTGCCCTTTATCGATTGGGTAAAGTGAAAGGTATGGCTAGCCGATGTGGACAAAAACATACTTATTAGAAAACAGTAGTGCCTACATTTGGAAAATTAATGAGAATGAATGAAAAAAATTAGGGCTCATTAGATTTTCAGGGTAACGACTCATTCATTCTCATTCATTTTCAAATGTACTGTTTTCTAATAAGTAATAAAGTTCTAATAAGTTTCTAATAAGAGTTTTTCCGGATTTTTTGCTAAACCCACATTTTACATGATGATTTACAACTTTCTAAATAACACATGGGGTCTAACCCCTACCCCTACAAAATTAAAATTTTCAAAATTTACCCCTTCACCCCCAGGGACGCGAAATGTTTTTATTCTGAATTAGGGGACATTAAAACCAAATAATCAATATTCATTTCCCCCCAATCTGTTCCCCTTGAGTCGTTATTTGGACCTAAAAACAGTACACTAATTATGAAACACCCTGTATTTATTTTTTATATTTACGCTATCTATATTTTATATTTAAGAATCTCCAGAGGTATAATGGTCATACATTACATATTATATCAAACCTGAAAAACAAATTTATTTTGAAATTTAATAAATATTTTTTCATGGAAGATTACACAGGCGATATAAAAAAGTTCACTTTCAAAAATGGAATCTTTGCCTGCTTCTTTGCAGCAATCCGAGTGCGAAATTAATACACTTCATAGTGAAAAAACAAAATTGCTGTTAAGAGATGCAATTATACACTTAGAGAAATTGCTTCTCGAAAATGTTCTTGTGGCAGAAGAATCACCTACACTCTATACAGTTTGAGCCAGTTGGGCGTGTTTTTATTTGGCAAATGCCAGGGGAGCCCCTTTTATCTAAGTGCATTTTTTCAACCATAAAATTTGGCAATCGTAGAGTCATTATGTTGGGCAAGGCTTGGGACCGGTGCTTGTAGTTATAGGCAATTTAAAATCTGAAGCCTGGTAATATGATTAAGGGACGCTGCTTGTACGCCACGCGTTCTTCAACGAAATAGTTAATTTCAATAGCTTATAACGAGTACGAAATATTTGGAATGTAAATATTTTCAAATCGCAGGAGTAGTGGGCCTTCTCCTTTTCCCTGTTGCATCTTATATTAAATCTTATTAATCTACAATACTCATTTTCAAAAAAGTTGGGACAGTGCAACATATAAGAAGAATTCCAACACATTTGTTTGGATTATTGTCTTGCCGTTTATTTCAACGCATTACAATACATAAACGATAAATTAGGCATGGGATCACATATCTTATATGCTTAAAGAAAGATACAGGTGGTTTTCCTGTTTGGCACGTGCAACACACTCCTAAGAAAGTTGTGACAGCACGGCGTTTACCACGGTGTGGCGTCACCTCTCCTCTTGATGACACACTGTAATCTTCTGGGCATCGATGACACCAATCTTTCTAACACTGTAACCGGAATTCTGTCCCATTCCTGTTGGATATAGGTTTTCAGCTGTTCAACTGTCCGGGGTCGTCGCTGTCGTAGTTTTCGTTTAATAAAACGCCAAACGTTTTCTATAGGCGACAGATCCGGGCTGCAAGGGGGCCAATCAAACATACAAATGCGCTGCCGACGTAGCCATGCAGAAGTTATGCGCGCTGCATGCGGTCTGGCGTTGTCTTGTTGAAATATACACTGACGTCGTCCAAACAGGTGCCTCTTAGATGGCACCATAGCTTGTTCCAGGATCTGTATATACGCTTCAGCATTGACGGTGCCATTGCAGATGTGCAAGTCTTCCATTCCATGGCCACTAATACAGCCCCAGACCATGACAGACGGTGGTTTCTGTACCGAACGCCTGTAGCACGCGGGAATATCCTTTTCGTCTTTGGTCCGGAGTGTACGGCGTCCATTATTTCCGTAAACAATCGTAAAGGTTGATTCATCGGACCACAATATGTTCTTCCAGCGTGCTTGGGACCAATTGCGATGGGCTCGAGCCCATATAAGACGGCGACGTTGCTGTCGTTTGTTGATGTATGGCTTCCGTTGTACACAGTATAACTTAAGTTTGCATTTGTGGATGCACCGGCGTACAGTGTTCAACGATAATGGCTTCCCGAAGAAATCGCGGGCCCACGTGGCTATGTCCGTAATCGCAGCATTCCTATGCGTGACGCAGTGACGTCGGAGGATCCGAAGAGCTCGAGCATTCAGAATAGATTTTCTACCTTGGCCTTTCCGAACTGTGATCTCGCCACTATCTCGGTAGCGCTTGATAATATTATGTACTGTAGATGATGACAGGTTAAATCTTCTGGCTATTGCACGCTGTTAAACGTTGTTTGTGAATTCTTGAATGATTCGAACACGAAGATCTTCGCTAACTGGCTTGCCTCGACCCATCGTTCCGAATAAGTTACCTGAACGACGGATGGCAACTGTTATTTATACGGAATGTAGTACGACGTCATCATTCTAGATTATTCCCGAACAATTCGGAAGGTTCCACTACTAAAGGCGCTTTCTACAATGTATGTCTCTACTATTTTAGAACGTGTTGCAACACCCCCATTCAAAATGAACGTCCCGGCCACGATACATGTTTTGGTGCACACAGTATATTTATGTCATTTCATAAACGTATCTGATATTTTGTATTCGCGAGAAAGTTTTGTTACATCATCCCTTTGTGTTTTTTCTATATATTTTGCACTGTCCCAACTTCCTTTATTGTACTAAAAATGATGCAAATCTGTTGATACGACGTCGTAAGTCGTGATTCCACATTCACATGCCTCGAGCCAAACCCACCGAAAGGGACGCTTGTTGTCGAGGACCGAATATGAATAATGGAAGGAAGTCTGTTTTCTGTTAAGTCCAGTTACTTCATGGTCTTCAGGTCTGTAGGGAGCCTGGAAGCAGGGCTAATCCTGAGAACATCGTCGAACGAGACCTGTACAAGGAAGGCTATATGATGGTCAGAAAAGTCATCAAGATGGGTTATCCTACATCTCTCCAAATCTTTAACATTTCATTGTATATGTATGCGTGTAACATTTCATTGTATATGTATGCGTGTTTCATGGTGCTGTTGGTTCAGAATTTGACCACCACGAACTTCACACGAGCTGAGTAGAGGATTATTCGAAGAGTAATATGTATATCGGCAAACTTGTTTTATGCACGGGTGTGTAGTATATCATGACATTGAACGGTGTCACCTCATCTTCGTGAGAAAAAAGAGAAGTCGAATGAGGTGACAGAAGAAGAGAGGGTTTGGTTTAATTTGGTTTATTTGATATTAACGTCCTTTTCAACTACTATGGCCATTTCAGGATGGCGTTATAGGGGCCGCAAATTTTGCCTCGCAAGGGTTCTTTAACGTACAGCACGGGACCAACGGCTTTACTTCCCTTCCGAAGGAAGTGCGTGATCTCAGGATTTTTCCCCTGAAAAAATCCTCGTCGTCCTCGGCCGGGATCGAACTCGCGTCCTCGGGCATCAGAGGCGATCACGCAACCACTGAGCCACAGAGGCCGATAGAAGAGAAGGAGAGAGGCGATCAAGAGAGAGAGAAGAAAAAGCCGACCCCCGTTGAAAGTAATGGAAACGGTCGGAAGAAGAGAGATCAACTCCCGCTCCGATTGGCGGAAAAGAGGAAAATTGAAATTGAAAGAAAAAGAGATTTTTCTAGAGGAGAAGAACGAGGCAGAGGGTTCGAGACTCTGAACAGTGAAGGTAACGGAAAGTCGAGAGGGAATGCAAACGTGAGAAAGAACATTTGGAGACATGGCCATGGAGCAAGCGAGTCGCAAGGAGTAGCATGAGACGCTACGCGGCCGAGAACGACACAGAAGTCGGCGTGGATGTTTCGGCGGGAACCGGAGAAACGAAGGATAAAGGTCGTTTCGACGAACGGCGGAGAGAAGGTTCGTTACGGAAGTCAGCACGAGGCAGTGCTGGGACGAGTCGAAGTTCGCTAGGCGTCTCGAGAAGCCGAAGGCATCCGACGGGAGCGAAAGCAACGAGCCGTGGAGAAGAGAGAAGGACTGGCTATTTTTGCCAAGTAAGAGCAACGTTTCTGATATTATTTCGCCCGCGATAGGCGTTACTCATTCTGCTCATAACACGGAGGAGAAAGTTATCGACCCCATAATTGTTCCGCATAATATAAGGACACATGGAGAAAATATTAATAGTAATATTAGCGTAGCTGAGAGTGACGTAGGGCTGAAGAAAGATTCTACTAATGACTTGCTTTCATCCAGTCCCAAGGGTGCAGCCACGTTTGTAAAAATAAAAGGACTCAGTCAGCCCAGCCAAGCAGCGAATTTGTCGGAGTTTAAATCTTCCCTTTCAAGAGACAACGAAGAGGAGCTTTCCATTGAGGAACGCTTAAACGACATTTCAACGTCCAGTGCCAGAGAGATAGAGAATGCTCTCCAACTAGACGGACCCAGCCAGCATGGCCGAGTAGTGAAGTTGCAAGCAATACACTCTTCGCTCTCGTGGGAGAGAGAGGAGCCAAGTCGCAATAAGAGCGTGCCTTTAGCGTTAGGTAGTGTCGACGGGCCCTAGTCGTTCTGCCGCGCTCGGTAGGCAGCTTTGCGTTCTTTGGTAGTAGACTTTGGAATTATTGCTGTGTGTGTGTAGGGTTGTGATTGGCGCTTTGACTGGATGGTAATTAATGTGTACTTTTATTTTTCCACCAGCTCCCACTGGCGAGAAGCTTTACCCTCCGAGGTTGCCGTGCTCTGTTTCGACGGTGACCAGCAGCGATTCCTATTCCTACTCTTGCATTAGCAAAGGGTGGATTGTTTCTCGTGCAGGTGATTCCAAAGCCATGTCAGAAGACAGCTTAATATATAAAAGGAGATCACTCTCATGTCAGACGACAGCTTAAGTGCCCGAGATTCAAGATACTGCAGATAACTTCTGTCCATACTGTTTGCTTTAGATTTCAAATAATCTCTAGTAACAATAAGCGTTAATACCCAGACGGGTAAAGAATTTTAATTTGAGAATATTGCATTATAATTAAAATTCAGAAGTTTTATTATTCCACTAGTTCATGAAAGTGAATATAATAAAAAGTGAAAATTGATATTTATTGATTCAACTTTGAACTTTGATAATTAAACAGTTTTCAAATTATCATTTTTGTCTTCCGCCTTTTCCCTCCTGTACACTAAAAGTTTTTACTCTACTCAGTGGTTTAGTTGTGACAAAAGGCTTGCGTTACTGTGCGAAAGTATCATATGGCCTACTGAACACTCTTTATGCCATTTAAATATAACAGAAAGGTGCTCTAGGTCTGCAGCTGAGTTTTCGGAAAATGCTGGGTTTAGAATTTGGTAGACATCAACACCCATTCGCCTGGAGTCGTTGTTGGTTAAGTTCCTGCATTATGAAAATGTCTATCGATTGGAATGGCCCGCACATTACCAAGACCTAAATCCAATTAAACACGCATGAAAACTCTCTGGAGAGATCTGGTGCTGGACACATTCCACTATTAGAAGTGTTAAACCAACTAAGAACAGCGTTACTGTATGGGATGCAAATCTGCCATAGCTTGCTTGATAAACTGGTGCGTTGCTGTGCGGGGAGAAGGCTAACTGAACACTCTATTAAAATCCATAAACACAAATCCATATAAACTTTTAAAACTTAAACGTTTTTCCAACTTTTAAACCAATTTTTTTCTCAAAGATTGTACAGCTTGGAGATTTTATTACATAAAATAAATTGGAGATACTCAAATAAATTCTACATAGAATTCCATATAAAAATTCTACATTAACGGAGTTTGTTGAACTACAGTTAAATTTCTTTTGTATTTGGTTTCAATTTTAAATTATTGAACGAGATACCAGGAAGAATTCTGAATGCTCCTGAACAGAGATGGGCTGAAAAATTATAACAATTAATTTTAACAGTGATGGGCTGATAGATGAATTTTTGTTAATTTTGTAAATATCTACAGATTCATTTGTTGCCCAACTTTGTTTGGTAGGGTCAAAGCTTCATAACTTGAATCTTATTAAGGGTAATTAGGCTATAAGTGAGATCTAAATGAACTAGTTAAAAAATCAGTTGAAATGACTTGAAGAAGCTTCTTGGACTCATATGATTCATATACAGTGGTGGAAAAAAGTTTGAGACAGGTCAATTCAGAAAAAAAGCAAATTATATTTAAAAAATTTTGATAAGTTATAGTGATACACAGGCATATTGTCATAGTCAACCTTTTCTATTTCAAATAAAAATTAATAATAATTGCAATACAAAATAAACGATGCATTTTGCTGTACGAAGATCGGGAAAAAAGTTTGAGACCAAGATGAATCTTTAAAACTCTGTGGATCAGTATTTTGTTGGACGTACCGTCACTCCAATAACATCAAAGAGACTCTTTGGCATGGATATCACAAAAGCATGAAGTTTTAGTAGAGTTATTTGGTCCCACGCGGTCATTATAGATCTTTTCAGATCGTAGACACTATTACAGTATACTGTTTTCCATGAGCATAAATCACTCGCACCATATAACGCCACAAATTTTCAATCGGGTTAAAGTCAGGACTGCAGGCAGGTTAATTCATTGATGTGATATTGTGATTTTAACCCTTCCAAAGTTGACACTGCATTGGTTATTGGCGCATTCTCCTGCTGAAATTCCGGCTCGTTTAATTGATCTCGAAGAGTAAGGAGAAAGTTGCCCAATATGTCCTGGTAGCCGGTGCCTTCGACCGTAGAGAAACAAATGCCACTTTAGACCTCTCTCTTCGGTGAAAGCAGCTGTTATCATAACCGATCCTCTGCCCAGAATACGTCGTGAAAGATATGCTGGTTCTTGACGCAAATCATGCCAGTCGTACTGAACACCGTCTGGGCCGTCCAAAATAATTTTTTTTCGTCACTAAAATCGACATGGCTCCAAAGGTGACTATGACTGATGTATCGCTTTGCATAGTTCAGTCTGACTTCTTAACTTATAGGCACAAGTATATTATTGTAGAAAATAAATTTCTGCCATGGAGCATACATATTAAGCAACCGGAAATGACACAAGGTGTAGAAATGAATACACACATTATCATGTCTAAAATATGATGTAGATTATATGAAAAAAAAACGTTCACAGCAACAAAATGAAAATAACAAATTAATAACAAATAAAAGTTCCCAAACGAACAATCAACAAACAAAAAAATCTTAAAACTTGTGCCTTACGCCATTTATCCAACTTTTTATTCTATTTATATCTCAAAGGTTTACCACCCACTTCCTCCATTTATCCTCTTACATATTTATTCCCCACAGTGTTATCTGTTTTTATCCTATTTTAATCCGTTTCTAATCAACTATTTACCGCACTTTTAAGGAGAACAAATATCCTTGTCCTTCGGCTCCCACTGCTTTCCTATACCTTACTTAGGGAGCTGGGTTAATCTTTTGTTTACTATTACGCTAAATATAAGAGACTGATGACTCTTTACTATCGTTGTAATAAAAATACTTTAGTTTCATTTTTTTTGTGCTCGGATATCCAGTAAATAAGCTTGTACGACCATGTCGAAAGATATTTCACTTCAAAACCGTCTTCATTTTGAAAACACTATAGAGGAAAAAATATCTCAGCATAGGAATTAAAATATTCATCTAAAGTTATGCATTATTACCACAAGGATCGCTTGAATTATTACAGCTTGGAGATTTTAAAGTTTTACATATTCTACAACTTTTAATTATCGGGATGTTCAAATAAATTCTTGATAAATTCCACATAAAAATTCTGCATTAACCGAATCTGTTGACCTATAATTAATTTTCTTTTTTATTTATTTTTAATGTTAATTAATTGGAGGAAATGTCAGGTAAAATGCTGAATGCTCCCGAATAGAGATGGGTTGAAAAACAATTATTAAAATTTTTTAATGTGTTGTTCTAGGTTGTTAACATACCTTTACGGGTTCAGTATTTGCCTGGCTCGTTTGAGGTGTTTTCAAGTTTTTACGTTGGGTGTAGCATAATGCCACCTGTAAGATCTTTTTAGATCTTAACTCCGTGGAGGCAATACCATCTGCCTCTCCACTTCAAAAGTGGGTTCAGTATTTTTGAGTTTTCGGACCAGTTGTGAGTTAGAAATTAAATAACTTCAACTTTATTAGAGATTATTAGTCTATGACTGAAACCCAGGTGAACAAGTTAAAAATTAGTTGAAGAACTCATTTGAAGAGGCGTGTTGGTTTATGTTGGAGTCTTATCGTTGCTGTATTGTTCAGAGTAGTGTTAAGTTCTGAATCCACGTTTGCAAGTACAGGGTGATTACAAAAAACTTCACGCTTTTAAAAATCTATTACATCAAAGCTATTCAGAATATAGACACACCACATACGGATTCTTAAAGAAAAACTCTTGAAGTTTATTGTGACACAGTTAAAGATGTTCAATATGCCCCTCTGTCGTGACACGGCATACATAAATGCGGTAGTGAATTCATCCCAAACCCGCATTAACATGTCTCTATCAATCCCACGTATCGCTACTGTAATGCGTTCTTTCAGCTCGTCTAAGTCACGGGGAAGGGGTAGGGTGAAGACTTTGTCCTTTACACACCCCCATAAAAAGAAATCACAAGGTGTGAGGTCGGGGCTCCGCGGTGGCCACTTTGCAAGTTCCAGGTTATTGTTTGCTCGACCAGTTCACCGCTCGACCAATCCACCGCTTCAAGTACAAGGTCTTCACCTTTCCCCTTCCCCATGACCTAGACTAGCTGAAAGAACGCATTACGGTAGCGATACGTGGGATTGATGGAGACATGTTAATGCGGGTTTTGGACGAATTCCACTACAGGGGGGCATATTGAACATCTTTAACTGCGTCACAATAAACTTCAAGAGTTTTTCTTTAAGAATCCGTATGTGGTGTGTCTATATTCTGAATAGCTTTGATGTAATAAATTTTTAAAAGTGTGAAGTTTTTTTGTAATCACCCTGTATAACTGTAATTGTTTCGTTCTGGTATTAGTGATTTTTACCTTTGAATGTAAACTTAGGACTCTTTTATTCCTGCTACTTATACAAATTGAGGATTCAGTAATAATCGTTACGAACATTGCAGCAAAGTAGGCATTCTCTATAATGTGATTGCAATGCTACCATTCGCCGCCGCTGAGCTTTTTTTGTCATATACCACTTTTTAACAATAGAATATTCTAGACCGTGGTTTTAAGCGAGGCCAACGAGAGACAGCCAGAGAACTCAAAAGTTACCTTGATCATCGGGGTCCGAACAAATATGTAACCTTCATTGTCTCCATTTTGGATTTTAATAATCAAAGTTTTTTCGTTTGTTGGAAACAATAAAGGTTGGATTGTTGCTCGCACCCCGATGATCAGGTGATTTTTGAGTACCCTGGCCTGTCTCTCGTTGGCCTGACCTTGGTTTTAGGATAATGAGAAACAACTCCAACTGGAATTGGGAAGGGCATATAAAACTAAATAAATATGAATTTTTTGTGGGGCATATCCCCCTGCTTGCCTAACGTCTATCATGTACAGCTGAGTTTATGAGAACGTTCTTTATATACAATACATATATTCAGAATTAATTAAATTAATTAAATAAAAATCAAAACGACTGAAAAAAATATAAATTTATACATTTATGTTCTTAGTAATAGCTCTGTTGTTCATTGTCGGATTTTACAACTTACCCTTTCGTTTAAATGTTACAATTCACATCTTAAAAATTAATTGATCGGTTTGCGCCCACTTCCTGACTGCTGCAGCTGCATTTATGATTCAAAGTTAAATGTATGTTAAACACAAACAGTGTTACACATAAAAGTACAAATAAAGCTCACTGATTAGCAATTTATATTTTTGTCAATTAAACTGAACCTTAGTGACAGGCTACTAAGCGAAAATATTTTAAACATACGTTAACCAGCGATTTACTTGAAGGGTGACGCAGTCCTTACACACATCGGTATTAATACAGTGGTGGCCATAAATTAATGGATTTTTATGTACGAACTGCTCTCGTTACCCTATCAGGACCGAACTTGATAAAAGGGTCCCAAAGTTCTTTTTGATACCACACTAACACCAAACGTAAAAATATTAAAACGCTTTCTGTCAGAATATTTAAAAAATAACGCTTTCGGGCCACTGCAATTTCGCCACATAAGTTGACCTGTGTGACACAGAGTAGCTAATCATTTATCAAATAGAAACATGGATCATTGTGTCTCTTTGGACCTGCCAACAAGATACACAGTGATAGTTTGTCTAGAGGCAAAGAAGTCACAAGTGGAAGTCTCCCTTTGCCCTGGCCATATCAACTAGCGACAAATCTATCATATAAAGATGTTTCCAGCAGGATAGAAATACTGCCTGACGTTATAAAAGATGAAATTCTGTACCATCACATCCCGTCTCGACTTCTATATGGTACTAATGGCTAGACAAAACCGAAGATGCTCAGCAAGCAACTATGCAAGGGAGCTGGCGCTACATCACACGCCATTGCGTCAAGACAAGCTACGTGAAACTACTCAAGCAGTTGGTCTATATGCAGGAGATCCTTGAGGTGCAACCCTAGAGCCAAGTCTACTGGAAGGGACAATTGTTGTGGTGCACACAGCTTACATCACAGAAAGAGTTCCGTTTTCCGATAAGTCAAGAATGGGTGTCACCAATGATTCACGTCTAGAGGGAGCACAGAAGTACTACTCCTGATGACATCATCGAAAGAGGGATTGCAGCGTGATATTAAGGACAGCTCTCATTATGAGCTCGCCTACACCACTCCACATCTTCAACTGGGGACCTGTAACTATCCATATATACAAGAGACTCTCTTTCACAAAATATACAAGTTTCAGGGTGCTGTTGGTAGAGAATTCCTCCACCACGAACGTTATAGTGTCACGACCATGGGTTTATGTCACATGTATTAATGAGCAATTTATGAGTAGCGCAGTGGAATAATAAATAGCATGTAACAGCGCACAAAATAGTATAAATAAAGTTAAAGTTTATTGAAAATGAAGCAAAGTATGGAAAATAAAGAGGAGTCAATTGAGCACCTCTTTGCAAAAGCAATAATTGGCACAACAATCACAAAAATGTAAATAAATAAATGTTTAACATGAACACAAATAGATTAACTTTACCGGCACCTCAGTGCAAAAGAAATCTATAACTAAAGATTAAAACTTACAGATAAGCTAAATCTTCAATACACGCTTGTGCTAACGGTAAATTACATCATAGGCTTAAACGTAAGCCCTTACGTTATAAATTAAAATTCAGCTAGTAACCACACTAAAGCTTACAAGCTAAACAAATGAATACGACAATTAATGTCTTAATGACCAAAAGCTGTAATTACCAAATTCACCTAAAAGCAAATTACATCAAAGGCTCTAACGTAAGCCTTTAAAATTAAAATTAAGCTTGTAACCTAACCAAAGCTCACAAGCTAAACAATTGAATACGACAATTGATGTCTAAATAGTAATTACCAAAATCACCTAAAAGTAGTTTACAACAAAGACTCTAACGTAGCCTTTACAATTATCATAAAGTCAGTTAACCTAAAACAAAGCTTAAGAGCTAAACTAAAGCACACAAAGCTACAAGAAAAAAATGACTCAAATGATAACTACAATATAATAAATATCAGGCAGCCGAGCTGCTTCTTTTGAAGCAGATGGGCAGATGGTATTGCCCTCTACGGAGTTAAGATCTAAAGAGATCTTACAGGTGGCAT
>JAHWFO010011832.1:506319-545464 GCA_023313115.1 Rhysida immarginata | reverse complement strand
AGCATCTTAAATTTAAAAAATTAACGCAGCTCCATGACTGAATGCTGTCCATAAACAAATACGAAACAACTGGGCAATGGAGAAAATAGGATGGGTTGATCAGTGGATGAATATGATTTTTTCTGATGAAAAACGCTTTAACTTGGATGGACCAGGCGGTTTTCATTATTATCTTCATGATCTTCGAAAAGAACAGCATGTTTTATCAGGAAGACACACTGATGGCGGAGGAATCATTGTGTGAGGAGGAATGCCATTTAACGGCTAACATCATTAGCAATAACAACAATACCAATGAATGCCAATGTATGCCAGGATATCTTAGAAATGCATCTCCTACTAGAACATGGCACCCAAGAAATTTCTACAGAATCATAACATTAAGTTCGGAAAATCTAAATAATTCCTAAAAAGTGTTTTATAGAAGTAAGCAGTTTAAAGAATAAATATAATCATAATGTAGAGATAATTACTAAATTGAAGATGGTTTACTCACCTTTACTTACCTTATATGATATATTTATTAATAAAACAATCCCTAAAGAAAAGAAAGCTAAACAAAATTTTTTGTAAGAAATCATGAGTGTTAAATATCCATTACTAATCAAAAACTTCGCCCATTTCATTACTAATGAATGCCTACATTTTTTTTAATTCTTTTCAAATTTTACACTCGAGAAAGATTTTTTATGACCAAACGATACGAAATGAACTATTAGCCTTAATAAAAGAGTTTCCCTTCTTATTTCCTCCCTGTGATGACAATCGATTGTAATTCAGGAGCTGCTTAAGAATGCCGAATGGGTTTCCTGCAGATGATGAACTTCCCCCTTTTGTTCCGTTTACTTCCACTTGGGCTAATGGGTTTTTCGTAGGAACCATTGTAATTACGCTCGCACGAGATACAAAATAACTCATGAAACCGGGATCCCCTTACCTTCTTTATTGGTTTCTGTCTCTTACTCTCTCTTCTTTAGATAATGGCCGGTTTTTTTTATGGAATTTCCAAGAAAATACCATCATCTTGTTATGAAGAGAGCGAAATATATGATCTAATAAAATATTTCCCCTGAACAATAAAGGGACATTTAAAGTCGAATTTGAAAAGAAAGAGGAATCGTTAGAATTTTTACAATAATTTTTACTAATGTAGACTCCTTTACGGACGAATTTAAGAGAATCTGAACGCACATAATCTTCCTCATACAGAATATATGGGTTTAGTAGAAAGGTGATAGAATGATTGTTTGAACATTTACTCTAGAGATAAAGAATAATGCTAGAAAAAAAATTTGATTTAACAACAAGTGGGCTTAAGTTTAATGAAATAGTTAGAAAATTTGCTAAATATCAGTTGCAAGGCAATGAAGAAGTTCCAATGTAAATTTCTTGCATTATTATGCAGGGTGTAACGAAAATAGTTACCCCTAAAATAATTCGTTGAAAAATTATAGCCACGTGATATTCTTTTAATATTTCGTTACTTGAGGATATTTTCATATTTATATCTTATATACGTATAATCCATGGATTTTTATGTTTGGGAACATCTAACCACTATTGTTTATTCCCCTCCTGTTCATGATATTGAGGATCTTCAACAGAGAATGGAAGACGGATGCCAGTATATTAGGAGCACACCGAAAATTTTTAAGGTTGTAAGGCAGCCCTAGATTCGAAGAGCTTAGCAGTGCATTGCGCTCGTGGAGTTGACTTTGAACATTTGCTATGATTTGTATGTATTGATTCCTTGCGTTTTCATTGTTAATCGTGGTTCCCACGTACATAGAAACGATAGAAACCACAAAGCATAAAATTTTTTGACGTCACTTCATGCTATCGTCTCTTTTGTCCGACTGAAAATTCCTGATTTTTGGAGCTGGGTTGAGTTCAACTTTTGTGGAAGAAAGCAGGAGTGAAACTGATTTCAGCCACTAGTAAATGAGCTGTGTAGTGGCGTCACAATGACGGCCGAGAATAAAATTCTCTCTAACAAAATAAAAATGTCAGACGCTCAGCTCACGAAGGTGAAGAAGCCGAGTAAGATAATTGATATGGAAGTGCTAATAAAAATATTCACAATAATTAAATTGAATAAACAATTAGTGTGGTGCAAAAAAAGTCTGCAGAGCATTAGTGTGATGCAAAAAAGCCAAATTACAACAAGGGTGGCGCTACCCTTTTGAGTTTCTACCGTGGGGGACACTCTCAGAAGCAGAAAGCAAAAACGCAGAAAAAAAACACGCCCTGCTTTCAGTTATCTTGTTTTCTAAGTGGAAGGCTATGGTTATATAAATGTTAAAATTTTTGGTACATTATTAAAAGAAAGAAACTCCCTTTTGTTCTGATAATCGGGTCAGAATTGAAGCTAATTGAATGTTTAAAATACAGGATTTATTTGTGTGGCCATAAAATCCCTACAGATTCTAGAAATTGAGTTTGTTGTTGCCTATAGTGTTAATTTCTATAGTTTGATTAACAGTGCTGAATTTGTGGCCAGTATGATTAGCATATTTTGATTAAAATCGCGTATTTTATGGAGTTAATAGAAGTAAAATGCGCTTTAAATCTTACGCTCAATTTTCTCGTTGCTCTTCCGATGTAAATTTTGTTATACGTTAATTTTTAAACGCCATTGTTCATGAATGTACTGATAGTTTCTTTTAAAGTGCATACAAAATTTATTAACTATCAATATTTAGTTTTTCGTTATTGCTTAAAGGAAAGGATTTCGGTTTGTAAAGCACGAAATGCAGCTATTTTATGGTTATAAGGATAATTAGGAGAAACATGAATTATGTTAACGGGAAAAAAATAAAAGGAAAAATTTCGCGACTTGAATTCGAACCAGGAACCAGGGGTATCAAGGCTCCAGATAGGTGTTATTCAACTCTCTCTAGCAACCTTGGGTGTTATTCAGGGGGCCGTGCCTCTACATTTTGACACGGGACAGGAAAGCTGTCTCCACGTATCCTAAAGACTAAAAGGGATCAAGTTAGGAAGCTGAATGCCAGGGCAGGCATCCGGCTCTTAGATCGGAAATCTCTCCTTTTCAAACCATCAGAAAGCTGATGAACACTCAAACGAAAGTAAAAAAAATTAGATCTGGAGTTAATTCATACGAAAGTATTAAATTATGTTGCTGATTGTAGCTTCTTTACGGAAAATTTTGAAATTGAATTTCAGACGTGTTATTATTTTTATGAATTGTTAACGCTAGTTAAAAAGATCTGAATGTATGAGTTATAATTCAAATCATTTGAAGCGGCCATGTTAATTCAGTTATCCGTACAACCTCCAAAATGGTACTGGTGAAATTACGTAATGAAAGACAAATTAACGCTTTTCGTGGGGATATTTGTATGGAACTAATAAACTGTTCATTATTATATGCTGAAAAGCATATATTGGTTTCGCTCTGTTTGTGTGTCTGTCTGTCCGTCTGTCCGTCCGTCTGTCCGTCCGTCTGTATGTCCGACGATTTCTCGAGAATGCTTTAACTTTTTCAAGTTCTTTTTTCGCTGTTCGATAGAGACCCTTCCTGAGCTCACCTGATTAGTTTGTCGTCGAAATCGGTCTAACAGTCACGTGACTATTGAGACCCAAACCCCACCATTAAATTTTTTTATTGGTAATATAAGGCATGTAATATGTCATTCGAACGGGAATGACGAGCACAAGACGAATATGACATTCTTTTCGATTTTCGAAATGCTACGTCCGAGAAAATGACCCCCAAAAAGTACTTCAATGACCCCTTATTACGAACTTTAGCTAAAGCTATATATAAGAATACAAGCATGATCAGTACCTTTATGTGCCTGGCCAGCCATCGTTTGCACGAAAACGTGAAAATGAAAGAAATTAACAGCGATATATCAACTTTTGATGAGCTCTCGTGGACCCCTTGAAGCACGTGCACTAATGTTAAGAATATGAACTTAGGGCATGTATATCAATCGAATCCTACCGACGAGTCATAAGTGAATACAGTGTTACTTTTTGTTTATCATTTAAGCATTATTGATGGCAGCCTGGAGCACGTGCCCGTTATGAAGCTTTCTTGATGCACGTGCTCATTTCATTTTAAAATTCAGTGCTGTTAGGCCTGTTGTTAAATGTGTTAATTAATGTTAGGGCGATGGTTAAAAATGGCTAAATAACGTTAGGCCTATAGTTAAAATGACTAAATAATGTTAGGCCTGTTGTTAAAAATGGCTGATTAATGTTAGGCTTATAGCTAAAAATGGCTAATTAAAGTTAGGCCTATTGTAAAAAATGGCTAATTTATGTTAGGCCTAGAGTTAAAATGACTAAATAATGTTAGGCCTATAGTTCAAAATGGCTAATTAATCTTAGGCCTATTGTTAAAAATGGCTAATTAATGTTAGGCCTATTGTTAAAAATGGCTAATTTATGTTAGGCCTACAGTTAAAATGACTAAATATTGTTAGGCCTATTGTGAAAAATGGCTAATTTATGTTATGCTTATAGTTAAAAATGGCTAATTTATGTTAGGCCTACAGTTAAAATGACTAAATAATGTTAGGCCTATTGTGAAAATTAGCTAATTAATGTTAGGCCTATTGTTAAAAATGGCTAATTAATATTAGGCTTATTGTTAAAATGGCTAATTGAAGTTAGGCCTATATTTTAAAATGACGTGAATGCATATAGAATCAAAGGTATTTCCACTGTTTATTTAAACCAAGTGGAAGTAAAAGTGAGATATTAAAATTACATCTGCGTCAGAGCTAAAGCTCCTTGGAATGCTTAAAAGATTTTACCCGGCAATGCTTTGAAACAATGGTTTTTCTCTCTTGACGTTTATGATAACTTTGATCTAGCAGTGGAAAGAACATAGACCCAGTAGTTTAAAACATTTAGACGTGCGAGGATTTCATTCTCATTTCGCGCGCGTTTGGAAAGATTCGTGTGAGCGCTGCAATCGAATACGTAAATTTACATGCAGTTTTTGCCATTGCTGTATATAAAAATATTACAGTAATATTAAACAACAAATTTTTATATTCTTCTTTTCAGCATATTTGAAAATCGTTTTACGAGTTATATTCTTGTTCATGAATGTAAAAGAATAAAGAATATTACGAAGGATTAAATGTTGATAGTTACTTAGAAAAATCTATGTTTTTTAAAAAAATTATGGTGAAAATTGATTTTCATTTCTTAGAAAATACTAAATTTTTGTATAAGTAATACAATACTTTTATGTATTAGAATATATGCAAAATAACTACAAAATACCGTTATTTTCCCCTGGAAGCATCTTATAGGATGGCATGACAAAAAAAAACAACCCTTGAAAAGAATCTCAATATATAAGTCACAAAATTTTCTACTGTCTTCTTTCGTTCAATTTGAATTAAATAATTTTGAGCACTACTGAAAACCTCTTAATTTCATCTACAGATGGCATGGCATGATTCTTATTTTTTCGAACTAAACTACTCCATAAAGAAAGTGCACACCTTGAAATTTTTGTCTCAGCAGCATACATCGTATGTTTAGAAAAACAAGTTATTCAAATTTTGATAATTTCCAGTAATGACTTAACTGTACGGTGAAAATTAGGTACACTACCAGAATACACTCTATATCCATAATACCAATTCATTATTATCAGATGGAATCTGCGTAAATTGGAACAATGTTAATATGGTTCGTCCTTGACTGCATAGGGTCTTACCTAAATTAAGCCAAGAGCCTACAGTCAACAGTGATCAGTGTGGGTGCGATTAGCCGAATGTTCCTGTTTCGATCCCAGGGAATATTCTTTTTCTTTCCTGCTTTCATTTATAATTGATTTAAACGCCTTTAAACATCTGGAATATGGTGCTTAAATAAATCCTCCAGACCACTCATCAGCTCTTCTTTAATAAATCTAATATAGAATATAAAAATTATTTGGAGATACGTATAGGAATTTAATAAGATTGGCACCTAAGAACAGAAATTAACACTGAAAATTAACCAGTAAAATTAAAATAGAATAAAATCAAGAACAGATGAAAGGGGGGGGGGTTCATCTGTTCTTGATGATAAAATACAATAAGAAAAAAAGAGAAAAAAAAGATAAAAGAAAAAAAACATGGGAGGGGGTGTATGAAGAAAAAAAAAGTCAATGGAATGAGGGGTCAAGTTCAAGAGAGGAACATATGACTTTACATTCATCTCTGTAATATAAATAGACCCATTTATTTATATTAATTTTATATTTTTATAATAAAAAGTCCCATTTATTTATATTTACAAACTAAGATCTAAAATGTTTAAAGGTATTTGTATAGTGCTAATCAGTGGCGCTGACACATGTTTTTATTTTCTTTTATTAAAATGTTGACAGCAATTCAACCATGTATTGTAAAGCATCCATTAATTTCATTAAGAAATACAATACTATGACAGGTATACAATACTATAAGGCCAACGAGATAACAGGCCTGGAAGCGAAAGTCACCTAACCAATGGGTGCTAGCAAAAATCCAACCTTCATTATCTCCATCTTGGATGTTAACAATCAGTGTTTTTCCTTTTGTTGGAAACAATGAAGGTTGAATTGTTGCTAACACCAGGGTTGTCAACTTAGCGGTTTTTAGAAGGGAATATTTATTGTTGGATATTGTTATAATAAAAACTAAACAATGCACAAATGTAATAATTATTACACGGTTGGCAACGCTGGCTAGCACCCAGTTAGTCAGGTGACTTTTTCGCTTCCAGGCCTTATTATCTCGTTGGTCTCGGTCTCTCTATTACCATAGTTGAAAGAATTTTATTTTTCATATTTTGCTTTATAATTTCAAACTTCAAGGTTTTTTTGTTTAAAACTTCATTCAAAATCTAAATTATAGAGGTTGAGTCAAAAGTAGTGGCCGATCACCGCGCAAACTTATAAATGGACACCAGATAGGAACCACTCATTGCTAATCTTCAAAGTCGAGTCCATCATGCTCGATGGTCTTCATCCAACGATCAGCCAGTTGGCGGATGCCCTCGCGAAACCACTCCTCTGGTTTCTGGGCGAAAAAGTCACGCACGGCGTCTGCAACCCCACTGACATTGGCGAAGCGCCGTCCACGCTGGAAGTGCACCATGGACCGGAAGAGATGGTAGTCGGAAGGTGCCAGGTCGGGGCTTATGCTGGATGTGGCAGAACCTCGATTGTTTCCAGCAGTTGACGACACACCTTCACCCGTTGTTGTGCTTGCGCGAGCGTCAGCTCGTGGGGCACAACTCGCCAGCTCCTGTTGACCTTTCCCATGGCATGCAGATGTCGAACCACACCTGATTGTGATGTCCCGATGTCTGCCGCTAGTCCACGGGTGGTGCTGCCTGGGTTGGCTTCCACTTGTTGCCGTAGGGCTGCGTCATCCACTTCTTTGGGTCTTCCGCTCATTGGCGCATCTTCCAGGCCTATGTCTCCAGACGAAAAGCGGGAGAACCACCGTCGTGCTGTCCGTTCATTGGTCACACCCTGACCTTCCACTCTGCAAATTTCGGCGGCTGCTACACGCGCACGGGTCCCCTTTTTCCAATAGTGACGAAGGAGCCCGCATATTTTTACACTGGCTGACGCAGGTGGCACAATGTCTATGGCATCCAAATTCGTACTGATGTTTCTTCCCACTCTTTTCTCTTAATAAATTGCGATATACCCTTGTGGTAAATGGTCTTCGCCCAGAATTCGTCAAAATCTAACCCCCCCCCCTCCCGAGTCGGCCACTACTTTTGACTCAACCTCTGTAAAACATTTTCTTGAATTAGAGTGATTGTCTGAGGCATTTTGGATGGCAATTGTGCTAGGTGACAATTATCCTAGGTGGCAATTGTCCGGGTGGCGGTTGTCCGGATACCTTCCAGAAGGTCCATTTAATTTGAGTATGTCAACGCTTCCGGTCTCCAATTGAAGCCGTTATTGCGGCTAATGGCGTCTACATCGAATAAACCTGTTCTCCAACCCTTCCTACGTCTGTGTACTAATTTTGTATGAATAAACTACGTAGTTTGGCAAATATAATGTTTTGTTCTATCTGCATCGTGCCCTCAAAGATCGTACGCACCCTGTGCATATGTAAGAAAATTATGCGGAAAAGTGCACCAAATACCATCTCCATCTTTGCAGAATAAAGCCAATACCGATACTCCAAAGTTTCACCGTGTAAATCTTATTTTCAGCAAAAAACGAATTTTTATATATAGGTTTACTTGCTGTGAGGGGGGGGGGGGGGGTAAAAAGGCCCTTTTCCCCCCCCCCCCCCCCGGCTACGCCCATGAATTTTAATGACCAAGAAATAAAATAACTTCTATGCCTGTAAGGATATCTTTACACAAAGACCATTTTGTATACATTGTGAGGAATGCAACGCAAGGTAAAAGATTTAAATCATCTTATTGGACAACGCAAGTTTAGTTGAAGGCTAATAAGAGAAACTAGTAACGGTGCTTTGTCATTCATATCATGCAGTCGACTAAGCCTGTTAAGCTGCCCAATCGGATGCTACGTGTCGTGACGATTCATTGACTGTATCTTTTGAATAGATCTTTTGAAACGAATTCAAGAGAAGCTAATGGAAAAGGCCTTGCCATAAGACGAAGAATAAGTTATTCTAAGGAGAAAATGGAAAAAGCCACAGAGATTGAATTGAAGACGGGCACCGACGCAGACGCAGCGTTTGCCCATTGCATGCTAAAGAACTCTTCACCGAAGAGTTTCCAGTCTTGACCGGCGACTTTTCATACGACGACTGCAATAGATTAGTTCGTTAAGCCGAAAGGGAAAATTTTTATTGAAGTTCTCCTACGATTGACTAGGGCACAATGGAAGGGCACGCTTCCGGTATCCTCATATATAAAAGAGAAGTATAAAAATAAAAATTTTAGGTAATTGGCTTTAGTTGAGAATTCTCTAAGAATTGAGTGCAGCGAACCATCGCTCTCTATTCGACGCACTGAAAATGTTCTTATTCTTCTTAACTCCAGAACTCTTTATAGTCTATCTATCGACAGAAAAAGTGGCTGTCCAATTAAATCTTCGATGGCTAACGATTTACTTCGTATGCTCAGTTTTCTATCTGTTGGATAGACCATCAAAGGCAACGGGCTTAGATCGTTTTTAAAAAATAAAAAGACATTCGATCAAGCCCTGGTGATCAAACCTGTTATGCTGTATCTTCTAATATATGCTTTCAATCTTGCAGAGTAAATTGAAAATATTCTAGAAGTAAATATCCCGTGGATTGCGTACATAGCCGATTTTAAATTTGGGTTTTAAACAAGATTAAACAGAGTATAAAAAAAAAAAACTTTGATGAAACTTTCACTATCGTCTAGCTATAACCAATCCATATCTTGAAAACTACTGAACCGATTTTGATGAAACTTGGACTGTTCTCTAAGTTGAAAGATACTTAATCCAATAAAAAAGAATAATTGCAATTCGATTTCTAGTTTCTGAGAAATACGTGGACAAACATACATACATATAAATATACACTTATGAAATTTGGCACACCTGTTTAGAAGCCCACATAGACTAAAATATACGAATATTATGCAATTCCAACAATATTGCATACATACGAGTCGAATTGATAACTTTTTTTGAAGTCTGTTAAAAAATCAGTTTACAATTAGTATTCTTTATTAAAGGGGTTTTTATTTAGTATATTAAATCTGTTGATATATATAATAAATTTAGATACGATATTATAGTGCGTTAATTTAACGTTTTATTTGAAAAGTTAAAAGAAGAAATGGTAACTGAAAAGTGCATCACACCCAATCGGTAATATTGTTCAAATTTTTAAGCATAGAAGGCTAATCTTATTCAGTATGAAGTAAGCCAAAAAGTAAAGAACCTCATTTTTGTTTTCCCGATTAGGTAGTTTGCAGCACTAAAATGTACGGTTATTAATCATGACCTTAACGTGCCGTTGTATGCTCAAAGTGGTGCTTTATCTGGTAGAAATTTCATTTTTATATAAAAGCACCAAGGAAAAATAAGAGCAATAATAGGTTTTCTTCAATCAGTGAGGATTTCGAGTTGTTGGAGCATCTACTATACAGCTTTGACATAGCTCCGAGTATCTTTCACTTTATACAGTCTGTTGAAAGAAAAGCTTCATGGGACACAATCCTCCTCAAGAATGGTTGCAACGAGACTAAAAAAAAGGTTTCTTCCAAAAATTCAAAAGTTTTTAAGGGATGAATTAAATGCATAGAAGTAGGGGGAGATTATATAGATAAACAAGAAATTAATCTTCCCGAGGAAGGTACAGGAAAGTAGCGGAAGCCCTGTAAAAGAGCTCTATCGTTTCTCATCATTTCCGATCGAATGATACAAAAGACATGCCATAGTTCTAAAGACCAAGTAACTGCCATCCCCATAACTCCGACCCCATTGGGACAATTTGGCCCAAACTTGATAATAATGGAGATCTTGCTTAGAGGAATGTGCATACCTAATTCACTCCTTTATATGCATAAATACATGTAGATCTTTTGGTCCCCTCTAATTTCCACCCCCAAAACTCCAATGCCAGTGGGCTAATCAAAACCAAACTAAATAGTGAACGTGTACATGCTCATAGTAAGCTACATTCCGAATTTCAACCATCTACCTCAAAAAATGCGGAAATTATGAAGGGGACGGACGGACAGACGGACATTGTGAAACTAATAAGTAGCTCCATTCTTCCGCTACTTAATAATAATAATAATAAGAGATTTTAATCTTAAGTGTACAATGAAAGGCTGATCTTTTTAAAATTGCCCCTTTTACATTTTGGCTCTCTCTCGTATTTATCCTATCTGATATGTATATATGACGTATATAAAGTCCACGATGCTTTTCAAACTTTAATACCACGAAAGCTGTACAAGATGGAACCAAACTGGTTTTTATTAATCGAATCACATACTCAAAAGATTTCTTCAGTCTTTAATACGTTTCAACGTTTGCACCAATCGTCTACGCAGAGGATTTCAAGACGACATTCGAGGTCTTGTATGGCAGCATCATCTGTTACTACTGCGTCGCCTTACTAATTAATGTCATTCATTTAGATTTCATTATGATTTATAATGTCTCGAGTATCACTTGTGCACTACACTGAGTGGCCAAAAAATTAGGGTACCTTAAAAGCTCAGCTTCGGGCGACGTATTTATTACAGAAGTTAATGTCAAAATGGTCAAGACGAAAGATTTAACTGAGTGTGAAAGAGGGATGATCGTCGGTGCAAGAAGAACTGGTGCCAGCATCTCTGAAACGACCATTCTTTTAGGATTTTCTCGCCCAATAGTATCTCGGGTGTTTAGAGATTGGCAGTTGAGAAAAAATCTTCAAGCGATAAGGACTATTCTGGTCGAAAAAAGCGGTGAACGAGAGAGGTGAAAGGTGAACAGCACGCATAGTCCACAGCAACAGAATGGCAACAACACGACAAATTATAACTGAATTCAATGCAGGTGCATCACAAAGCATATCCCAACGCACAACAAGACGGACTTTGCAAAGGATGGGTTTTAACAGCAGGAGACCATCAAGAGTCCCTTTAGTATCAGTGAACAATAGGAAAAGGCGCCTGTTGTGGGCCCAGGAACGACGTAATTGGTCATTTGAGGAGTCGATAAAGTAGCCTGGTCCGATGAATGTCGTTTCCTGCTCCATCATGCAGAAGGCAGGATTAGATTATGGCGCAAGCAGCACGAATTCATGGATCCCTCCTGCCAAATGACAACTCTTCAGGCTGGTGACGATGGAATTATCGTGTGGGGAATGTTTTCCTGGAGTCCACTGGGTCCCTTCATATCTGTGGACACAACTCTAAACAGCGCAGCTTACCTCAACATCGTTGCCGATCACGTGCACTCGTCTATGGCTATGATGTTCCCTTCTGAAGATGGTCACTTTCAGCAGGACAGTGCACCTTGCCACGTGCTCGATCGGTCACAAGTTGCTTTCAGGAACATCAATCAGAGTTTAGTCTGCTTCCATGGCAGCTCAGTCCCCTGATCTCAATCCTATTGAGCATTTGTTGGACGAAGTCGAAAGATCACTTCAAAGCTTGTTAACGCCACCATCTACTCTGACCCAACTTAGAGCTGCCATTATGTCAGCCTGGGCAAACATTCCTCAGCAACGGTATCAGCATCTTGTTGAATCCATGCCAAGAAGAAGGTGGACCAACTCGTTAATAGAGGATGTCTTTAGTTTTTTGGCCACTCAGAGTATATCTAAAATTATAGATGAAATATGAGTAGCCTAAAATCAATTTTTTCCTTTTGTACAAGATTTAATTTTAGCAACATAAAGAGCTAGTTTGTTATTTTGTTATTGAGCATTGGTAAACGAAAAATTAGAACATCATTTAAACTGCAACCAAATAATTCGTCTACGGAGGAAGAAAAGAAACTACTATTATGAATTATATAAATGAATTATATAAAATATAAATGTATATTTCGGAGTACGGTCCGACCCAATATTCGGTTTTTCTTTCGGTTTTCAGTACTTTCGGTCTTTTTTTGGCATTCGGCCAAATTTCGGTTTCGGCTGTCAGTCGGTTGCATCTTTCGGTACAAACCGAAAGTTTTGCACGTGTCTTCGTCTTTTTAGAATTTTCTCGGAGACTGAGACTGAGCAATAACACAAAATAACAGTTCTCCATCGTTCAATTGAGGCTACTATTGGCCTACTAATGTGACCGAGTAAGTATCTATGTAAAATGCTAATACCTCTAACTAACCTCCAATTAGCAAATTTATGTTAGCAAAGATAGCTCTAAATTGTTCTGAGAAGTAAGAACCTGTTAGTTTATTTAATCCATAGAGTAAAGAAATAACCTTATTTTTTTACTCTGTGGTTTAATCGTTGATTAGGCCTAATTCATTCAATCAATACTAATTACTTTTTATGATGATGATGATGATGATTATTATTATTATTATTATTATTATTATTATTATTATTATTATTATCACCCTTATATTAACTCGCTCTTGGATCTTGTGAGATGGTACGGAACCTTTCAGTCGAATTTTGAAGCACTTCCGCTTTTCCATTCGCTCTTAAATTTTGCATACAGGTTTCTTACTGATGACAACATATTTTAGTAATTTTTCTTTCCAATTTCGGGTTTTTTCCCCACAAAAAAATTTAAATAGATTTAGTTTTCCTGCATGTCTATGGAGTTTTATTTGCGTGGAGCAGTTTGTGACGTCAGCATTTGTTTTGGCAATAAGATTGTTTCTTCTAACAAGGGAATCCCTCGAACATGTATGTCACAGATTTCAACCAAATTGAAATATGTTACTCATCTGAAGCTACTATAGATGCTTGCAAAATAAGAGAGTGCGAAATTGTGTTTCTTTCAAAATAAACCGCGAAAACGAAAAAATTTCAGCATACATAGCCATACAAAAACTCCATTGTTAAAGCGGTTCGGCTATGTGGGGTTCCCTTGTAAGTCAAAAAATTTAAACTTTCATTTTGAGAATAAGGGTGGTAAAAAATGCTTCATTTTTCTCTATTTACTTTTTTTGTATTACAACATAACCTTATTTGATTTTAATTACTGTACTGATTAAGTTAGTGTTGTTATAAAGCTAAACTGGTTTTCTATTTGTAAATCATTTATTTTATTATGTACGTTAGTTAATTTATTCAGGAGTTACACATCTGGGTCCCCTTCAAAGTACTCTCCTCCCCGACGCACACACTTATCCCAACGGTGTTTCCACTTTTGGAAACAGTCCTGGAACGCTTCTTTTGTGATGTCCTTCAGCGCCTTCGTCGCATTTGCCTTTATGTCGGGAATCGTCTCAAATCGCCTTCCTTTCAAAGGTCTTTTGAGTTTGGGAAACAAGAAGAAGTCACAAGGAGCGAGATCAGGTGAGTAGGGTGGGTGAGGAAGAACAGTGATCGAGTGTTTGGCCAAAAACTCTCGAGTTCTGAGGGCTGAATGGGCTGGAGCGTTGTCGTGATGAAACAACCAGTCACCTCTCGTCCACATTTCTGGCCTTTTCCACTCGTCCAGTGGCAGTTTTTCCGAGTTTAACACAAAATTTCACAGCAACTCTTTGCTCGTTCAAGTCACTCATTCTAAAAATCCGCCAAACGATAAAAAACACACTTCACAAACAACCGCTTAGCTAATCAACCAATACTGATATTTGCAATCAAAAAACTGCCTTGTAATCAGCGGATCTGTCAGAAGATGGCGACACCAAGCGATTTTGATTGGGACCAACAGGGCCCGCGCAATTCAAACAGTCTACGTATTTTTTGAACAGACCTCGTACTTTTATGCATGTCAATCATAGTAACTAACTAAATACTATATTAAATCAGGCCTAATACTAAATACAATTCAGTTGCATTGAAAATAATTTTTAGTGAAATAAAAAATTCTACGTAGGTTGTTTGAAAGATGAAAATATGTGCATTTTGCAGTTTTAATATATATTCTATGCCGTTCTAATTCTGTATAATCAATATTATATATATCATAAGTTCGTTTTTTCGGCTTTGGTTTCGCTTTATCGGCCGAAAGAAGTTAATACGCTTTTAGTCGGACCCAATTTCGGAGTTCTTTGTCTATTTCATCAGCGAGAAACTACATTCAGTTGATGTTTATCTATTGGTCTGAACTTTAATTATTTTTGTCGTATGGAAGTATGGAACCTTTCATTAATTATTAGCCCATTGTACATATTTCATAATTTTGAAAGAGATTATGTGAAGTTCGCTAGTGATGCAGAAGTTATGCGTAAATTATAGATGGTCCGAAAGTGCGATTTTAAAAGCTCTTAATCGCATTAACATTGAATAAACTCTGAATCCAATGCAATTTTAAAAATCTATAAACAATATTTTTCGAAAAGTTAATCAACCCATTTTATAAGTTTAAAGCTTTAATGTGCATCATCCAATCAATACAACGTAATTCAATAATCAATTCTTAATAGTAACTAATTACTTCGATTCTCCCGCACCGTTGTTCCACAACATGGCAAGATTCTTTTCTATCTTTAGATCTACGATAATTGCTGAGGAAGAATACGGAATATTTCTGATGTGGATTTAATTTTTGAGTCGGCGAACACTCGAACAATGCAGGAACCACGAAATATTTGCCGAATTCTTCGTGAAGGATAGGGAGAATTTACTTCCTATGAGGTCTAGAGTTGCAGGGCTCAAGAAATAACAAAATGATTTCTATTTCTCTTACACGGTCACTGGCTTCTCTTGATTAGCTTTGAAGTTCTGTACCACTATGCCATGGGACGATTCCTCGCAATTTTTATCTTGTATTGCGTTCATAATGGACCAAATGAAACGTAAAACAGCAACAGTTCCAGCTATCTATTCTAATACAGTACTCCACAGATAATACAAAAAGCATCTTCATGTAAAATGCTTCAAATGAGACAAAGCTTGCACAGAGATAGAGAAATACGTTCTGAAAAAAAGATTTTAATTTCAAATAATCAACTTACCATTGACTGAAAATACAAATAATTTAGTAAATAGATGAATAGATTCGTTTATGCGGCAAAATTCAATTAATGAATTCTCGAATAATATTCTAGGGCAATGTGGTATTCACCAAAGTTCCAGAGTTAAGATAGAAGCTCGCTGAACACCACAATGTGCCATAAGCTAGCTAAATAAATGTAGTGTGCACGACCATGGTTACGTGGGTTAAGGGCAGGTGTAAAGGTTACCTTGCCCGTAAATCTGCCTCAGCAATCTACGACGAACAGTCTCCGTCGGTACTGCAAAATTCAACCGTGAATTGTCAGACCTTTACGGCGTCGGACACATAGTTCTTTATATCACCGTCACCAAAAAAATGCCGAATTATTGCCTATCGTGCAGTTTCTGCCGCATTATGCTGCAAAGATCACCGACCAATGTAAGCTCATAATTAATTCTCGAGTAAAACCATCTGCACGACTTAAACTGCTGTTCGAAAGCGTTCTACAGTCATTTCACTCGTTAAGCTTTAGTCTTACACAAATAACGGCATAAAAATTACTTTTCTTGTACTTGAGAAACTCAAACAAAAGTTAGCTTAAGAGACGCCCTGTCTCTCTCTTAACTGCACTTTTCAATGAATTTATTGATCGGAAACTGCAAATATTTGTGTACCGATAACTTGAGAAGCCATAACAAAAATAACCGAGAAACTGTAGATAAACGCAATAGTGAGAAAGAAACCGGTAACTAGTTTCTCTTGCAAGCCAATACAGCCAGAACATCTAGTTTTTTCGGGGGGGGGGGGCAATCCTGCTTGTGGGGGTGTGTGGGTGGGGGGATTCCTCATGTAACAGATTTAGTTGACATGGTGGCCAATTTCGGGAGGGCTGCAGCCCCCTCGCCCCCGCTCTGGTTACGGCCATACATCGAAGGGAGTTTTCTAGGTGCATGTAAGCTAAAATAGTGCTTTTAAGTTACAAATTTTACACTTCTCATTGCTAGTGGGAGTTTTACAAGGTTCTCCTAACTAATCTCGGGATGATTATGCTTGCTGAAGCTATTAAAAGCTGTGCCTTTTACTGTTTCATAAACATATCCTGAAATTTACATGGTACTGCGACAACATTTTCATGATGTTGCATTTGCCTGGTGTATGAAAGCCGTCAGCTGCAAGACATAGACAGCATTAAATGTTTATATTAATCATGATACTTTACCGTGATGCTATAACGGGGACCCGTGTAGAGAAGATTTAACTGGTTCTTGAACACCTAGTCACCCCCCCCCCAACTTTAATTTGGGGGGATGGGACCCCCCCCCGTTTGCCTTGGGAACAAGGATAACTGTTTTTTGCTATGGCTGTTGATGAAGCGTATATTTGCAATATCATTAGACTTTTTTACAATTAGGCTTTTTTTTTTCATTTTTGATTTTTGTTGGGGGAGGCCGTGGCCTAGTGAACTTTCACTGAACCACAACTTCTGTGAAGTTAAGCAACATCAGGCACGACCTCACGATCTTCACCGGGGGGCCCCCCCCCCCCGGCTGGGGGGCCCATCATACAGCAGTCGTTAATCCAGGTTCATCCAGGGACCCAACTCGTCGGCCTGAGGCCAATCCAGCCCCTGGATGGACGTATTGGATTAAAAAAAAAAATCTTTTAAAGCGCTCATCATTGTACACCATATTTATCAATTCTTGCTCTGTGACACTTTTATAACTTGGATGAGTAAAGAATTACTATTAATTAAGATAATTTGATTCTCACTTCAGAATAATTTGCTAATATTCTCCTTTTTTAGAGAATTATCCTCCCTGCTTTGACAAAGGTAGCCTCTATCCGAAACGTCAGCGTTTTACTTTTTTATTTATTTATTTTATTAGATTTCTATTATTTATTAAATCAAGAAGTAGGGTGTCTCAGACCTTTAGGTCAAAATTCAAAATTTTCAAAACGAAAGCAGCTTACAAACTGTATCCTCACACGCATTACTCGTTCAAGATCTCGTGATGTCTGAAATATGCATTTCCGACCAATGGTTCCCTTTCGCAAAATATTGAGTTTACAGTCACCTACCATCTGTAATCTGCAGATTTATTTTCCTTCTCGGAGCTAATATTGTAAATTGTAGCAGTTTAAACCAAAAGAAATTATTTATTTAGAAAAAGAATAGTTCCATCCATTTACTTTTATTCATTATGGGATATTTCATTTCACTAAAAAGGACAATTAAGTCAAAATACTTATTCCCATTTGAATTCTTTGGAGATAAAAACAAAAGGAATGCAATAATTTTTCTTGTAATTCATTTGCCTATTTTTAAGTTTTACATATTTTTAGCATTGTATCGTTTTATAATTAAAACCTACGAAATTTAATTTAAAAATAAATCTGTAATGAAAATTTAGAGAAAACTTCATATTTTCAATACTAAAATTGAATAGTTTTTAAAATTTATTTTTCCCTTTTAAATTATAGTAAAAAAAAGCATGTATTATCTACAAGTGTTAATAGGATGACATCAGTTGAGGATAATCTTCTTTTCGACACTGAAATCGGTGATAATTGTCTGAAAACACTGACTCATATGCCCCAGCATTTGTAAGCGTAATAAAGGTGTAAATGTGAGGGATTGTACAAGGATTTTATATGTAAATCTCTGGGTCATCAGATTATATTTAGAGGGGAAAAAGACTGAAGAGAACAACTCTCCCGTAGCTCTTTGGGAAGATTCGCTCACAAAATAATTACATGAATTATTCAGTAGGTTCTCGAAAGGTAAAAGAAAAAAAAAAGAAAGAGGAAAGTGCAAAGCCCAAGAAAAAAAAAATGGCGGTGCTAATTATGAGGTTGTTAATTACATTAGAAAAGCAAATGGTGGTAGTGTATAAATTGAGTCGTTTGCAATCTGTGAAAGGTTTAAGCTCTTCGATTCCATTGCGAAAGAGGGTAACTAAAGTTTGGTTGCAAAACAAAAGCACCTGGAAAGGAACACTGCTGGGGATTTCTTTGGAGGCTTTTTTTTTGTAATTTTGCATATTCATTTATCATCGTTAATGAATTCAGAAGAAAACTTTTTTTGCCAGGAAAAGTCTCTTGAGGTAGAAAACTCTTAACTTGATTGAAACGAATGACTCGAGATACAAAATTAAAACTTTCTAAAATCTAATTTTGATTAAATCTTTAAAAATTTTTTTAGATTTTTTTACTTTCGATGCAAAAGATAAATAATATTTTCTTTTTTATTTTCGTGATCTGTAGTCAAAGCAATGAAAGCCATAAGAAATTTTATTGCACTTATTCATGCTGGTGTTGAAATATAATAATAATTTTAATAATAATAATAATAATAATAATGTAACAACAACAGGAGTGTCCCAAAGAAAATACGTAAGATAAATTAAGTAATTAATAAATGAAGTAAAAAAAAAAGAAAAAATTGGTAAAAAATGATTGAATGGGACCTAAAAGCAATGATAATAATAGAAATAATGAAGCTAATAATAACAGACGCAGAAGAAGGAATAACCTGGAGAATTAAATCATAGAACAATCATTCGAATAACGTAAAACGTTTATCTTCGAAATCGTCAAGATTAAAATCCTTAAAATTCGCCCTAAAATTAGCAATAAGTTTCATTACTGGATCGATATCGATTATAATAATAATAATAATAATAATAATAATAATAATAATAATAATAATCTCTTATATTATTATCTGTAATATTGCTTTCATTGAAGCTGCTGAGTAGAAAGAATAACTATAAAAAGTAGATATTTTATCTAGCAGTAAGACAATGTAAGCTTACACAACTCTTTATCTAAAAATCAGCGTGCTGGTTATAATTGAATTCTATTAGAAAAATCTAGGCTTCGTAATTCATTTGCCTCATCATTTCTAAGTAATTGATGATTTGGTTCTATATTTATTGAAGTTATCTGAAGCAAGTTTGTTTTCTATATTTCTGTATACAATGTATAAAACCCATAGTGCATGAATTAAAATAAAATTTATTTGAAGCTCTAGAATGTTGAAAATCTATTAGAATTGATTTAGATTAGTAGACTTTTGGTTCACCAGCAGAGTTTATTTTTATTCATTTTTCTTTTTTTTTTTGCATTATACCCATCAAACACAGAAAATTCAAAACGTCAATCATACAAAAGCTTGTCTATTGTTGAAAACAAGAGCGAAATAAATAAATAAGGGGAACGAAAGAAAAGCCTTAAGAAATATGGCTGGTTCTCTTGGAGAAATTTCGTTGGCGTTTTCACCCATTTCTGGTCGCTATTCTTCGTCATCTGTCAAGATTTTGACGGCTGTGGATATTGGAGGTTCGTTTCTTTGTCAGTACTCAGGAGTTTTCCTTTGGCAGCAGGGTAAGGGGTGGATGGGTGGGAAATGAAAACTTGGTAGGCCACCCACGTAGCTGGCTATCACTTTCCTGCTTTCATAGAGCCAACCGACTCGTCCACCACTTCTTCTGTATTTTTCTTTCTTTCTTTCACTCACGAATTACAATGGAAAGATCAATATAAAACGTTTCTATTGATTTGCACTCAAAGAATAGAAGGTTGGGAGGGAGAGGAGAGGATTTTCTTCCTCCTTCGGCAACACAAAAGGCGGAAGAAAAGTAAATACGTGAACGATAAGTTCAACTTCCGTGTCCGGTCAACCGAACATTATCATTCAAACGAAGCTCATGGCAACAGCCGACACAAGCAGAAAGCGGGGGAAAGGAAAGAGAAAAAACTGCTTTATTCTTAAGAACGGAATCTTAAGTTTCAATAAAAATAATCCGCCAACGAGATTTCCTTGCTTCGGAAATGAAGAATTATCGGCTAATTTTATTACATTCGTCATTCTGAACTATCTAATGTTTTCGTTTCCATATGCATTATTATCAAATGTAGGGTGATCATAGAATCCCTTTACCAGAAAGAATAGAATTACAATATACAATCTTAATGAAAACACTGTCTTATTCATAGTAGATGAATTAACAAGCCCTCAAATGTCTCCAATCTATTGCATAAACTGATAGGAGAGACTGCAAATTGAATATTTTGAGATAGAAATACAATGATTGGAAGCAATGTAAGAATGTGGCTGCAACGTGACGGTGCGCTTGCTCACTTCGACGTTGATGTCCGCAAGCAGTTGGATAACAGATTTCCTAATCATTGGATTGGAAATGGAGGTCCTGTCCGATCGCCGGTTCTCACACGTCTGGATTTCTTCCTATGGGGGGCACATCAAGTCGTTGATGTGTGCAACCTTGTAGAATCTGATGCGATACTGTTTGCCAGGTCCAAACTGGTATCTTTTTGTACAGTCAACCAAAGGAAATAATCCACACGAGTTTAATGCTTATTATATTTCATGCTAATGTGTTGTTTTAATAGCTTTTTTAATTATAATTATTTAAATGTAATAATCTTAATAATGTTAACTCTAAATGTAATATCAAATTATTAAAAATAAATTAATATTGAAACGGTAAAACTTAGAGTAAAATTGAAGTGTGGATTATTTCCCTTTGATGACTGTACAACAGAAACCATAGATATTTGAAAGAGCGCGGCAAAATTTCATGCGCCGTTGTAATGCATTTACGTATTGAGACTGGTAGTTGACACTTGAACACTTGCTGGGAAGTACAAGTTAAGTTTTTTTTATGGATTAAAAAATTGTTGCTTGCTCTGAAAAAAGCAGTTTATGAAAACGTTCCTCACACGTGTTACTCGTTCAAGAACAGTGATACCTGAAATACAGGGTGGTTAATAATAATTTGTAACTGGAGAAACGTCTCCAAGCATAGGTAATGATTTTTCAATTGAAAAATCATTACAGGGTGGTTATAATTAAACTTTCCCTACTTAAGCCATCCTAGACAGGAAACTATTTATAGTAGGGATACCACACTTCGTAGGAATAATATACAGATTTGCTTGGTTCACTATTTCAATTTTTTTCTGGTTGTAGATCTACCAGAAACACAGGCGGTATCAGGGAAACATTTGCAGATGCGTCGATCTGAAGAAAAGCATAGCAAAAGCGGTATCGGCCAGCAACCTATTCTACGCTTTCAAACTGTCCTGGTCACTCATGGTGTCATTTCAAGCGCACTTTGTAGTCTGATATACGCTACATCCACAAAAACTTGCCATGTTGTATAATATCACAACGCATTAAAACTGTTTCAACAGAATTGTTTATTCATTATTTCTTCTCCCCATGTTCTTCACAATGTTCACATTACGGTTCCTGTTCGTGCAATTACTCGTTTTCCACATAGGGATGGTTAAGTAAGGAAGTTTAGTTTAACCATCCCATATGCATTTCTGACCACTGATTTCCTATCTCATAATACTCAGTTTACAGTTTTCTACTATCTGTATATTTTGACCCTAAAGGTTTTGACACACCCGGTTTGTACACTATGGGTAAACAGACTTTACAATCTTCGATTTCTGTTTTCTCTAGATGTGCTCTAACGTTCACCTTACTCACTTTCAGTTATAATTCGCAAAATAAATTCTTGACGATAATGCATAAGCTTAAAACATCATTAAATATCGATATAAGCAATTTTTAATTTATAAGTAATAAATGTTGCATACTATTTCTAATATCTAAGAAAGAATTATTATGGATACCGTGGTAGAAAAATTAAAAGTTCATTAGGGGCAAAAAAAAAATGATTACATAAGCAAGGTGAAAAGCTATTGTGTGTATTTAATTACTTATTTTCATTATCTAGAGGGCTTCCTTTCTGAATTCACCTGTTTACAAAAAATTAGTCTGACACCGTAATGCCAAAAAGAATGCGATTCTAAAGCTAGTGACCCTGATGTCGGGATATTTTTTTCCACTTTATAAAATGAAGTTGCTTTGAATTCAGTCCTTAATAAAGAGATCTGGAAACTAAAAGACTTTCTTTAAGGTGGAATCTTTTGTCCTTCATTTACTAATAAGCAAGCACTCTTTTATAGCAGACGAGAGTGCCTCCCTCTCCCTTCCATTGCCTTTTAGGTAATAACAACAATAAACAGCCAAAATGAATGCCGGCAATAAAGTGAATTGACAAAGCCCGTAATTAGGGGGTTTCATTTGAAAACGAAATCATCGTTTGCAAAATTCTTTGGTTAATTGCTGCTGTCGATAGGAGGGCGTTGTTGCCCCGTTGTTTTATAGACTCCAAGGGTTCGTTGGTTCCATTTTGGCTTCTCTCTTCGGTCCGACTCTCAGCTCATTTGCCCAGTTCATGTTTAACATAACAACCCTTTCTCCCCAATCTCATCGCCCACCTATATTCCAAATCGAATCAGTTATTTTTTTTATTTCCTTGAATTGTTTTTATAGTGCATTACTATTCCTCTCTGATATCCGGTTGCATTATTTAATCATTTCAAAATCATTCACAATTTTCAATGGACTACTGGTTCAAAATTGAAATAAATGTTTCTCTAAAATAATAATACGAGTACAAGTTTCTTAATTAAACAGAATCCAATCTTGAATGGCATCAACCCGTATACGTATTTAAATTGTATAGATTTTACTTTCACCATTGGAACTTCATAGATATGATTTTTGAAGAGCTACAAAATAAAATTGAGAAACATTCAAAAGACAAATATAAATATAATATAATACAATAATGCAGTACTAAATACTGCATTATAACTGACAACACAATTAATATTAAATTATATTAATAAAATGCATGTTCAAATGAAAACCAAGTATATTTTTTACGATAAAAGCTTATTTTTCAAGGATTATTGAGAGTTTTAATTTTGTTCCCACAATGCTTTTTGAAGAATGACATAATTTTCTGCCCGATGATGTCTGAGAAATATTAACTTACTAAACTAATTCAACTGTATTGAAAACCATTTCAGTCTTAGCTTATGAAAAACCGTATTCAGATTCATTTATGCTATATAAATTATTTGTATAAAATGAAACAATAGTGGAACATATAAGGAATTATCGTAAAAATTTGCTGTACATTTGTAAAGAAGATTATGCTCCATGTGCTTAGGTTTAATAAACAAATGCGATTAGGCGTTTCAGGTTGTTGAAGACCAGTTCCGAAAAAGTTCCAAATAAGCCATCTCAAATAGGGTCGCAATTTTAAGAGCAAATAAGAGCAAAATTTCATCAATAACAACTTCGAGTGAAGCAAATTCAAAACCCCGACATCCACGTCTATAATGAGTTAACCACAAAGTTAGGGTATGTTACTTTAATAATGTAGGAACTTGATAGACTACAGTCTTTTTTTTTCCTCACAAGATAATCAGATTCCCGACTACTTATTTTGGAGTCATTTTCCCCTTAATTTTTAATTTGATATGATGGGTCCCTCAAGAGAAAAACGTCCCGGAAATAAGCAAATCCTCTGTTCGGATCTCCGGTAAGAAGGTCTTAAGAGGATCCGCTCACCAAGAAAAAAAAAATCATAATAATTCTTGAACATAAAATCGATTATAAGAATACAGATTTAGAAAAGAAGATCATACACTTTATCATACCAGGAATACGTAATAAGTAGAAATATGCAGAATTTTCGAAAAATAATGAAAACATTTTGTGATTTTATAACTTTTTATTTGATGGCACTAAGATCTTAATTTTTTAATAAAAATTAACACAAAATGCACAAGTTTTTTCCTTTGTTAATAAGTTTCCATTTGTAGCGGGCACATATCTAAGCGATGTCCTATTTCTATCCAAGTTCTGTGAATCATGTCTGGGATAATCGAAGCGACAGTCTCCACTATCCTTTGACGCAAATGGTTTAAATCACGGATTTTCAACCATTTGCAACATAAATTTGATACTCTGTTTGTTGATGTGTTGCGTGGTATGATGCGCGCGTCGCATTCAGTTGTTTCAGACTTTTTAAATATGTCGCAATTTGAGCAGCGTGCAAACGTTAAATTCTTTGTTAAATTGGGGAATTTCGGAAACAATGGTATTGGTTTGAGAGGCCCATGGTGATACAACAATAGGAAGAACTGACGTTTAGGTTTGGCATCGTCGGTTTAAGAAAGGAAGACGAAAAATTGAGGATGATCCAAAGGTCGTTAAACCCTCGACGGCCAGAAATGAAGAAACAATTGCTAAAATTGCAGAACTAGTGCGGGCTTATCGACACCAGACTGTTGAACTTGCTACTTCAAGCTAGAATTTCTGTTTGTAGTTGCCGCGTAATTTTGTCCGCAGACCTTAACATGCATCGCGTTTGCCACCCAAAAAACTAACGGAAGAACAGTTACAGTTGCGTTGTGAAATCGCAGGCGATAATATCGATTCTGTTGACAAAGATTCCAGTGTGTTTGGGCGAATCTTCACGAGCGAGGAAACGTGGTACTTTCTTTACGACCCTCAAACAAAAAGACAATCATCCGTATGGAAAACAAGCTCGTCCCCCCGACCACAGAAGTTCCGTGCTAACCGCTCCAAAGGAAAGGTCATGTTGTGTTTTTTTTTTAATTGCAAAGGAATAGTCCACTACGAATTCATACTAGAAGGTCTATAGTTAACAAAGAAATGTACGTGGACATTCTGCGACGCCTGCGTGACATCACATCTTTGGACCAATAAATCAGGGGTGCTTCACATGATAACGCGCCGGCTCATCGATCGTTTCTTGTGCAGAAGTATCTGGCAAAACACGGAGTAACTGTACTTCCATAAGCTCCTTACTCACCTGACATGACCCCATGTGACTGCTACCTCTTTCCCGGAATGAAGAGATCAAGCTGGCTGCCACGGAAGCTCTGAAGAAGGTGGCAAACAAGCCTTCGACAAACTTATGAATATTGGCAAAAATGTATAGTTGCCAAAGTGTATTACTTCGAAGGCCAGAGTGCTTAAAATATGCTGTGTCTCATACTTCATTTTTGTGAAGCAAAGTTCGGGAACTTTTTGAAGCTATCTCGTAGTTTACTAAGATGAATACGACTTAAATAGAAAAAAAATAGTGATGGAGAAGTTATAAATATTTACAAAAGTATTGGTAGGAAACGTAAAAGTCTATTATACAGGGTGATTCAAATCGTGTGTAAAACAATTTAAGGGGGTATTATAGAGGTCAAGGTAAACACAAAAAGTGCTATGAACATGGGTCCGAATTTGAACGATAACTGAGATATAAACAGAAATAAAAATGCCGCCACCAAGATCAACAAGTTAATAACTCAGGTTCTGTAGATAAATGAAATTTGGAGGAATAACAGGGTACATAAAAATGTGTATACTGTTAAAATTGATCGAATTCCAACAAGAAGTTCCCGAGTTACTCATTCAACATCATAACACGTGTTCACTTGTGAATACTAACCAGCACTTGTTACAATGTTTGACTGCGTAACTCGGAAACTTCTGGTTGGAATTCGATCAAATTTTAACGGCATACGCAGTCTTATGTACCTTGTAATTCCTCCAAATTTCAGTAATCTAGGCTTTATAGAATCTAAGTTATTAACTTGTTGATCTTGGTGGCGACATTTTTACTTCTGTTCATATCTCAGTTATCGTTCAAATTCGGACCCATGTTCATAGGACTCTTTGTGTTTACCTTGACCACTATAATACCCCTTATATTGTTTTACACACGATTTGAATCACCCTGCATAAATACGCTAAAAGAGGAACGTATGTAGCGACAGAAATGCTGTGGAAATGCAAGAACTTCCCTGTAGGTTTTTTTCTGCATATCATAATGTACGCACAGGCGCGCTATAATTTTTTTTTATTTTATGTAATTACTGCAATTAAGAAAATAAATCTTGGCATTGTTCGGATATTTTGCCTACCATTAATTTTCCACATATCACCTTTGAATTTCATGTACTTTCTTCAGCGTTCAGCAATTTTTCTGTATTCTTATTGTTGGTTTAACTGAGCCACTTCTGAGAGAATCAATGGCAGTAATACACTTTCCTCAAAATCAGTTGTACAAGAAACAAGCAAGAGACACAAAACCTCGTTGGAAATAAAGCCAAAATTGGATACTGTGTGGGATGAGTCTGAAAACATCTGACGTTTCGGTTACGTTGTGTTAGATTAGATTAGAAGCAAAAAATGTATAAACCAAAAAAACGGTGGATAGTTATAGTCAAGATAAAGAATAGAGAGACGCTCCACTTGTCCACAAATTTTTATTCTGTCATAAAGGTACATGTCGTCTGGTAGACAGACATCGTTCAGTATCATGAAGACGCCACTGAATGATATCTGCCTAACAGTCGAAATGTACATATACGATAAAATAAATTTTTGACGTAGAACTACGTCTATCAGGGGTGCAGCCGAGGAAAAATTCAGACGCGATTTTTCGTTCAAAAAGTGATGTACATATCTCAGTCTATATCTTTCTATCACTATATCCTACAACTATGGTCATTATCTCGTTGGAAAGAGGAAGGTTGAGTCTTGAATAATAAGCAAAAGATTCACCAAAAGAGCCACTGGATCAAAAGTTACAGCAAGTTAAATTTAAGTGAATTTTATGCTCGCCATCGTAATAACTGGTGTTGCATTGTATACTTAACATATTAACTGGTGTGGCACTACAAAACGTAACACATTTACTGGTGTGGCACTACATAATTAACCATATTAACATCTTTTAGGGAGGGGGTAACGAATTGTAGAGTGTGCTATCCATATAGCGTGATATCTCCACCATGACCTACCTAAAACCTTCCCAGGGTCCATCGGAATTACCATGAAAAATTTCATCAAGATTGGTCTAGCCAATTTGAGATGCATAGCGATCAGATAGGTCCATGTGTGTTTCTTTCTTACATAAATCTATAGTCCAATCTTGATGAAATTTGCAAATTTGATCTTCAAAGCAAGAGGAAGGTCACTGTCTACATGAGATTTCGAAAAAATAATATTTATCGATAATAATTCATGGATTTAAATTCAAATTATGGACCAAAAATATATATCTCTTAACGAACAATGCAAGGCAAAGTTTGTGCAACAATAGACTGCTCTGTTTGTTTCAACAGTAGTGATAGCAACACAGAATTCTAAAAATGATATGGCATTAAATACAAAAATTGGAGAAAATATACCAGATTCAACCAATCAAATAGTTATCTATGTAAGACATTTCATTAAGACATGTAAATGAATCTTAAGACTGATCATTTTGTAAACTTCATTAACAAAAATATTTTGAGGACACCCGACTTACATGCATAAATCGTTGACCACTCTCTTATAAAATATAATATTCTTCGGGCTTTCTAATTTCCTGACCATAATTTAAAGTTTCGCCTAATGGTATGGAAGACTTCTCTTCATAGAAGGAGATGAAGCCAGAAAATGTGGACACAGATTAACAAGAACAACAGGAAACCACTATCTATGAGAAGACCACTCTATCTCAGAACTTCTCTGGTCTGATCAAGTTCTTGTATACGCTGAGGAAGGCAGCTTGGCTGCCGAAATGCGCATACGTTGTAATAAACATCTGATGTGGAATAGTGGTTTCCTGTTGTTCTTGTTGTGACTTCTGTTCACTTCCACCAGTATTCCAAAGACTCATAACAACTATACCAGAACAGCGCCATATCCTCATCTGCTAAACATCCTCATAAAGTGTGGATATTGCTCTAGATACTGCTCGAGAGCAGAGTGTGGATACTGCTCGAGAGCAGAGTGTGAATTGCAACAGTTTACCAATTAGAAAAATTGATGGAAAAATTCCGCGACCTGGATTCAAACCAGGAACCCCGACTGTCATGGTCGATGCCTCTATCAATTGGGCTATCACAGACACTTGAACAGCCATGTTGTCTTAAAGACAACCAAGTTGTCAAGAAGGAAAGCCCAATGGGAGGTGGACACCCGGTTCACAGATCGTGAATTTCTCCTATCCAAACCATCAGAAAGTTTGATGAACACACAATAAGAAAAAAAGAAATTAAACTGGAGCAAACACCAAACGTTAGGTAAAGACTACTTGGTTGTCTTTAAGACACTTAGTGATAGCATGGCTGTTCAGGTGTCTGCGATAGCCTAATTAGTAGAGGCGTCGACCATGACAGTCGAGGTTCCAGGTTCGAATACAAGTCGCAGAATTTTTCTATCCATTTTTCTGATTAATATCATTTACCTGATGCTTAGAGTTTGCTCCAGTTTAATTTCTTTATTTCCTAACAATTTATCAATTGTTGGAATTGCAGAATACACAGACACAAACGATCATGTACATCCATCGCCACCCAAGAAGAGAATTTTGGAATTGTGGAATTTTTAGATAAACAAATGAATTTTTAATGGTCAGGTCACACAAAATAGAAGAACTACAGCCATAGCCAGGGCTGAAAAAACGTCAGATCAAACTATTGTATCATTATCATTCTATTTCCTCCCAATTTCGTAGCCATACACATTGTTTCTCCTGCACTATGGGTAAACTCGCTCAGCTATACACAACATTCCAACACGAACAGGGGAGAACTGTTACAGGGCCATCCATGAGGAACATTTTAAAAGTTTTTTTCGGTTTTTCTATATGAATTTTTACTGTTTTAATGTGTTAATTTTTACTATATATTCCCATTCAGATATTGCAAACTTTCATCAAAAAAGAGCCCGAGCAACACCGGGTATATCAGTTAGTCATTTATATAAAATCAGCGACGGTGGACATTGCCACAACAAAGAAAAAATCTAACAATGGGTTATTTCCCGATTATACAAACGGGTGGGTTCGCTACTAGTTTTCTATTAAAAATACGTTGTAAAATAATAAAATATATATTATTTTAAGCAGATTAATTATTTTAAGAAATGAACTTTGAAGTTTTGTTAATTTCTTAAAACAAAACAACAAATCTGACTAAAATAATATATGTTTTCGTGGATCAGCCGTGGCTTTCTTCAGGACTGTGTGTATAATGATTAAAGAAGCTTAGAAGAACACTCGAGGGGGAGAGAGGGTTGGGGTAGGCGGGTAAAACAATTACGGGGGGGGAGTCTAGGAGATTGCTGCATTCGTAATTTAAAACCCAATGGGAATAGGGGAGTTCTGGCCCAATTACTTGTGCAAACGGAAAACAATACAAGACTGTATCTAGAATAACTCAATGGTAGAATATCAATACGGCAGGTATGCCCCATTTCATATCAATTGTTACTTTTCATATCACAGACCCATTCTTCACAAAATTGTAATGTAATTGAATATAGTAACTTTTTTTCTTTTAATTTTGTTCTTTTTTCGCCAAAAAATACACACTGACGGTAACCAATAATAACATACAGTAGTAGTTCTACGGCTTAAAAACCCGCGGCTTTGGCAGTCACCAGAGCCTCCGTCAATTTTTTTTGTAAACAATAGAGTGTTTCCCTCATCTTCATCTTGTCTTTCGGATAGAGACTATCCTTTGTCAAGCTAAATAATAATAAGAATAATAAAGGATAGTCTCTATCCGAAATATCAGCTGTTTTAAGGTCTTATCATTGCGTCCAATTTTCCTCAAAGTTCGAATAAATGAAAGCCATAGAGGTATATGGATGAAACACGTCCAAGCAGATTTTGCCATGCACTTTCTATCTAATTTTCTATGACTAATATACCCTTGTTATTTCCTAACCTAACGCTACGTGGTAGTCCTATCTTGATACAGGAGGTGGTCCTGGCAGTCACCAGTCCAAATATGAACCTCACAAGAATCCAGCAAAATTGTTGCTACAATAAGCATACAAATCTAAGTACCATCTGTAAGGTAGGCCTAAAGCTTGGAGAGATTCTCTATCCGTTGACATGAGCGTTTCCGCTATCTTTATCATGCTTACTGTTCTATGGACTTCTGAAATCCCAAAGGGACTTTTGAATCGCCCTGTATTGAGCACAAGCTCGGTGGGGGAGGGTTTTTTTTTGGACCAATCATTGAATATTGTTTCACAAAATTGTTTCAATAATTCCATGACTGTAACTATTTTATTAAAAAACAAAATCAAACAGCAAATCAATATAAGATTGAATTAGTATTCTTAACGTTAAATTCTTTTTCTATATTGATGTCAGCAGACTCTTGGATGATGCTCTAACTCAATGTTTAAATGCGTTTAATCGTTTATTTAAGAACTTTTTTCTAAATTTAAGGTCTTGCAATTTCAATCTTTTTTCTCTTTATTATTTGTAAAATAGCTATATTTGAAATTCATTAATATTTAAAAAAAATCATACACATAGAAGTAAGATACTAAACCATTTAATTTTAATTTTATGCTTGGAGAAATACATAGCTCTGGGACATACGGATAAGCACATGTTGAAAGCCTCTCGTGTCATTCATTGTTGATTTAATTAATTTTTTCCCCTCGTCTTGTTGTTGGCCCCTTGTCTCTTTGTCTTTTGCGAGACTGCTTCTCCGGTTTCCATTTTTCCCGTCGTCCTCCTAATGAGGTTATTCGCTCCAACACGGCTTTCATTTCAATTAAGTCATCTCCCGAGCGAGGAGATCAAAGACTCACCTCCTCTGCAATGGTGGCAGGGATCTCGTCTGAAGTGGTTTCGCCTTTTTACACCACAAAGAAGGAATGCTTGATTGCGGTGGTGGCCAGAACCCAATCGCTATCGTTTTTTGATTGCTCTGCTTGGTGCCGGATTCAAATTTGATATACTTTAGGGAAATGATATTTTTTACTGATTGAATTCTCACAATAAAGCTAGCCGCTCCTTAGATTGTTCATGCGTAGGCAAAACGTAATCGGAAATCATATGGGAATATCTAATGATCGACCAATCCTCGTCTGGAACAAAATCTTGCCGCTATAGCTTGCATTATTATTGCCTCTCTGAACCTTGATGTCTATACGTTTGTGTGTGTATTATAAATATGTTCTTAATTCCGAATGAGCAAGCCTAAAATTAGTGACAATCAAAAGATATAAAATATAGAAAATATTAATAATAATTAAAAAAAAAACAACCACCATAGCCTGGAGTCGAACCAACAACCTTCTGATATAACCACTAAGCCACTATGATAACCACTAAGCCACCCGATGATATAACCCGATGATATAACCACTAAGCCACTATGGACATAGGGATATTTCACTATCCATCTGTATCTATTCATTAACAGAAATGGCGTGAAAAAAATCCTCTAAGACCTAAAGATATGAATTACTCTTTGAAATATGCACATCTTTCTTTAGAAGATGCAACTCAATCAAGGTATGCACATGGGACAATGAATTAGAAACAGCTTTGAAATATATGCAAATTTTGAAAATCCTTAATACTAAAAATGAATAATTCTTTAGACACAACAAAAAAAGATTGAAAATATACAACCTGATACTAGAAGTACTTTTCGAAAGCAATTGCTTTCATCATTCAGCAGTCCAGGAGCACCTCGTTCATTTTCTCAAAATCTTTCAAGGGGAAGGGTGTGATTAAAAATTGTTTTTAAACTAATAAAAACAATTTAAGGTTAGGTTAGGTTGCTCTACAGGGTAGCAAGTGAAAATTTCTCTCTATCTTTAATAGTTTTCGAGTTAGCAAATGGATGACCTTAAATTTGGGGGTCAAAGTCAAATTTGAGTGCGGCAATGAATTCCCCACCCCCCCCTATTACCTATAAACCAGACTCATCTGATCTCGCCTATCTGGCAGCTTTGAGATATCTGCCACGTTACCAGACTTTTTTGGACACCCTGTATAATAAAAAATTTCGTTTTAACTGATTTTCTGCATAAAACAATAAGCAAGGAAAAAAATTCAGTTTAGGCAAGAGCAGTGATCATGAACTTCCATTTAGGAAAAAATAAATAAATACATGTATAAATAGAATGAAACTGACAAAAAATTTTAATTAAGAGAGGTTGCCCATAACATTCACATTTTTTAGTTTAGATTTTTTAAATGTTTTTTTAATCATTAAAATGCATTATACAATCAATTATTTCTTATTAATAAAATATTTTTAAAAAATTACATGAAAGTAAATATACAGATAAAAAGTAATCATGAATTATGTAATAAAATGTACAGATGGAATGTACTTAAGTTCGATAAAAGTAAATTTGACCACTCTTTATGACTTTTTGTAGATCCAAACGTTGGAGGCTTTTCTTGAAGAAATTCTACATCCAGAGCAGATGCTGACATTCAATGGTGACAGTCTTAGTCGAAAGTGGTGGTAAGATGATTGTTTAGTGGGTGCCAAAAGTTGAAGTGGTCAATTTACTTTCATCGAATTTAATATATTCCATCTGTACATTTTATTACATGGGAAATATATCAATACTTTAGAATAATTCTAGTTTCCATTTTGATACTCAAATATAGATTAAAAAAATTATTCATATGAAGTATACGATATAAAGGACAAGATTTTCAAGACACAAATTCTGAAAGTGCCAGTGACAGTTGTCCGAAACGCAATTATCCTGTCACAGTCTCGTTTCTTGCCATTATCCAGAGATCATGAAAATTAGTAATTAAATATTCCATTTCGTAAATTTTAATTTTATTAATCTTTAAATAGATTTTTACAGGAATATAAAATTTTAGCTGTCAATGGCAAATGACAAAACACATCATTTTTGAAGATTAATTTTGGAATCAGTCTGGAATCGCTCTTATATTCTTATCGTGAAATTGTTCTAACTTCACCTTTTCATGCTTACAAATAAATTATAAAGAGCAAAAAATTATAATAGGCAGCATAAAACTAGAAATTTTTCGAGAGAGAAAAATACGCGCCTCTTTGATTAATTTAATGTCTAGAGAAATTACATAATAATTAAATATAAATAACCTTTTCACGTTTTAAACCTGATGCCAAAATATTTAATTGAAAACTTAATTTCCAAAATACTGCTCCGTTTGAAATATATTCCATTATTTAAATATACATTTTTACTTAATCCTTAATTTACAGTCTTAACTAAAATTATCAGATCTTGGTAAAAATCTTCATAAAAAATCAGGTAAATAAAAAAACTAATTATGTGGAGAGACAATTTATTGATGTGTCAATTGTAGAGCGAATTAAGAAAGGAGGCACTATCACAAGATCAGAACTTGACTAGAGCACTAGAGAGCCTAACCTAACCTGTTTAGAGCCTTAGACATTAAACGCCAGCATCGAAACCAGGGAAAAAATGTAATAAACAGAAGAGGTATAAGCAAAAACAAGACGCCGCCGCTTTTCCACAAGTTTTATTCACCATGAATACGTATTTCGAGTGCTACGCACTCATTTTTCAACATGACTCCGTCAAGATTGGATTAAGCTTCTGGAACACATATAATGAACTATGTTTATGTTGGATATTTATTTCTTGTTAATTTTATTCTTATTATTCTACATTATTCTGGCTTCCTGCTAATATTTTATGCATTTTCTTATTATTTACTTTCTCGGCCGTGCAATTTGAGTCACTGAATGTATATTACCGTTAATCTGATGGTTTTTTTTAATAATTTACCCTATTGGCTTATACTGCTTTTTTAAAAATAAGTAATCACTGTACAGGATAATTTATCTGATTGGTCCTTAAACCTTCCATGTATCTGTATAATTGGAACCTGATTGGTTAGCCATGTATATAAATAGCCTGTTGGCATTGTATGCCTTAGTCATGTTGAAAAATGAGTGCGTAAAAAAAAAAAAAAAAAAAAAAAATGAGTCATGTTGAAAAATGAGTGCGTAGCACTCGAAATACGTATTCATGGTGAATAAACCTTGTTGTGAAAAGCAGTGGCGTCTTGTTTTTGCTGATTTCATATCCACAGGTATTCTGGTTACTTTTTTTATTTCTTTTTTATATAGAAGAGGTATAGTCATATCGTAAGATCTAGAACCCTGAGTGGATTGATAAATTAACAAAAAATTAGAAGTAACAAATTAGAGTAACAAACTAAACATTAGCAATAAGATCGCCGAAATACACAGTTCACACTTGCCTGTTGATTTTAACACTCTCACAGGATACTCCCTCCATTCACTAACAGGCTTCTCGCCTTTTATGATTGCTCTCTTTAATCGTGAACCAAAATATTTCGGCCAATAAACTTTTGTACCATCTGCTGAGACATAAATTAATATCATACTTCCTCTGTTCTGGAATTATCACCCATATTCCCCCTCCCTTTTATTTTGTTAATCTATCATTTCACTCAGGGCTCTAGATCTTACGGTTTAAGTATATACAGACGTAAAGTTTTCTACAAGTTCACGTTTTATTTTCCATGAATACGTGTTTCGATTGGTAAGCAAATAAATAAATAAATAAATAAATAAATAAATAAATAAAAAATAAAGACATTTAACCACCTTACAACAATCGAAAACTCCGATTTAGGTGAATATTAAAATATATCTTAAAAACATAATTATAATGCATTGATGTAAAATAAGAAAATATTCTAGCTTAATCGTATGGCATTTTTAATGCTTTGGAATTGCTTGCTGAACAAATTTCTTAAACTTAGCGGAGCAAAGCGCTATTAATCTATTCTATTAAGTTCTACACCAATGGGAAACATTTCTGAGTCAGAATTAAAAAAAATTCTTATCGGGTGTATCTAATTTTAAAGACCACAGCAGAACAGATCTTCGGTTTCCTTGTCTTCTTCCCTCCTCCACCCCCTTTGGAACTGAAAAGATCTTTCAGATTGCAAAGATGAAAGGGAGTGAACATTTTTTCCCCTTCTTCCTGCGGTCTGGGTTGCCATGGCGATGCGTTTGCGGCTCTCGCGACTATCTTCACGCCTCATCATGGTTTACATGGGAAAATGAAGTGAATCAATATTGACTTTGTCCCCCGACTCCATATTCCATTCGAGGGACCTTAATTGGATGACGTGTCACTGAACGCGATGCCTAATGAAGAAAATGAGATGCCAGATAGAAGAGTCGAAAGATTTTTAACAGAAAAAAAATCAACCAAAATTTAATATGAAACTTTCGTTCTCTTCCCTTGTCCTATTAAATTTGTGAGAAAATTCCATAAAAAATGTAATTCATAATTTTTTTAACTTTTGAAAATATGAAAAAAAAGATGTTATCAAAAATTAAATCGAAAATTGTCATAGGAAAAACCAAAGACAGTTTATAACACATTTGCGTGTTTGGCATTACTAAAATGCACCGATTATCTAATTTTGCTCATCACAATTTTCAGTTAGGCTAATATCTCGTATACAATACGCGAAAAGTGTTTCAAACACTAACGATTATGGAAATAAGCACAAAGGTAGCTTTAGGCTTTATTCACGTACATCTAGCAAACGAGGCACGGCAAATGATGACATAATTGCGCATGCGCACTTCTGTTAACGCATTATGAGCAGCAAACTTTGAAAATGTCAACTTAACAAATAACCTGCTTTCAATCATAGTCGAGCACCGGAGCGTAAGACCAAACAGAACAATAGCAGACGATAAATTTTTCAGTGGTTAATAATTATTAAAGAACTCTAATTTGTAAATGAAGAAAATTAACATTTTCATATTAACATTTTTCAGTAAATTTATATGAAAGTTAGAAGATTTTGATTAATCGTATATAGAGAGCTAGATCACACCTCGATGTTTTTCGATAATAATAACTTTGTTGTAAAGCTAGTAAAAAAGTTAGCGGTACATCAACAATTGAATTCATACTTTTGTAAAGTTAGTAAAATATGCAAACATGAATAATGATATTCCAACGCGTTAATCGTTTGTATTTGGTTGTAAATCATGATTTCACAAGAAAACGTAAATGTAATGTGTGACATGATTATGTCCGAAATCCCCTCCTTTCCTGTATCCGATTTTACATTGTGAACCATAAGCTTCATACCTCATCGGATGGTAGAACGCCCACATTGCCTGGTTTATATGTACCTCTTCAATAAAATCTTCTCCTGTATCTTCCCAGGTGGAAGACACCAAAGATCATCGACAGAACTAATTTTGCTAATGTCCGCAATAGAGGAAGCATCCTACTGCCCTCTGCGAAAACGGTTTCCTCGCAGGGATTTTTACTTTGCGAAGAATTCCTTCAAACTTACACGGACTTGTATCCAGTAAATATAACGAAGGTCCGAATATTTCCCCACTGTTATCGTTCCAGCAAATACTTCACGGTAGTCTGATCTCTTTTCAAACATAATGAAAGAACAACTTTTCTGTAGCAAAGTTTGTATCATTTTGTTGCATATGTTTTATGTCGGATTTGATAGAGAAAATTCAACTCCATTAACCGACTTTTCTTAATCTAAACAGGCATCATTAAATGTATACACCTCTTCTATTGAGGTACCAGTGTATTTACGACAGTTCCGTAGAAGTCCATCGGCCTCGGTGGCTCAGGGGTTGCGTGATCACCTCTGATGCCCGAGGACGCGAGTTCGACCCCGGCCGAGGACGACGAGGATTTTTTCAGGGGGAAAATCCTGAGATCACGCACTTCCTTCGGAAGGGAAGTAAAGCCGTTGATCCCGTGTAGTTGTTTGCCGGCTGCACGTTAAAGAATCCTTCAGAGGCAAAATTTGCGGCCCCTATAACGCCGTCCTAAAATGATCATGGCAGTTGAAAAGGACGTTAATGCCAAACAAACCAAACCAACCTGAGAAGTCCGGTGTTCTCAAAAGCATTTTTGACGGCTACTTCATCATTGAATCTTTTCCCTGCGAAGAAGAGTGCCTAAAAACGTGGTAATCGGTTGGCGAGAGATTTGGAGAGTATGGTAGATGAAGAAGAGCCTCATAATGCAATTTGTGTAATTTTTGGACTGTTGACACATGTGTTGTCGCGTTGTCATGAAGCAGTGAAGCTTCATCTTTGTTGACCATTCAGGCCGCTTAACTCGTAATTTATGATGCATTACAGTATTTCTCTGCATTAATGGTTTCTCCACATTTCAAGAACGAATAGTGAATAATGCTAGCTGCACAATACCAAATAGTCATCATTTTCAAGGGTCATTGCGCCGGATCGAAATTTTTGGAACCATCGCTGAATGGCTCTTTCATTTACTATACCATCTCCAAATGCTTTATTAGTGTCTCGCTGCCTGCTACGTTTTAGTCAAATTTGAACTCGTCAAGAAAAAATATTCGTATTTGACTTATTTCCATTTTGTATCGGTATAATAAAACCTATGACTCAAATGATTCCTTGATCACGTGCAGGGATTTTAACATTCACTACCCAAAACACTAGGATCATCTAGAGTGTTTATAAATATGATAATTACTTCCCAAAATTCGATATCTTTGCTGCAAACCAAAGAACTCAGGAAGCAAAGTGAATTCAACTCCAAACTAAGTTTTTGAACGCTTTTCATTCATAATTTTGAAATTTCTCAAGTATCACTCAGGAATAAGTAAAAATTAATTTTAATTTAAAATGTTTGATTATTCTAATTTAATATGCTCTCCGTTCTTATCAAAATATAATTAAAATTGATTACATGATGAGGATCGCTGATTTTTGCTATCTAAGCAGCTGCAATAGCGGTAAGTACACCGAGTAGTCCGGTATAAATTGATTTTGAAGCTGTCAAAAGACAACTGTTTTCCATTATAAAACCATGAACATTTTCCTTAGAATAACGGTTTTCAACCTTTTTACACTCGCATAGAACAATTTTTTTCACAACCGCATACCACAAAACAAAACTTTTATCTACCGCGTACCACTTAGATAAATTACTAACAAAACAACTAACAAACCATCGTCAACGATATTTCCCAAGTACCACCAGTAAACCATTTGCCTATCACCGGTGGTTCGCGTACTACCTGTTGAGAACCGCTGCTTTAGAATGTTTATAATGCGGACGTCTTGACTTTTAGTGCTGCTTTTTCGATGAGGAAAACTAAAACGTTTTCCGACTAGATTGACAAACGGTTTACCATATGCTGCTAAGCTATGGCTATACTCGTATTATAAGTGGAGGAAAAATATTCAGACACCACTTAAAAATTCAAGTTTTAATCGTACAGTCGTTGGAAAGAGGAAAGCCAGCGTTCACTTTTCTTATATCTGACGAGAACGTTTCAAATTAGTCTTCCTGTGCGGAAGAATATTTTTTTTCTGAAGAATAGTGGAGTCGCCTCGGGAACCACTGAGGCACTTCTTGAATTTCCGAATATGATTGCCGTAAAATTATGCAACTGACGATAGGCTAGCAACTACTAGCAGCATATGGCAAGACACGTGACAATGCTCAACTTTTTTTGTCCAAACGTCTTACATGTAATCGAGTTAATTTATACATGTATATTAGCTTTTGCTCAAACGTTGTTATCAAAATCAATAATATGTTTATCTCCAAGCTTATCTATATTTAAGTGGACTATACAGGATGATTACAAAAGAACTGCACACTTTTAAAAATTTATTACATCAAAGCTATTCAGAATACAGACACACCACATACGGATTCTTAAAGAAAAATTCTTGAAGTTTATTGTGACACAGTTAAAGATGTTCAATATGCCCCCCTGTCGTGACACGACATACATCAATGCGGTAGTCGAATTCGTCCCAAACCCGCATTAACATGTCTCCATCAATCCCACGTATCGCTACCGTAATGCGTACTTTCAGCTCGTCTAGGTCACGGGGAAGGGGTAGGGTG
>JAHWFO010011832.1:446267-498822 GCA_023313115.1 Rhysida immarginata | reverse complement strand
TAATAATAATAATAATAATAATAATAATAATAATAATAATAATAATAATAATCCCGTTATAAAAAGAACTCCAGTTTACATGAGTGTGAAGTTTTAACCAGAAGTTTTAACAAACTGCTTCTCTTATAAACTATTTAACCATACCAAATATTTTCTCTTTATTTTCTTCATGTGAACTTTCATGAAGTTGAAAACTGAAAATGGAAATGACTGTAACACTCCTTGAATACCCCAAAGGCTATTCACATCATTTTTCCAGTCATCCACAACAGAAAAACTTCACGTAAAATTTCTAACCAAACAAATCTTCTTTGCAATTGCATACTCAAAGAAACGACTTTCTATCCTTTCATGATTTCAAGAGAGGAATTAAGGAGAGCAGATTTGAGTGGAATTGTCGAGTGTGGAATCTTCTGCCAAGATTAAGAGACCTGCCTCGTACAGAATAAAAGGGAGAAACCTTTTCGGTTGAGGAGTTATTTTTCATTCACGTCTTTTATGAAGTTCTGCTTTTGTTTTCGTTAGCGGAAGATTGCATCGCTTCGTCGGGGGACGCGTTCATTTGGTCGTTGGGTAAACCGAGCGCTGATTGGACGCGAGATTTAAGATCGCTGACGTCTTTCACAATGTTTGTGCTCTTTCTCTATGAGAATTCATTACTCTAAGCTTTCGCAAAAAATATTACGAAGAAAATTCTGTTGTGAATAACAATGCATTTAGCTCTTTCATTAACTGGAAAAACTAAAAAAAGAAGGAAAAAAAACCCCAACAACAAAACAAGATCCACCGTGTCAAGAACGCCTATTACGTTTTCAAATAAATTTGTCTTATCAAATTACTTTTGTCTATCTGAAGCCATTTAGGTCAGATATAAGCATAGCTTTATAAAAATACAACTGCATTTAGAGAACAAGCGCATTACATCTAAATAACTTTATAGTACTCTTATTATAGGGTTTGCAGAGGACATATAGTACGTGAATGAAATATACAATATAAACTTCCTAAATTTAATGTAAAAATAAAAAAATAAAATTAATAATAAATAATAAAGATGATGAAAGATGATGAAAGAATGAAAAAAAAAACCGACATGAATTTCCTATCTGGAAGGCATATCATCTGCATAGCCCACTTACATGTGCGCTCGCCAAGGCTGCCAAGCTCATATGGAAAAAATAAAACATAAGGAAGTTTTGTTTAGGAATTTTTTGAAACGCTAGATGATCGGGCTTCATTGAACTTGTATCCACTTGCATGGGGTACACCGATATTTCTTTACAAGACAGAGACAGCTCGTTCCGAAGAATTTGCGAGGCTCTCTGTTTAAAATTAAAAGAACATACCACAAATTTAATCATAAAAAACGCAAATGTAAGATCATTTTAATCTGGCATTAGCCTATTTTAAAAATGTCGCTCATTATTAAAAAAAGAAGAAATCCTAAAATCATGCTTTTTTTGTTGAAACAATGAAAATATTATTTTTTTTCCAACTTCAAGTATACAATAAAAAGAAAGCGAATTTTAAATGATTTAAACAATTTATAATCTTACAATATCCCATTCGATTAGTAATTGGAATTTGATTTATCATTTGCGTCTCAAATTAAGTGAGGAAGTATTCAATTAATATAAACAAAATGAAGCGAAAGTTATGCCCTCTCGATTTCGACAAATATAGGGAAATGAGTATGGAATTTTGACTTGCGTTCAATATAGAGCTTTGCAAATTTTTCGGAACGAGCCGTTTCCGTCACGACATATCGTAGGAACGAATTGTCTTGTAACAAAATGTCGTGATTTCTTTTCGTGGTGGAAAGTATATGAAAACCACTTCCTTCATTTGGTTCAATTGGCGATGGCTCACCTGTCCTGCCCAGGAACGACGTTTGTTTAGTAAAGCAGGGGATTTGATTTCAGTAAAGAAAAGGACCAGACTTAAACCCAAGCACATTATTTTTTTCTACTATTTTTCTACTATTTCTAAATGGAAACTTACAGAATTAAAATGTATGAAAATTGTACATAATCTTATATTTTTGGTGACGATACTTTTTAAAATTGCTATATCAAACAAATCAAGATAAATAACATTAAAATAAGAAAAAAAATGCACTTTGGTAACCGAAAGGTTAATCGAATGTCGGATACTTTAAGGCGAAGTAATCGAGTATTCCACTATCCGCTAGTTTCCTAATACCGCCCACCATCGATAAACTGACAGGCAGAAAAACGCGTACATAGAAAATAACTTTAAGTCGAATTTCCGCGAACATGTTAGGCCATTGATACAATGAAAGTATTGAGTATGTTGTATTCAGGGATCCTGGTTTCCATTTATTTGCATATTTTGCAGCACGAGTTTTCTACAGTGCTGCATTTCTTTATGATTATATTATGGATATATTAAATGGAATTACGTTGATTTTTGTTTATTAAATGAAATAAAAAAGTACTAAGTTTCAAAAGTGATTCTTCGCTTGTGTTTCTTTGCTTGAAGATTTGACTTTATAGACCTGCATTCTGCTTTTTGGCTTATAATCGATATTGCAATCCAAAAAATACCTATACAACCTCAGTGGATGTGAAAATAAGGAAAAACGTAACACTTACTACCGTACAATCGGGCATGAAAGTATTGCAAGCGTGAGAGCCAGATCTTTCATTTGTTTTATAAACTCAGTAGAGCTGAAAAGCACGGCTCATTTTCAGATTCATTAAGTTAGTAATTATGTGTAATGCAAATAGGATAAAAGCAATTATTTATATAAAAGATTCGGCAAGATGAAACAAAGTCGCTAAGACAAAATTAGCTCACTCGAAAAATCGATATTATGTCTGAGCAATTACTAAATACCATCGGGAAGAGGTAAATGGATGCTGATTTAATAAAAATGCGTAGCCATACCTACTATTCAATCAAATTTAATAGAGCGACGGGAGGACTTATATTGCCATCTTATACAGGTTCTTGTAATCAAGTCGGTTAACAAAGCAGCACTGGACGTGAAACAGAACCAATCAAAAAAATAACATTAAATTCTACTCATTAAAATTCCTCTTCTATATACGGAAACGAGGTGGTGGTGAAAGGGGCGCCATCTTTTCCGGTTTAATTAAGAGGGTCGTGAGATTTTTCTTTCTCTTGTTTCTTATCGGCGGTGGATGCTGGGTTTTGCTGGAGTCGAGCAAGCGTCGTTTAGGCAGCGCCCGCGATGATTATTCTAATCGGATTAGTTGCGCTTAGTTAGACAGGAGTTGGCCGTAACAAAAGCGGCGGTTGAGTTCGTGGTGGCTATCTAAGTGCCTAAGGCAAGGCGCAAGAGCCTTCAGACTGAATTAAAACTTCGTTTCACGTTGGCCCAGATGGAGATAAGAGATTAAAACAAGGTACGCCTTGCCAAGGATTAAAATAAAAACTCAGGAAAAGACACCAACACAATAGGGGTTACATGAAACCTGAATTAGAAAATGATAATAATAATAACAAAAAAGAGGAACTTTAGAAAATATATTTAGAGATAAGTTAAATGAGTTAATATGTACATTGAAAACGTTATACGAGTGTACTTTCATTCCTGGATACTTCACGAAAAAAGTTAGGAAAGTTAAACTTAATCTCGGTGTGAATATAAAGTACAGAAAAATACTAAAAAATATTCAAATTTCTACAAGAATGTCATATTTTATTGTCCAACTCTAAATTAATGATCAACACAAGACATGATACAAGTGAATACACATTCATTCAATTAAAGTTCCACAAATTTTCATATAATACAAGGCTTTTACGAAAGCCTTCGACTCCGTTTCCACACAACTTTTAAGTATTACATTACCATCTTATTATAATATCCGTGGACTACCTTTGGCTTGGATTACGGATTTCTTGAAGGACCGCAAATATTTTCTAACTTACAAGGGATTATCTTCTGGCACCGTTGTCGGGAACCTGGTAGTACCTCAGGGTTCGATTTTATCGCCTATGTTCTTCAACCTCTTCATTAATGATCTCTCCATATACTGTGCCCCTTCAAAGATGATTATGTATGCAGATGATGTTGCTGTCTTATTTGCTGATACAGATACTAATATTTTAATATCATCTATAAACGAGGCCCTACTAAGGATACGACGTTGGTGTCGAATGCAGCTTAACGCTGATAAAACTAAGGTTACCCTTTTCCACTAGCGCAACAAGCGCGGGGTACCTGATTCTCCGTCGATCTCCTTTGGCGACCGCCCGATTTCTGTGGTAAAGTCGTTTAGATACCTAGGCTTGGTCTTAAATTATGATCTTTCTTGGGACCGGCACTTAAATAGCCTGTTGAACAAGTTGAACTTTAAGCAGGGGCTGATCTGAAGACTGTGTTATTTACCTTGGGATATTCTAATATTTTTGTACAACGTTTGGATCCACTCCAACCTCTGCTTTGGAATTATTTTTTGGGGGTCCACTTCGCATATAATTTGGCTAGACTGTTCAAGTTACAGAAATGGTTCCTGAGGACGCTGTTAGGTATTCCCAAACGGTCCACTGTTTCGCACTTTTTTAAACTACTGGGTATTCCAACTATTTACCAGATTCATGCGTTACAAACCATTTCATTTAGACACAAAACGGTTAATTCATTGCGTCGATTGCCAACCCCTCTCACAATACAATTTAGCCAGAACTTTCATAACTATCCTGCCAGACAGATGAATACCGTTCACCTCGCTTTTTCCAGGCCCAATTATCGCAATAGATGCCTGTCTCGTAGCGGGGTAAGGTTATGGGCCGCTCTCCCCGAGACTATTCGATCCCTGCTGCCCTATAATGTACAGCATTTAGAAGGGCTCTCAGAGGGCACATCTCGACTTCATGAACAGTTCTTTTTGTATGTTAGTTTTTTTTTTACTTTTTTATTCTTTTTCATTGATTGTTAGTGCCGTTATTCTTTTTCTATTAGTCACTACATTTTTGTCATTTTGTCATTTGTTAAAATTATAAATTCCCGGAAATGGCAAATTAAAAACCACAATATTTGCAAAAACCCGGAATGAATAATTAAGGGAAAAAAGAATGTGGTTATGTTAACTGTAAGAAAAGAAATGAATGACTCTTTAACCACAACACTAAATAAAAAAGAAAAATACAACCTTATCCTGTAAGCACTTTTCGAGGGCGAAGCTCTCATCATTCGGCAGGTAAAATAGGGAATATCATCTGGTGTGTAACTCCTTGCTAAATGATGAGAGCTTCGCCCTCGAAAAGCGCTTACAGGATAAGGTTGTATTTTTCTTTTTTATTTAGTGTTGTGGTTAAAAAATCATTCATTTCTTTTCTTACATTTTGTCATTTATTTGCACCCTGTAGTTGTTGAACATCTCTCAACTAACCTTTCATCTATACATTATTTGTATCATTTATTGGTTGTTTTTGTTAACTTCATTACAGCTTGTTATTGTTATATGCCACGTTGTCTTTGTTGTCATTTAACTAATTTGGTTGTCTCTTAAAGTCTAAGAGTAGCTTAATATTTACTACCAACCAATCTGTACTTGTATTTTACTATATTGTCACGCCCGCTGGGACCTAACCCGTCCTGCTGGAGAGGCGTGACACAGGCGTTCATAATGCATACGGTATATCATCAAGGCTCCTGTTTCAAAATCAGCCAGTGAAAAAAATTCTGGCTCAGGGTCGCTGGGCATCTCAATTTATCTGCTACTTGAAAACCGGATAAGCTTGAACAATACACTGTACAGTTCCCAGTGCTAACATCATCATGAGGCGGAAAATTCCATAAACTTCTTATGTATTTCGGGAGATTACCATGAGAGTTCCAATCTGCGCGCTTTTTTTTTTCATTCACTTCCGACACGATCTATCTACACACTCGGGAATATCCCTCTGGAATGTGTGGAAAAAGACCCGTTATAACTTCCATCCACCAGTTTTCCCAAGGAGGATAAGTAAAAGGCTCACCTTCAATTGGACGGCTTTTATATAAAAGGAATCAAGCGCCATGTAACACATTTTTGAGATATACACAAAAATGGAATCTAAAAGCGCCAAAGATGCTTTTTTTTTATCTTTGTACCTATGTTTATCAATATGCATGCACTCATACACAACGCCTTAATGCCAATCGTCACCTGGTTTCTTTTATATAAATGTATTGTAATTTTATGTAAAACGGACCAACAACCATTTTTAATTATAAGGCACTAGCGAACAAGAAATACTGAATGAATATACAATAGTAAAATAACGTAATACGAGTTTAAATTTGTCCTACACTTTCTTTTACAAAAAAATTTGGCCTTAATTTTTTAATGAAGACAACTTTATATAAAGCCACCCAATTCCAATTCATGGGCAAGGGAAGAGACCCAATGTGCTTTTAAACTGGACGGCGGAAGAGCAGATGCTAGTTTTAAATAGAAAATGTGTCTAGGAGGATTTTTCGACGCCATACTTCCGGATCTTAATATAATATTAAGGAATGTTACCATCCCGATGCCATAATTACTAAGCCACCTGGTTCGAGTCCAGGGAATTTTTTCCTATTTTTCCATGTTTAAATTTAAGACCCGGAGATATGGCGTGAAAAAATCCTCCTAGACCAATTTTCCAATTATAATTATAATATTATTCGCCATTTAATAGTTAAGATAGTCCTGGCTTGCGAACAAGGAGCCGCGCTTTAATCTACGCCCATAGGACATGTTAGATAGCTCCAGCTTCTTTATCTACGGTGGTTTAACGGTTACGGGATCGGGAAGGTATCCCCAATGTCCCTGGTTCGAGTCCAGGTCGTGGAATTTTCTTTGCTATTTTCCCTATTTAAATACCTTTTAGACTTTTCACAAATATTTGCTGAATGAGTTGGCCAAAGAAAAAAACACCATCCAAAAATACCTCTGCAAACGTTCAAGAGCCGTAGAAGACGGACCTGCCTTGTCTTTTGTTAGCTATGTAGCTCGTGGTGGCAAGGTGATGATGTGGGGAATCTTTTCTTGCCTTCATTTCTTAAATTTTATCAACGCCTAAGTGGTACTGAGTACTTAAACATCGTATTGGCCACTGTGATTCACCCTGCATGATGAATTGTTAGCGAGTGTTCAAAGTACAGACTTTTGCGATGGTCGACCGGCCGGGACCGTCTGATTGAACATTTTTGGGAAACGAATCGGGCGGTCCGACTTGCACCCTCAACCGGTTACAATCGGTATTGTGCGATGTTGAGATGCCTTACGTAGACTAGCATCTCTGTGGAACGTTTCAGCCACTCGTGGAATCAATACTATAATAATATAGAGAATGTGAAGGCCTCCTCTTTCGAGGCCAGGTCGTGGATTTTTTTTATATTTTTCTCTATTTAATTATCAATATCCGGAGGTATGACGTGAAAAATTCTTCCTAGATCCATTTTGCAGTTACAATCAATAGAATCCAGTTCTAGTCTTTTTAAATATTTTTACCTTTTTTCCTCGTGATTTTCTGACCGATCTTCCCTACCAAATTCGAATAACCGAGAATTTACTGCAAATGTTTCAGAAATAGTAAATCGGATTTTTGAAAAATAAACAACGACCACATGGTAAATGTTTTCATTTTTAACAAGCTCGTACTTCATTGAGTTAAGCACTAGAAAATCGAAGCACGCGTGACTTTAGCAAAGAAGATGATATTTTTTTAAATGAAAATTTGATGAGAGGGAAATAGGTTTGACCGAGATAGTTGGGTGGAGAAAGTAACAAAGGTTTATGAGATAAGAAAGAATTAATGCGCCTTACAAAGAAACGGAAAGGAGGTGATAAAGAAGGCTTTCAATTAAATCCTCTGTAATGTATGGTGGGTGTTTCTTGCCTTACTCTCGAGGTCATCGAACATATTTTACTGCCCCAGACAGTGTTATCGTCCTTCTCGAACCAAGTCACAGGAGGAGGGGAAGGACATTAACCCTTGTGAAACTTTAATTTCATCTCCACCTAATGAGCTCTTTGCAAACATTTCATATTGTAAACACTTCGAATCCTTCCACATAATTATTGGAGAAGTAATATCTTCAATTTTAAAATGGAATTAATGGCTGAATATTAATTAGCGCTAGCTAACAATTTAGACAAGGAGGATAGCATCTCTTCGATTACTGATTGATTTCCTAAATATTAGAGGAGATTAAGGGGATTGTGTTGCAGTGTTCGAGTATCCTATGTTTACACTTCCGTATTGTTTGAAGTCGTAAAAGCTTTTTGGTTTGCTTCAAAAATCATGACTGGTTTTAGTCTTAGCTTAAATGAATTAAGAGAAGAGGGCTCAACCGATAATCACGAGATGGAGAGAATGTTGATAACCAAATTTCCACTTTAATTTTCTCCTCTATCTAATGTTTGAATTAAAATGAATGAAGTTTTATGTTGTGCATTGCTTTCTAAAAACACATAGAAACATACAAAATGGGGTTTTAATACGAGTAAATTTTATGACGTGCAATATGAAAAATGAAAGATTTGTCAATTTAAACTTTAAATGAGTGAACGTATGATGTTAAAGAATTGATGTTTCTGATTAAGGTCTGATTAAGACATAGGCCTAACGATTCTTTAAATTACATGAGTCACTAAGCTGCTTTCCGTGGAAAGAAATCATACTTCACAGAAAATAACAACAATCACTTATAACACAATTCAAGCTATACCATTTGTATTCTCTTACCACATATTTTTTGATATTAAATAATTTTAAGTTTAAGATAATAAGATTTTTTTCTTATAGACCTACTTGTTACACCCAGCTAAACAACAAAAAAAAACTCCTTGCATATAATTAAATAAGGATAACAGCTTCATTAAAAATCCGTGACTTCCAAGCATTAGGATAGAAATTATTTATGTAAAATTTCGAGGAGAATAAAAATAATATACACCATTTTTATTATCTTATGAATATGAAAGCATGCATAAAATAAATGAAAATGTTGCAGTATTCTCTTCGTGCATTTCTACAAGGCCCATTTAAGGGTAAGAAAAGGTTAATGTCGTTGAGCATTACATGCCCGACCTTATTAATGACAGTCGAGTCGGACATGTAAAAGTCTCGCGAATAACAAATGGTGACAGGTCTCGTACGTTAGCAAGCAGCAACAAGGACAATGGGCGATAACAAAAAGCAGAAACACGAAAGAAATCCGTCCCGTTATCTGTTGGCGTTTTATGTAGCATTGCTTCGGCACTCCATGTTATGAAGCGAGCAGATTGGTTTATCTGAGAAAGGGCCGTGTTAAGAGCGCCACCAATGTCTCTGTCAGTTTACAGGAGATTTACAACTTCCATTACCACGTATGAACATTGCTGATGGTTTGTGGTCGACTCTCAGAAAACCCCGAAGCTGAAAATGTTTCCGTTTGGTGGATACCAAGTCATTGACGGCAATATTCGCGCCATTCGCCGATGGACAAGATTTTTCTTTTTTCTCCATTCTATCCTTTTAGTATGCGCGAATTAGAAAAATAATGAAATTAAGTGCATGTGTATTCTTAAAAATGTATAAATAAACAACATTTGGCATCCTTATGATATTGCATAAAATAAGATTGAGTCATTAAGGAATGACTTTGCGTCGATCACATTTTGCACGTCTATTAGAAAAGACAAGTTTAAAAAAAATCCATGTTTTTGCAACTTAATAAATTTGATTTAACAATTTATTTTTTTACTCACTTTTTTGAATTAGTCTCCTTTTGTCGTAGGAAAAACTTTCTTTTCCGAAAGAAACCGATATATTTTTTTTGCATTGTGCAAACTGTAACGTGGAAGAGTAAAAGAAGCCATTTTTCAAAGGGGGATCCATTAGGTGTTAGAAGCGCTTTTAGGAGGAACCCATCTGCTCCAATTCCTCGAACACATCCGTCCTGCTTAAGATAGCTATTGATTAAACTTGAGCCATTCTGCAAATAAATTACAACATAGAATGATGGTTAAAACAAATCGATACATTTACAAAGAACTTCAAGAAGACGATGAGCACGTTGACGGATATTACATTTGAAAATCATAAATATTAAGGAATTTCCTCAGAGTTTTAACATCTTCCATTGTAACTCTGTAAGAAAAAATGGATAATTGTAAATAAATATAATTGCTCATTTAAATGATGTGCGCTGGATTTTTACAGACTTTCCAATTGGTTTCATGGTTTGTATGAATTCTGCAGAACTCAGCGCCATATTTCGGCATCTGATTTAAAGGGATTTGTTGTCATGAGACTCAAAGAAAAACGGGTATTGGCAACTTTAACAGTTTGGGGAATTAGCGACACATTTAAGAATGCGGGATTTTTTACGGGATTATTTCACACAAAATTTACGAGATTAGAAAGGAGAGCGTCACTTAGCAAAAGCAGTAGAGTTGTATTCAAGTTTAATTTTCACGTTGTCCTTACGCCTAAGCCAAAATTAAATAATTTTATGAGAACAGATTCTTCGTGTGGTTTATCTGCTTAAATAATTTTCATTTATTCCAATTTTATGTCACTTCAGTATTCTTTAAACGAAATAATAATAATAAAGTCTAGTCACTGATATTGCCATACCGATAGATGCACAGATTGAAGATAAGCAGCGTGAGAAGATGAAGTATCGAGAATTCAAAATAGAAGTTGATTGTTTGTGGAAAAAGGATATTGTATTCGTCCTAATTGTTGTAGTATCACTTAAGGAAATACTTAAAGAGATACCTAGAAATTTTATACCTATCGGATTTAAGCTGATATAGTATACACAAACTTTCCTAAATATTTTCTTATAAATTTTTATAAGATTGTTATCCAGAACATAAGCAGTTTTGGAAATTTGAAAATCAAACAATACAATTATAAATTGATGGTCGAGTACTGAAGCTATACTTCAAGATTGGATAATTAAATATAGAAAAAAAAATATGGAAAAATACGAGGAGTGTTTTTTCAAGTAAGTACCGTTTTGAAATCGGCCGTCTGATTTACAGCATTGACTGTGTTACCCCGTGGCAAAAAATTTACAAGCCAAACACTCTGCCTATTCCAAAACAGTGCACATGATTTTTCGGGCTGAAATTGTTTGCTTGAACTTCGCTTTCTTAGGTGATGTTGAATGCCTCCATTCCATGGACTGTTGTTTTGATTCCGATGTAAGATGAGCAACCCATGTTTCGTCTCCAGTGACAATTTGGCTTAAAAACTTATTCCCTTCGACAGGCATCTCTCGATGAGAGTAAAAGCACTGGCTAAACGATGTTTAAAGTGTTTATCAAATCAGGCAGCCGATTTCTATGAGCGACTTCCTTAACAAAAACAACATGACCGCTGTCCCCTGGCACCCTGCGATTTCTACTGCTTCCGAAAACTGAAATTGCGGTTAAAAGGACGGCGATTTGAATCCATTGAAGTGATCCAAGCGGAATCGCAGCACGTGTTAAACATGCTCCAACCTGGGTACTTTCAGGATACTTCCAGATGTATAGATGCCCAAGGAGACTACTTTGAAGGCGACGGTGGAAATTAAAAGATCGGGTAAGTTCCATATTTTATAGAGGTACATTTCTGGAAATTTTGGGTAGCACCTCGTATAGATCAAAATCGGCTGAGCTCATGGCCATGAAAAGACCCTACAGCGTTGCTAGTAATACTGAAATGACACTGTCAAATAAAAAAAAACAACATAAAATCATCATTTGATGAAACAGTTGATAAATATTGAAGCCCTTTTTTTGCATGAAAAACATCATTTGTGAAGTAATATACTTATATTTTCCGTAGGAATGCAGAGTAACCTAAATTTTTTTTATCCAGATTGGTCAAAGGATCAGGAGTTATAGAGCACATATAAAAGTTATAGAGTTTTCAATTTAAGTAATGAGTAATGCGATAAGTATTTAAGGAGGCGATAGGAGCAGTTTTAACCATATATACCATTATTAGCCATCTCTAATTGTTAATTTCAGGCTAAATTAGGTAAGATTAAATAAGTAGGCAGTTAGACCAGATGCAAAAAAAAAATGATGGATTTGGCTGAGTTAGCAAGTTACAATGCAATTCGAACAACAATAGGGACTAAATAGAGTGAAGAAACAATCTATCTATATACGCAGACTACCCATTTATCAACTTTATTTCCAATTAAATATGTTGGCTCTCAAAATGTTGTTTATTTAGCAAATGTTTACGAAATCTAAACTGTCCTTGTCATAGTTTGCTTAATTAAATATATAGATGGATAAACTTGAATATATTTTACCTCATTTAAATTCGCTACGTATTGTCGAAAATTAATATATTTATGTAAACGTGTACAAATTTTAATAAATTATGAGCCGATAAAGATCCAATACAGAATACATATTATCCTGTGCAAATATAAATTACATATTCTGGATCCTCTTTGGAGTTAATATTAATGATTGAACTGAGTTAATATTATCTTTTCTGCTATTTACTTTAACTGCTTAATGTGTTGATTCGATTTAATTTTTAAATCATTTTAAAGTTAGCTGTTGTTAAAGATTAAACTAGGTTTTAAATTTGAACAGGTACTTGAATAGTATAGCGAAAGAAAGTATTGTGTTCAGAGGACCATTCTCATTGAAATACAAAATAATTTTTTAAAATGTTGAAATAGAAGAGATGGTTAGCATGCAATCTAAGTTGTTCATTCTATAATTCTCGATTAAATCATTACGAAAAGAATTTAATTTTTCACGGGAATGGTCAATGATTTTCAGAATGACTTCACTGCAGCACTCCGACGTAGAGTGGAAAGCCTATGAAATTCAATTGAAATACCTAATTGTTATTGTTTTATATGGACTTGCGTTATTTCCCACTGACCCTTCAGTTATATTTTTTATAAATCATGGTTTACCTATTTGTTTTTGTTTTAATTTGTAATTGAATTAAAAGAAAAACAAGATTAAAAGAAATGATCAATAAGTTCGGAGACTGCTGATACGTATCTCCAATCAGGCTTGGAGGAGATGGGAACTATTTGAACGCAGCGTAGAAGGACATACCGTGCGTTTCAAAAGTTCCCGAACCCAGGAGATCACTTTCCCTGCATAACGTACCGTTGTGCAGTTATGCTGAAGGGTTGGTAGACAGGAGCCACTATCTTTCAACTTCTTTTTTTCAATTAATGGATGCTCCCAGTCGTTACGAATCCCGCTATTTATTTTACATAAATGCAAATACGCGAATATGAGAGTGAAATAAAAGGTTAAAGTAAAAAATAGAAGTTTTATTTATAAAACCTAAGCTATACGGTATTAAGCTTACAGTAACATTTTAAAAAGCGTTTAGTGCGTGAAAACAAACAAATGAAATACAGTACGCAAGAACGAGCAGAGATGGTTCTCCTTTGCGCGAGAGGGGATTTGACGTTGCATAATGCCGCCGACGAATTCCATGCCCGACATCCTGACCGTCCGAAGCCTTTGTCGATTTCGAGAGACAGGAAGTGTTGCGGACAGACAACGGCAAGGTCGACCACGTACAGGGACAGGTCCGCAACAAACGGCGGCCGTTGTAGAAACAATTGGGGCTTGTGGTGTACAATCGACGCCTGCCATTGCACACGCCCTTCGAATCAGCCATTCGTCAGTGTGGCGCATCTTACATGGTTTGAAGTTCCACCCGTTCAAGATGAAATTTCATCAAGAAATGACAGACGGTGACGAGGATCGTCGAGTGCAATTTTGCGAGATAATGATGAACAGATGCCATGCAGATGCTGCACTATCCCGTCGTATTTGCTTCACCGACGAATGCACATAGGGCGGTAAATCACCACAACTTCCGTTACTGGTTCGACTGCAATCCACATTGGATGGGTGAAGGCCACACCCAGCGTCCTCATAAAGTACGTCTGGGCAGGCATTATGGGCACTAATCTCATAGGCCCCTTTTTCATTGACGGAACACTGGATGGCCCAAATACCTTCAACTGTTAGAAGACGAGGTTGGTCCAGCTATTGCCGAGGCAGCAAGCGAAAACGACATCTGGTTCCAACAGGATGGGGATCCTCCCAATTACGCCGTCTCTGTACGCCAATATTTGGACGAAGTATTTCCTGACCGCTGTATCGGTAGAAGGGGGAGCATTGAGTGGCTGCCTCAATCCCCGGATCTTTCCCCGGTTGACTTTTTCTTATGGGGCTATGTTAAGCACAGGGTTTTCGAGACACGCCCTGCAAGCATTAACGAACTGAAGGAAAGAATTAGGCATGTGATGGCAAATATTCCTCAGGCAATCCTAATCAATGCCTGAAGTGCGTTTGAGCACCAACTAGCGTATTGCCAAGAGGTGAACGTGAACACTTTGAGCAAATGGTATAACCTACATGTACCGTTTCCTTTGGGAATGTAAAAATAAAATAGACACATTTGAGAAACTTTGCCACTATGTAAAACTGATTTTATGTAATTTATTTCAGCACATGGTTTATTTTAGTGGTTGGCCGAACATTACTCATGCTGTCATAGGTTAGGCTTTCCCTACATACAGAAGGATCAGTTCGAGAACTTTTGAAACACACGGTATGATGCGAAACGTGGTAAAAAGGAAGCAGCTCTGCACTGCAGGGATTTTCCAAACAATGCATATCAGTGAACTGTAATTCTTTGGGTTCGTCGGAATCAGAAATTGCGTTTGAAGAAAAACGTGTGAATATCAAATTCTATCAGCGTTTGGGGAAATCGCTGAAAGAAACATTGCACAAGTTGCAGTAGGTGTACGGTGAGAGTGCAATGTGTCGTGCGAAAATATTTTCTTGGCAGGCTGCACTGGCCAAAATGGGAATGTCAACCTTTTACACCTCACGTACTCGCCCGATTTCACTCCATGCGACTTTTACATGCCCTTCTGTCTGAAAAATGAACTCAAAGGACGCCGTTTCAAGAGTGCATCTGAGTGCAGGAAACAGCGACGGCCGCCCTGAAGACCATCTTTTCCAAAGGCTTCTAGGAATGTTTTCAGCAACTACATTCGCGTTGGCAGAATTCATAATACTTTGAAGGTGGTTATGTGTAGCACATTACACCAATACATCATATCCCTTCAGGAAAGCTAGTCTCCGAACTTAAACTTCCTTCGTATAACATTTTTTACGATCCTGAGGTCTTTCAGTTTTGTGCACCAATATATTGTTGCCAGGTTGAAATAAATCACGTGTCCCTGCACGTATTCAAACACGCATTCAGTTGACCCCGATCTGTTACAGTGAATCATCACGGACGATGAAACATGGTGCTTTCTTTACGACCCTCAAACAAAAAGACAATCATCCATAAGGAAAACAAGCTCGTCCCCCGACCACAAAAGTTTCATGCTGACCGCTTCAAAAGAAAGGTCATGCTTGTGGTTTTGTTTGATTGAAAAAGAATAGTCCACTACGAATTCATACCGAAAAGTCGTGCAGTTAATAAAGAAATGGTTGATGCCATTCGCCGCAAACGTCCACTTCTTTGGATCTGCGACCGAAAGCTCTGAGGAAGGTGGCAAACAAAGGTCTACAGCTAGATATCGACAAAATGTATGAACGTTGGCAAAAGTGTATAGTTCGAAGACCAGAGTGGTTAAAATATGCTGTCCCATACTTCCTTTTTTGCAAAGCAAAGTTTGGGAACTTTTTGAACCTACCTCGTAAATCACACCCATCAAAAACAAAAAAGTTGCAGTTAATCAAGGAAATTACGTTAATATAAAAAATTAAGTGTAATTAAGACATTATTCTGGTTTTGTGTTGAATGATAACGTATTTCCAATTTATTGAATAGATTAAAATATTACAAAAGGAGGATTTAGCTCCAGAAATGTACATAAGGGTCATTAATTATTTTATGTGCGGATTTATGGTTTTTAGCTGGAGTGTTCTCCCCAGAAAATTTTATCAGGTGGGTGGAAAGATAAAATAGCCGGGCGGACAATAATTTAAAAACAAATAAAACATTATGCAGTGTTGTGCATCTTTTCGTGTATTCAGCCGGGCAGCTCCCCCCCTTCAAAAGGTCCTGAGGAGAACCCTGAGCTGTATTAATTGTTTATTCCAATTTCCACAGCTTTTAGCTTAAATATACTTTTGTACTATAAGCATTTATTAAAATTTAAGAATTTGTATAACTATAAAAAGAAAAAAAGCCATGTGTGCAACCATTAAATGAATAGTTCAATTGTTGATGCTCCACACGAATTGTTAATCTGTAATAGGAGTGTAGAAATTTTGTACGTGAAATAGTAAAAGGGAAATTCTCTGGATTTGAAATTCGAAATGAAGTTCTCATTTCCTTTATAAAGACAAAGTCTATAACTTCGCGAATTTCTTTTTCTCTCATGAGCTTCAACAAACTCTCTCTCTTTCTGATTTTCGCAGCTGCCGTAGAGAGAGAGAGGGGGAGAGGGACGGATGATGATGTTGGGGAGATGTCATTGCAGAGGGTCTACTTACACATGCCAGTAATATCGTTTTCAAGATCGCTGTACAAATCTCGGAGATCCTCATTTTGATGCCAGCACCAGCAGTTCGTGTCCGGAAAGCAGATAGCGCTTTGCACAGGCTTTGCATATCAAAGAACCCGTCAAAGTTGTTCATTTCATCCAGCACGTACAAATACATTTACCTAAATATGAGAAGCAAACAAGCAACCACTCTTTACAACGTTTATTTTGTGTATATTGCATTATTTTTAATCTACGTTTAGTTTGCTTAATTCATCCGAAAGTGCCCCCCCCCCCAAAAAAAAAAGGTCTTATGTTGTTTGGAAATACGTAAAGCTGATTTTAAGTAGAAAAGATTCAAGTTGTTGCATAAATAAAGAAGATTAAGCACTTAATCAGTTTTCAATTTTTTTAAAATATCATTAATGAATTATACCATTTGTCTATTCTTCTCAGTTTTCTTTGTATTTTGCAGGTGAAACAACGCTATTATGTTCTTTCTTGGGCTAAGTTGTTGACAGTCTGTTGTATTTGCATCTTCTCTCCTACACCTTGCCAGTATAATGTGCGTCACATAAGTATAGGACCACCCATATTTTCCCTTGTCTGCAAGAAACAAAATAAAATAATTAAAACATTGTCACTGTATCAGATTCTCACAACTATTATTTATTGTCTCCAAAGAAAATAATGTGAAAACAAACAAAAATAAGAATAAGAATTTATAAAAATAGAAATTCAGCTGTCCCATAAGTATAGGACCAGCATCACTTAATGCCGTTTTTCGAGAAGAAAAATTAACAAAGCAGTGATTAATCAGTCAATAGATGACACTGGTGATTACCTAATAGGGATGCCTCCACAAAAACATTCAAGTGGTTGTAAACAAGCAACTTAAACGCAATGCCTTGTAACACCACCTTGTCAGACTATGAAAGGGGTCAAATTGATGCTTTGAAAGCTTCTGGAGTGAATGCACGAGGTATAGGAAAGGCTATAAGTCGGTCACATAAAGGTGTACTTAATTATTTGAAAGCTGGTGCTCAGTATGGCCAAAAAAAGAGACCTGGGAGACCTCAGAAGACGACTAATCGACAAAAAAGGGCGATTATTAAAAAAAATGAAAGACCCCACAACATCTTTGCGTGCGGTGGCCAATCCTGAAGATGTTCCAGTATCAAAATCAACTGTGCAACGGATTGTGAAGCAGGCATCATCTCTTGTGTACACAAAAAGAAAACAGCAACCTGCACTCCAACTGCACCACAAGCAGAAACTGTTGGCCTTTGCCCAGTCAGTAATGTTCTGGACAGAAGATTGGAAGAGAGGGGAGAAAAAATTCAATTTAGATGGGCCAGACGGCTGGCAATATTACTGGCATGACATCAGGAGGGCAGAAGAAATGTATTTCATACGGCAACAGGGAGGAGGATCACTTATGGTCTGGATTGGCTTCGGATGGAATGGTAGAACCGATTTAGCTATTGTTAGTGGAAGAATGAAGACTTCAGATTATCAAGATCTGCTTGATATTCATCTTTTACCGTTTGGGGAGAAGATTGGAGGGACCAGATGGATTTTCCAGCAAGATAATGCCCCAGTTCACCGTGCAAACAGCCCAAATGAGTGGTTTTTAGCATAAATAGCATAAACAGCATATTTTTATAAATTCTCATTCTTGTTGTTGTTTGTTTTTCATTATTTTCTTTGGCAACAATAAATAATAGTTGAATCTGATACAGTGACAATGTTTTAATTATTTTATTTTGTTTCTTGCAGACAAGGGAAAATATGGGTGATCCTATGCTTATATGACGCACCTTATCAACTGAAATGGAATTAATCCAGATTAGTTCTTGCCATACTTATTCCAAATCTATGAAATATGATTTCAAAGTGAGAAGTAAACTAAACCACCTTTATAGATGAATAGATTTTATGGAGACGCATATTAGATTACTTGACGAATTAGACAAAATTATTCTTTATCTTCCAACAATAAGGGCCTAGTTTGAAGAAAACGATTGAATAGCGATCTACCTAAATGATCCCAATTATCGATCATCCTTTCAAAAGATTGTTAGCAAAAATATAAACTTCACGATCGTTTAGGCATGTGAAGATAATAATAATAATAATAATAATAATAATAATAATAATAATAATAATAATACAATATTACCCATTTATAACGAACACGGTTAGAGCGAACATCCGCATATAGCGAAAAAAATTCAGTCCCAACCCCGTCAGTCTATTTTCTATGCATTTTTATACGCTTATTGCCAAATGTTTTTGAAAGAAATCCGGTTATAACGAAGGTAAGTTGATGAAATTTGTTACGAAAATAGCACCAATTGTCACTATAAGTCGGTCCTATATGCATCCAATCGTAAAACAATGCCAAAGAAACTAAGATGCTTAGTGAATTGAAAATCGCCGAACAATGCCAAAGAAACTAAGATGGCGACGAGGAGAGCGAAGAAAGCGACGACGACGAACAAGAAGAGCCCATTCCATCATCGAAGCATATGGATTCTCTTATGAATGAATTGAAAAATTATTCAACTCTTTATGGTCATGTTCCGGACGAAATTTCTGAAACATAGGCATTTACATATCTCAAAACAACATCTCTTAATCTTCAACTACTTTTTATTTTTGGAGAATCATTTAAAAAGACGAACACTTAGTATTGTAACAATGTATTGCGTCCTTTCTTGTCTTACCTTGTTCCAGCAGCCGTCATTTGCAGGGTGTAGAACGGAAACATTGTTTTACTACCTTGAACCATGACACATATCACGAGACTTGATCCTCATTAAATTTTCAATTGGTTACAGATCAAAAATTGTGTGATCGAAATCACGGTTTGCTTGTTTGAGAGCTGTGAGCTAGAACATTATTTTGCTGGAATATCCAGAAATCGCCACCCATTTCATTGTCACGTGGAAGAACATGGGGAAATTAAGTCTCCTAATATTTTTGGCTAATGATTGCCAACGATGTTTGCCCATTAAATCCATTCCACAACTAAGCCTCCTCTATGCTGTCCGGCTGAAAAAGGAACGTGGCTTAGTTCCCAGGTCGTGCCAGCAAGACCACCAACCGGACTATTCATATTCTGTTTCTTCTAGTCTGAGAAGAAAGCAGTCAAACACTCATTTCGCTTTATTCTACCTTCTTAATTGTAATATGACATGTTTCTTTAAGCTTTTGAGATACACGTTGTTTAAGTTTTCTAATGTATTCACTTTCTTTAAATAAACAGAATCTGTTTTCACTGTCATAAACAAGTACAGTACATAATCTTGACATAATCAAAATGTCACTAGTGTTTAAGAAACTTTACAAGAAATTTTTCCGCTTTGTGACATTGAATAGAAAGTCTAGACGGGCTATCAAGGCTTTAACCTTCCTTTATGAATAACAATATATGTTATGAATTCCTTTGGAAGAATCCTTAGCAATTTTCTCTTGAATGCTCCTCCATTCCAGTGTTTCTTAACGTCTTTGTTAACTTCTTCGCCATGTAAATATTGGGAAAGGAATGGCTCATCGCGTATATTTTCATGAACAAAACATGACAATAAGGAAGTGAGAACAAGAAATTATTACACAATTGATAAATATGTGTTAAGCACTCATTATTGATTATCATTTATTCATATCCATTACAAATCAATGGTCGTGCATTATGTTAACATAGAAGTTAATAGCATTAAAGCTGTTATCTCTGCAATAAAAGTGCGATGTAATTTGGTGTCTATACAATGGATATACATAAATCCACAAAATTAAAAGGCTTTTGTAAAAATCGATAACATGATTACTTTATATTTTAAACACTTGCTCTGTTTATGATTACAGCATTCTAGCAAAGTTCCTCACACTCGTAAACTTTGTATGATGTGTGTGTGCGTTCATAGATGCAAATGTTATTGCCAGCACTTCTCTTAATTAGAAATAATTATAAAAGTAAGGAGATTGTGAATTGTAGCCATTCGTAGATGAAACATTCGCTTGCCACTGGCAGTTAATTTTATCGTCTCGGTTATGTTTGCTGGTTTGGATTCTGTGGTCAGGTTTATATAATTGACGATTATAGTGCACAGCAAAGAAAAGAATGGATTTGAATTTATCCAAAAGAAAGTAGGCCTAAATTCGGATAGATGTACGCTATTAATCTTCATTTGTGTTTTAGCTTTTATTTTGCTGCAGAGCATGATCTACGCTCCGAAAGGGTGTAAAATTTGTCTTCAAGATTTATGTCTCCTATCCAGCTGAATAAATCTAACGAGTGAGCTCAATTATTCATCTGTTTTGTGATGTTCGTCTTTGCATCATTATTATGAATATTTGCCAGATGATACTTTAGTGTATTTGTGTGTAGAACAAGTTTCAGCCGGTGAGTGATATAAAGCAGAGTGACATCGCAAATGACTTTATGGTAATTTGGAGCTCCAAGCCAGGAAAAATTAACGATTTTCGTTTAATGTTTATAACTTCATCAACAATTTATAATTCGCTTGGAATAATTAAACAATTACCCTCCGGCTTTTATTCCACGTGAGAAGCAAATTAAAGCTCGACATGCCATATTTGGGAAAGCTTCGACGATTAGGTGCAAATAAATCGGTTCCGTTTTCCTTACCGGAAATGCGTCCATTTTTAATAATGAAGTTGATAGGATTTAGTTCATACGGATTTCCTACTCCAACCATAATATCATTGGGCTTATTTCATATCATTGGCCGCACTTGTGCATTTGTAAATAATTCTGTAACACGAACATATAAAAGGGCTCGAAAAAATTTTATTTTTTAAATTTTATGTTAAATTGAGCTGAAACTGTGCTTCATATATTTTTGTGCTATTTTTATATTTGTTTGCGAAATCTTAAAGGGGCAAGATTTTTGAGTTATTTGTAAAAAGATTTTTAACGCTAGCAACTTAACGATTGCATTCAAAAGTAGGAATACATTAAAATACTTTTTAAGGAGTGATGTCACATTGCTGATTTTACGTAAACAAAAATTAAACAGGATCATTAGCATATGATCAAACTTTCAAGATTGTGGAGTAATCCATTTTCAGTGCAGCGGGTACCAGATGCTCTTGTTTTAGGTGTACAAAGCAGTCTGCCTTTATTACATTTACAAGAATATGTCTGAAGTGGACATCGTTCACCATTTGTCCAACTAACGGAGTTTAAGCGGGATCGCATAACGGGCCTTCGGGAGGCAGGATGATCCTTTCGTAAAATTGCGCAGAGAATCGCTGCAGGGTGTCTGCATCATGGCTGTTGGAAACGGTGAGAAGATGAAGGATTATTACCCGCAGACGTGGTTCAGGAGAGGGCAGAGTTTTCGGATAAACATGAGGATCGACGCATTCTAGCAGATCAACAGTCACGTCTATTCAAATCAGAGCCACAGTCACATCACATCACTCCGCTTGAACCCTCTGTAATCGTTTCCAAGGAAGCAAGACTGCGGTCGCGGATTCTTTTGCTGAGACCGTGTCGTGAGATGCACCTTCAATGTTGCCAAGAACGGGCTGCTTGTTGGAAAAAATGGAGGTCGGTGGTGTTAAGAGAAGAAAGCCGTTATTATCTGGGCATGAGCGACAGTCGTGTAGTATTCTCCGAAGACCAGGTGAGAAGCACATTCTGTCATGTATTAAGGCCGACTCCTGGAATTAAGGTGTGGGGTACTGTCTTTTTCAACAGCCGCGCATGTTTGGTGTTTATAGATGGAAAAGTTGAATGCATCATCCACCAGATCTGAAACCTTTTTTTCAACTGACCTAAGGTACTTGCAAACTTTAATGTAGTGCACAACATTTTAAAGATTTCCTTCAACTTATTTGATGTAAACCGGACATCCTGGCAGGATATTATCGCCTTGGGGCAGCCGTGCAATTTAAAAACCTGATTCTCGACCGTATTGGAATTTCTCGACTCATTCGTATACATTTTGTCGTGGTAAAGCACTGCCCCCATGTTGTGCTCAAAGTCTTTGATGGATTTACTTTCCTCATACACCTTCAGACCACAAAAAACGAAACACGGTATGCTGTTCATTCTTGCTGCAAATGAATGAAAAATGGCGTAGCATTTCTCATTTTAGTGTGTCGCAGTGCAAAACTAAACTGAAATTTTCGACAAGCAAAGACAAAGGAGTTATCTGTGCCATGCGCGCGCAGATAGCAATACCGCCAAACATTAAAACAGGTGTGTGGATACTTATTGACTTGTCCTCGTATTTTTCATTTCTAAATTTTATGTTTACTCTTCGCAATACGTATCCAGTATTTCAAATCTCTTGTCTTATTTATGATTAGATTCTTTTCCTTCCTTGCACATTAATGTTACACTTTTAAGTTTTCTTTAATTCTTTTGAATATTTAACTTGAACCTGAAAGAGTTCCATCCACGATTGCGCTTTTCCTGATTGATGCAACCTGACATAAAGAAGCATAGGAACTTTGTTTTTTTAAATTGAGCTACATAGTTGCTCATTTATAAGATTGCAGTATTTTTTAGTTTTCTATTATCACGACAGGACTGGATATATAATATATTTTGAATTATAGATGCATTTAATATCTGGAGGTTTTCAAATTGAAAGTTACATTTACTACATTTGTAGAGAAAATTCTGAGTGGTTTTATGATTTCAATATCGTAACCAATCTATATCCCATGGCAGTTAAATTTTACGATCACTCTAGATAATATTCTATAATTTAGGATAAATGTAATAAAAATAGACTCTTAAATTGAATTAACTCTCATAAATTTTGTTGAAAATTCTCCCCCAAAAAGGACTGCAATCCATCACATGAGCTGCACTACTTCACCTGAATTGAATTGACCGTAGAAGATGTTAAATATTAAGCAGCGAAAGGCGTGCGTCTCTCTTTGGGGTATAGTTATTTAGAGATATTACTTGAATTGAAAACATCGGTTTCAGATTATAATTCTCGAGAAGCGTTTTTAAAATCACAACTTATTAGAATTGCTTAAATGTTAGGTAGGGTTTTTTCTTTTTTCATTCCGAAGTTGCCGGCAACCTCGTTACCATAAAGCCATTTCCTTATGGTAAACAGTGATTAATGGAAGCGGAGGCACATCAACGGTTGCATGAGACATCAAACGAAAATACAGAAATAATCATATCCTCATTTAGCCTGAAGAGAATTAACATTTTTAATAAGGGAATTAATAAAGTAGCTCCTCTGTCTTCAAAGAATATGATCATTAAACAGTGTAATAGACATCACTTCATCATCTGATTCATTCTAATAATTATTATCATTTTAAAACACTAAGACATGTATAAAATTCTTTTTTTCGATAAAGATACCCCTGAACGCTTATTGCTAAATACAATACGATTCTAAATTTTGAATTCCTTCTTTTTAAAACGAAAACTTGAACATTTTATTGTTTTAGCAAGCTATTACTCTTAAGATATTTCAGATCATTGGTCTGTCAAACCAAGCTCGTATAGAGCCTTTACAACATACAGGCAGTTGACTCTTTACTTACGGGGTGGTTATAATTAAAGGCTCCCTATTTAACCCTCCCTAGACAAAAACTATTTATCGTACGGGTACCAAACTCGGTAGAAATAATATTCACAAAATTTGCATGGTTCAACGCTTCCATTTGTATCATAGGAGACCACCATAAGCCGTTATTGTTCATACGTGTGACGGACCAGTTGCAATCGTTGAAGGGTCAAGAAGAACCGGGTATGTTACGCTTTCAGACTTGGACATTGATGAGCGCTATTTCGAGCACAGTTGGTAATTTGACGGAAGCTATATCCACATAAAACGGGCATATGTGATGGTAGATGATATTATTATAATATCTCTTCAGCTCAAGCGAATTCGTTCCCTTCGCATCAAATAAGGAGTTACATCCAGGACGATTATATCCAGCCTCTTTTATAGGGGGCTCCGTTTTGGGCTTCTATGACTAATGTTAATTTTAATCGTATGAAAGTGGCTTACAATCGAGTGATACGGGTACCTTGTAAGTTATAGAAGATGGACTCAGTTAGACTATTTGCACCGTAAGGTGAAATGGAAGAAATCACTTTATCGCGCTCAATAGGTAGGGACGTCATAGAGATAGTATACTTTTTACCCTCATGCGCGATCTGTGAGCTGTTTTCTTATCACTCAAGCCTCCTCGCAACTGCTCGTTGCAGCCTATTTTTGAAGTGTCAGGATTTAAGAAAATTAGAGCATTTAAAAAACAAATTCCCTAACTATCCCTACCTATTGAGCGCGATAAAGTGAACTCTTCCATTTCCCCTTACAGTGTGAGAACTCTACCCATTGTTGTACCCGAAAATAAACTACTTTCGCTTTTATGCGAAAAACTGGCTTAATTATGGAAATGGCAAATGCTGTGAGATGTTCTGCACATCCTGCAAATTTTCACTACAATTTTCTGTGATTGCACTTTTCAAGTCACTTTTCTCTGCAGGAGATTTTTTTTTCTTATCAAATTTTTAAACTTTCTCCAGAAGTTCTCTATCGGGTTTAGGTGTAGGGTTTTCGTGTTTATCTGTATAACATATTGTGTAACTGATTTTTTTCTCTCTGACATGATGCATTATCATCTTGGAATATGCAATCGCCGTCTCCAAATGCACCTTCAACACATGGACTCAAACAGTTTTCCAATATTTCCATGTAAATATTATTGATACTTGATTGCATTACATAACATCGCACAGGGCCTTTGGCATTAATTTTCCCCAAATCAGTAGAGAATCTAGAAATTTTTTCGCAAACTTCAAGCAGTCATCATTAAGTTTTTCTTTAGATATCTTCCATACAAAAATTCCTTGATCATCCCCAAAGCTGATGCAAATTCTTGATTCGTCACTATATATGATTTTGTTCCAATTACCCAAAGTCCACGATTTATTTTCTCTTGCCCACTTGAGACGAAGTTGCCGACGTCTCTTTGTTAACAGTGGTTTAGTTTTGGTTTTGCAGAAAGAATCTCCCCTATCTCGTCAGGTTTTGCACCCTATCTCGTCAAGAAGCTCTCGTACAATTCTGCTACATACAAGTCGACTTATTTTTTCCCATTTTGTATTTAGTTCTCATGATGTTGATCTTCTGTTTTCTTTTTATAAATATTTCGCAATATTTTATCTTGTCGAGCACTTGACTTTCTATGTCGTCCGCTTAGAGGTTGATTGAAGACATTTCTTATGTTTTGAAACTTTCTCCATAGTTTTGAGACAGTACTTTGTAATAGGCGATACAGGCAGATTTCTCTGAGATTTTCTATCTTTCAACAACTGAATTATTTATTTCCACCTTAGATTATTATGTGATAGACGTATCTTACGAATATTTAAACAATACTACCTTATATCGACTGCTAAAATTTTAGACTCATTCTTGAAAATCATTTCTCATTTAGAGAACAAATTGACCAGTTAATCCTTATCTTTAACCGTAAAAGCTACCTAGTAAAAGAGGAATAGAAAAGTTTAATTAAATTTCTCACATGTCGTTTGATAATTCTTTTCCTTTCAAGAAAAGCTCACATAAGGCCGTATATGTTGTGATCCCATATTTACTAGGTGCGTTCAAGTTCTAAGGTCTCCAAATTTTTTCCTGACAAAATACTTAACCCAAGAAGTTGTAACTACTGTTACTTCTCGACTTAATCACCGTGAAGTCGAACACATTTTTCACAACGGCGGTGCCATGATTCCATGGCTGCTGAGAACCTTTCTTTAGGAGTATGTTTTGCCCACTGGTTTTGAAGCAACGGCAGCTCGGTTGGGAAACGAGCGGCCACGGAGAGTGTCCTTCATGATTGGAAAAAGCTAGAAATCGCTAGGAGCGAGGTCTGGTGAGTATGGAGCATAGGAAACCACCTCACAGTTGTTATTTTGAAGAAACTGCTGAGTTAGGAGTGCCCGATGAGCAGGGGTGTTGTCTTGATGAAAAAGCACCCGTCCGGTCTTGTTTGGTCGTTTCTCATGCAATGGTGGAAGGAATTTTGTTCTCAAAACATTTTCATATGAAGTAGCTGTAACAGTTGTACCCTTTGGAACACAGTGCGTGAGGATAACGCCTTCGCTGTCCCAAGACATGGCCACCATAAATCTCTCAGCAGAGGTTGTGACTCGAAATATTTTCGGTGGCGGTGAATCAGTGTGTTTCCATTGTGAAGATAGGCGTTTCGTTTCGCGGTTAAAAAATGGAATCCATGTCTCATCCATCGTCACAACTGATGAAAACAAAGCATCATTCATTGCTGCATCACGTGTCAACATCTGCTGAGAAATTGCCACCCGCGCAGACTTGTGTTCGTCGGTCAGCATTCGTGGGACCCATCTTGAAGAAAGTTTCTGCATTTTCAGCTCATCATGCAAAATGGACTCCACAGACCCCACAAAAATGCCAAGTTTAGAGGCAATATCACGCACACCTAAGCGACGGTCTTCCATAACAACTTGTTCCACACGAACAATCATGGCTTCCGTCCGGCTGGTTCGTGGTCGAGGCTGCTTCGGTTCATTCTCACATGATTCTCGACCTTCTTTAAACTTTCGCACCCATGAACGCACATTTTTAACATTCTTAACACCTTCATCGCATGTCTCACTCAATTGGCGATGAATTTTGATGGGTGTTTCACCCTGCAAGTGCAGAATAATTACACAGTGCTGTTGTAAACTAAACTTCGCCATTTTAAGTATATGAAACATCGTTCGCGGCAACGCGCACGGTATTCACGCCGTTCACAGTATAGTGCTGCCATCTATGTTAGTAAAGACGAAATATTTCCCGCAAAATTTTAAAAGCATCTGGATCTTTCTACTTACTCTCACTGCAGAGAAAAAAATTTGGAGACCTTTAACTTGAACGCACCTCGTATTTCCAACTATTCAGATGATTCCATACTTTTTTCCAGGGTGGTATTGCAAAGGAATTTTGCATTTTTGCTCTTAAATTATGTAGTTTTGCAATTTTTTGTTCCAATCAATAAACAAAAACAAGAATTATGTTACTAAACAAAAATATTAACTGCATCTTCTATCAATAATGTATCAGACAAGATTGTTTCCATTCCTTCGAGCTAGTTGCAAAGCGATTACATATTTTTTCTCAGGGGTTGTAGCTGTTTCCTGTTTTTTAGTCAAATCCAACTTTTCGTACTTTCACTTTAATCATAGTTCTTGAATTGGTGATAATAAATAATAAAGTAAAAATAAACATGTCAGTTTAAAGAACATAATATTGTCTAATAAGGCGACAGGTTTCGACTTAATCATTTGCAATCAAGCCATGTTTCAAAAATCGTAATTGGCTGTTCACTAACATCTTTGTTGCTTGAATTGCATACCAATTCTAATCTTGTCAGGTCATACAATGAGTTGCGCTACAGGAGATCGATTTTTAGTTACACTTCGAGGAGCGCTCTGGTTTTTTTACACTTTAAATTTTAAGTCCCTGAAGGTTCTCTTCTTTGCTTTTCAGTTTGAATGTATATATATTTTTTTAAAGAAAAATCGTTAGTCTCACTCCCCAGTCGTCATAGACTCGCGTTTCTCTCTCGCTCCCTTTTACAGTGACAAAGGGAGGAGGAGAGTAAAAGGAAAAAGAGAAAAAGAAACACGAGCCTAAGTGTAATCGGTCATCTGCTCGGGGTCTTGGAAAATTTCGTTTCAATTTCTCGATGGTTCTGCTGGGAGCAATTCATCGTCATCAGGAAGAGTCACGTGCCAAGGAAAATGGCCCCCGGGGAAACGCAACGCCACAGATCGCCATGCACAATTTATTCAAACGGGAGAGAAGAAAACACAAAAGAAAACTTAGAATTTCTTTTTGAAGTTAAAGAAAGTAAGAATGAGAGAGAACTGCTATCTAATTGCGAATATTAAATATTTCCTTCACGGAAGCCATTTCCGAATCCTTAAAAATGATGGAGACTTCAATTGAGGGTTAGAATATTAGGACTTGCATATGGATTATTATGTATTATATTTTAGGAATATAATACGCACCCGGGTATAATACCGGTATAATCCAATTTTTTATCGATTTTTAAAAACATTCCCCTATATAATAAGCATCCGTCTATTATACGCATTTTAAACAAAACAAATGGACATCATATTTAAAATAATATCTATCCATCTTGTATAGACTGTAATGTACCCTTATATTAAATATTATAGGGTCGAGTCACATTATTATGACCACCTCCTAAGTTTGTCTTCGGAGTTGCCTAGCCGAGGAATATGTCACATGTTGGGCATTGGTTAAGTGACTATATAAGGTAGGTTTCCACTATGTTAAAAATATATCACTCATTGCTGGAACGGGTAATAAACGTGATTTATCAGATCTGGAAAAGAAGATCTGATTTATCGGCTTTCGGGCCAAGAGTGGCAGTATTCCGGAAACCGCGCAGTCTGTGAACTGTTCTCGTGCTGCTGTGGCTAAAGTGTATCATGACTGGGAAAATGGGACCGTTCAGAATAAACGGTATGGGAACTGTGGAGCATCACGTGCCATTGATGAAAGAGGTGAATATCGGCTGCGAAGGTGTGTGAAGGCCAACTGAAGAGCTACAGTGGATCAACTTACCGCTCAAACCAACGAGGGTGCTACCAGACATGTCTCTAAAACCACAGTACAGAGGACCCTGATACGTATGGGCCTCCGCAGTAGACGGATGGTCACCGCACCCATGCTGACGAAGGTCATCGCCAAAAACGGTTTCAATTTGCCCGACAGTACAGAAACTGGACCACTTCTGACTGGAAAAATGTTGCCTTTTCCGATGAGTCACGATTTCTGCTCCACAGAAGTGACGGCCGTTGGCGGGTGAGGCGAGAAATCTCCAAGAACAAGCATCCTGCAACCATTGTTGGACAAATCCAGGTTGTTGGCGGCAGCGTCATGGTGTAGGGAGTGTTCTCATGGGATTGTCTGGGCATGCTGATACCTGTGGAAGGCCCTCTCAACCGATTCGGTTATTTATCCATAATTTCAGATCAAGTCACCCATACAAGGCGACTGTCTTCCCAGAGGGGGTTGGCACGTTCCAGCAAGACAATGCGACGTGTCATACGGCTGCAATTGTTCGGGAGTGGTTTGAGGAACACGACCAAGAGTTCCAAGTACTACCCTGGCCCCCTATTCCCCAGACCTCAATCCAATCGAGAACCTTTGGGATCACCTCGATTGTCATGTGCGTGCTATGGAACAATCACCGCGTACCCTTCAGTAGCTATCGGATGCTTTACCGTCTGCATGGCAACAACTACCAATAGAAACCTACCAGAATCTTATTGACTCCCTCTCACACCGTCTAGCTGCTGTCCGTGCTCGTGGTCATTATAATGTGACTCGACTCTGTATATTAGCTTCGTTTGAAATTCGTCAGACCGAATTTTATATTGTTTTCGACATTTCACTTTTGCATTCGCTGTTGGCGACGAACAAGTGAACGGGCAATTGAGACTAAAACTGCAAATTAAAATCGTTATCCGGGGCAATCCTGTTCCATTCCATCTCGCAGGATGTCCGACAACCTGATTACCATCAAATGTGTTATGGAGGAAGCATGTGTGCGTCGTCAGACTCTCGCCGTGCTAAATCTTGACCAGGAAAAGGCCACAACAATCATTTATATAAAATCAGCGACGGTGGACGTTGTCACAACAAATAAAAACATCTAACAATGGGTTATCTAACAATGGGTTATTTCCCGATTATACAATCGGGTGGGTTCGCTTCTAGTTTTTTTATAATACCGTAAAACCTTGAATACAGGCCCGGGCGTTTATTTGTCTCAACGGTCTTGAACCCCCCGGCGATTAATCGAGACCCAGCGTTTATTTAAGACCCGGTGTTAAGGGCTATTCCCAATAACAGGGTGCCTGGCAAAACGATTTCGTAAAATTCCCTGACTTTTGTCGGTTTATCACGTAATTTTTCCTGACCACCAGCACCAAAAAAATCTATTTTAATATAATATTATTGACATTTTTCAAATTTTTCGTTCCAATTTCGCATTTTTTTGCTGATTTTGTAAAATCCCCTGACTATTCCTGGGGTCGAAATTAGAATGGGTTAAATGAAGCGGTCAATGAGAAGGTCTACACATGAAAAGACGTTTAATAATCTGAAAGTGAGGAAAAACGCCGGAATTTATATCGATGACCCGAAAAAGACCCGGCGTTTATTTGAGACCCGGCGTTTAATCTATTTTTAACACCCCACCCGGCTTTTATTCGAGACCGGCGTGTATTTGAATACCCGGCCTGTATTCAAGATTTTACGGTACGCAATGATGATTTTTTCTAACTTTTATTTTGCATAATACGAGTATTATATTCCAAAAATTACGGTATATACACTATATTGCCATTAATGACCGGACACTTTCGATTTTAGACGTTTTGTCGAATATCTAGAAAAATACTTGACGAATTATCCTGAAATTTCAGGGGTGTAAAAAGGATGTTACACCTCATATATTTCAGCGAAGGTTTTCTCCCGAAGGCAAATAGGGGACCAGCAAAGAAGTGAACCAAAAAAATAATGTTTGGAATACCCTGTAAAAAAATAATGCTTGAAATGCATTATAGTTGTAGCATATGCTTAAGAGGCTTGTTTTACTTTTTTGTGTTCATTTGTATGAGAATAGCACGTGTATTCATGGAGATATAAAGGTTTCTTTAAAAAGATCGAAATGTTTTTGTAAGTTTTTTGTTTATAACACGTAGGATTTTCAACCCAATGAAATGCCATTTTCAGGAAACTTGACAAACTACAGTACAGACAACACTCTGCAATCAGAATAGAAAAATATTACATATTTGATGAAATGTCAAGTTTCCTGAAAATGGCATTTCATTGGGTTGAAAATCCTGCGTGTTAAAAACAAAAAACTTACAAAAACATTTCGATCTTTTTAAAGAAACCTTTACATCTCCATGAATACACGTGCCATTCTCATACAAATGAACACAGAAAAGTAAAACAAGCCTCTTAAGCATATGCTACAACTACAATGCATTTCAAGCATTATTTTTTACAGGGTGATTCCAAACATTATTTTTTTGGTTCACTTCTTTGCTGGTCCCCTATTTGCCTTCGGGAGAAAACCTTCGCTGAAATATATGAGCTGTAACATCCTTTTTACACCCCCGAAATTTCAGGATAATTCGTCAAGTATTTTTCTAGATATTCGACAAAACGTCTAAAATCGAAAGTGTCCGGTCATTAATGGCAATATGGTGTATATGTTATATACATCGATTTTTACTTTCATATTCCGCTGATAATGCCTGGCAATATACCTGGTAGAATACAAAATTTATCAATAACTAAAAATCAAACTTGATTTTTTAAACTTTATTTTATGTTAATTAAAACGTTAATTTGTCAATCAAGTACGCAGTTTCTTTTTATATATTTTGTGCATTTTAACTCTCGAGTAGTGTTCAAGAGAAATTGGGTTTCTTGGTCTACGTTAAAATTTGATTCATATATTAATTCAGACATAAATCGCCAAATTTTCATGATTTTAACTGCAAGTCACCAAAATGGGTGGATTTACAGTTTCGTGCACATGTTTTGCCAAATTTTCATAATTTCCACATCTTCCTTCTTGCGATTAAAATTATTACACTTGTTACAAATTGTATTATATAGGAACTCTGTTATCCGTACAAATGGCCTATGTTATAAATAAATATGCCTATATTTTGATTCTTATTTCTGAAAAACTGAAATCGTCTTAGTTAGCTCCAAATTTGAGTAATTCTGAATTTTTAACATTTTCCTATTTTCTCTTTTTATTATTACAAATTTACTGATCCGAGATTAAACCCAGTAAAGAATTTTGGACCATTCAGGCAAAAGTTGTGATGATTCGAAAACGAATATGTATTTGGAGGAGGAAATTCATATTTTCTAGTGATTTAGAACCGGCTTCTGACATATTTTTGCGAATGCTTGTCCAGTCAAGTGAATCGAATTTATTAATTCTTACTTAGTAAGGATAGAAATGTGCCAAATAAATGAAATACTCGAAGAATATAAAAGAAGGCTTAAATTTTAAGTGAGATACGAAAGACGTGTAGATCAAAATTGATTTCTTATGTTTTAATGAAAGAAATCGCGTTTCTTTAATAAACCCTGGCTAAGTGCTAATATGCATATAAATAAAGAGTTAATTTATTTGGGGCATTTCTCTATTTTTAATCGTAATTTTTCTATTTTCCTTTGCAAATTTTCTCTCTTGTTTATTTTCTTAAGACCTCTATGATGGATATTTTTTTAAACGTCCCGTTTCTTATCTGTTGACAAGTGAGAATCTCCGTCTCCTGGAAAATTCCATCAAGATAAAAGTTCGAGAAACAGCTTTTTCCTCCACCCATCTTTCTCTTTTATTTTTACCCTATCGTAGAGGACTGTTAATTACGAGTTTCTTTGTGTTTCTCATTTGCATTCTAATGACGTCGGACGCCCGCCTTGTTTGCTCCCTCACTCTTGAATGGTGGCTCCCAAAGAACTCTCTTTGAAGACCATCGCCCGACGTGTAAACACAAACCTCGCTTCTCTTTTGTGGAAAAATTTCTAAAAGTTTATATTACTGAAGAGTTTTCCTCGCATTCTTACTGTTTAATTAGACTTTTCTAGGCGAAATGAATTATTTGTTAGTTGCTGTCTGTAGAAATGCCTGCGAGGTAAATTAATAATTCGTTGCGGATTCTCTCTTAGGACTTATTACTTTGGCCTTATCTCTTACAAAAAATTTGTTTAATTAAGTTTAAGAAGAATGAACCTCGATTAAGTTTTACTTAAAATGTAGGTGACATAGTGTTTTTAATAACTGTAAATACATTTTAGCAGTTAGGAAGTTGTTTTTTTAAATTTAAGTAAAAAAAAAAAATCAGAAAATACTGGACTTTTAATCATTATAACTTCTATATGACAAATAAATCCTCATATATGACAGAAAGAACCCTTATCCAAATTTAGCTCTAAATCAACTTTTTTATATCTCTTAAAATTCACGGGTACTAGAATATACGTAATATTGACGTGCTACTGCCTTTTGAAGGAATTAGGCGTAAAACTTTCTCATGAAAATTTAATGATTCTGAAAACCCTAAAAGAATTCAGGTCGATTTGTTTTGGAAACGCAATTGGGCTTAATTTTTCGTAAAAGTAATGGCGTAAAAAATTTAGTAGACTAAAGATAAATTGTTATGGCAAAACCTTCTTCATTTTCACACGAGAAGAGCGCATTTTAGATACTTTAGAAAGAAGGCCAAGGCGGCGGCAACCAAACCAAAGTGGATTTGGTATGCGGGTATGTATGTATGTATGTGTGTGCCGGTGTGTGTGTGTGAATTCGAATGGGAGGCAAATGCGGATGTCACTTACTGTCCAAACGCACTTAGGCATCGGGGCGGCCAGGAGATACCGTTGTCGTCGCCATTCTGATGTTATTCCAAGTAAAAGGAAAGTTGCTGACAGCTGTTCGCGATGGGATTCTGTCCGAAGGTGCATTTGCTACCCATGAAATTTCATGCCAAACTCTCTAAAAAGTTTCGTTTGTCTACAAAACAGAAGTAAAGGAGGAAAAGTTTAAAGCATAGCGTTTATGCTTTTAATTAAAACAGGAATGCCGCTAGAAGTAAAATGGCAGATAAAATTTGAAATGGTTTTTATTACATAGCCTTACAGAGTATTTTTAATTTTTTTTGTATTATTAAATTCATATCATTTTGAAAACAAATGGAGAAGAATATTCAAAAAAAGTACTGGAAATTTTTAAGCAAAAGTAAAAATGAATAATGTTTTTTGTCCTTGGGAGTGTCGTAGCTCAAAATACTAAGTAAATAACGAAATTTTAAATCTATCAATTTATCAAGATGGGGAAATATTACTAAAAATATTCACCTATCACAATTTTTATTTTATTTATAAAATTTTTCCCCCGAAACATTTTACTTTATACAGGGCCAAACGTAGAAAAATTACAAGGCGCAATCAAAAAGTTTAGCCCACTAATGGTAGAACATATACTGAAGCTATCTACCGAAATCTGGAGGAAAATCTTCCTCAGATAGTAGAGGCCACAAAAAAGTTTCAACACCATAATGTATTTTCTTACTCAAAAGATTTTTAAGCTTCTTTCACTTGATTATCCTCTTTAAAAACGCAAATTGTAACGGTTTTATGTAAAGTATTGTTGAGGCAAAACTTTTCATGAATAATTAATTAACGCAATTAAATGCATGTTGGGCGTCTCTAGAAAATCTTTTAAGGCATTATTTTTTAGGTATAAAATCGTTTTATACAGGGTGAGGCATTTATCTTGAGACAACTGAATATCTCGGAAACTAAGCATTGTAACGAAAAAAATGTCCAAAATCAAAAGTGAATTATTTCGCGGGGGAAATTCATTAGTTAAAAAATTACCCTTGTGAGGGGGGCTGGGGGTAACTTTGAAATCTTAAATAGGAACCCCAATATTTTTCAATACACACTAGTGATGGTCGATACCGATACGATATTATCAGTATCGGGCGATACCAATGACCGATACTTTCAAAACCAGGGCGATACTTTCAAAACCGATATTATCGCGATACCGATACTTTCGCGAAACCGATACCAAACCGATACTTTTTTCGGGTCTTCGATATAAATTCCGGCGTTTTTATGTTTCCATTATTAAACCAATCCGAAAGTTTTCAGGTTATTAAACGTCTTTTCATGTGTATGCCTTCTCATCGGCCGCTTAAACCCGTTATAATTTCGACCAATCCCGTGCGGCCTTACCCTCGCCGTTTCTGCATATAAAGAAGTTCTCGTTCCTATTCTCATTTCTTTTCAGGGCGATATTCACCTTCTGTTACGTCTTATGTGCTGGTACCTGGCGTTGGAATTAATATTCCCGTAAACCAGTACATCAAGACGCTCATTATCCTTCTGGTCACTGGCGTTGGGATTAATTTCCTCGCAAACCTAACTAAGGACATTTTCTCATATCATCTATATTATTATTCTAATCATTCACGAGCGGGTCGCTGGCGTAGAATTAATTTTCTCGCAAACCTGACTTGTTCTTTTTTCTTAGAGCTAGGTGCGTCTTTCTTAGGACGGCTTCTTTAGCACACACCTAGCTGCGAGGTTACTCCCCCCCCCTGGTTCTATACATTTATATATGATGGCTTCGTCCAAATTAACCAATTTGAAGTCGGCTAAAAAGCATTTGCTAGTGGCGGATGGTAAAACTGTGTCCTGCGAAAAGGCCTACCGGGATGCCTGCTTGGATGCTAGGTTTGCTGCTTTTGACCTAGTGTTCAACGAAATGTTAGAAGCCCTCCGGGATGAAATAAACTCTAAGTATAGTGCACTGGAGGAAAAAGTCGAATCCCTACACAAAAGTTTTGAGGAGAAGTTCGAAGGTATCAATAAGGAAATTAAGGACTCTCGTAGAGATGTTATTGACAAGATAAGCGAACTTAAGGAAGCCTTTGGGAAATGCTCCGGGACTCCGAAGGCAAGAAACTCCACGGAAGATAATCCAGTTGATAACAGCAAGGTAAGTAATGTCTTAAAAACTATTTCCTCTTCTAATAGTATGGAGTATTTGGATTTAATAGAAAATAGTGACTGTTCGACAAACGGTGGCTGTAAGAGAAGTCACTCTGACGGAACTGATGAAGAAGTGGGTGACAGTCCCTGGATTGGTGCCACTAATAAAAAATTCAGAAAAGGCACGAGGATCGATAACCTAAAGACCGTCTCTAGAGTAAACGAAGAAGTCGTCAGCGCGTCTAGAATGAGGAAAGGGACAAGGTGCAAGGAACAAGTCAATAACGCCCTTATAAATCTCCCGAAGAACTTTATTGACTACCTCACTAATATCATTAACGTCTGCTGGAAATTTTCTTACTTCTCTGTGGCTTGGAAGCAATCTATTGAGTTGAGTATCCCCAAGCAGGGGCAAAATCCTGCAATTCCGGCGAGTTACCGACCTTTTAGCCTGCTATCCGCGATGTCCAAAGTGTTGGAGAAAACGATTCTCGTCAGATTCCAAGACCACTGTCTAGCAAATGACCTTTTTCGGGAAGAGCAGTTTGGCTTTCGTGCTGCCCACTCTTGTCCGATGCAGATATGGAGGGTCGATTAAGACCTGAGCACCCCCCCTGAACCTCTCCAGGTACTGTGGGGTGGTATTTCTCGATGTCAGTAAAGCTTTTGACCAGGTGTGGCATGAGGGCCTTGTCTACAAAATGATCAGAGACGGGTTCCCTGCCGATTTGATTTTGTTGGTGAAATCCTTTCTTGACGGCAGATCCTATCAAGCCAAAGTTGGAGAAAATCTTTCCATGCCCCGTGTTGTACAGGCCGGTGTCCCTCAGGGTTCTGTCCTCGGGCCTGTGCTATTTAATTACTTTGTACATGATTTCCCGAAACCCGATAATTGTAATCTGTATTTTTATGCGGATGATACTGCCATTATGACATGGGCACACCAGCCGGCTCACGTTATCACTCGGCTGCAGTGCGCCTTGAAGCAGTTCGAAGACTGGTTTAACTGCTGGAAGTTGAACCTTAACGTCGGAAAGTGCAAGGCTTTGTACCTCAACAGGAAGCTCAAGCGTCCTCCAGATTCTCTTGTTCTGTTCAATAAGAAACTGGACTGGGTGGACAACTACAAGTATCTGGGAGTTATCATTGACTCAAGACTCTCATGGAACCAGCATATGTCCTATGGTCTGAATAAAGCGAAGAGGGCTAAGTACAGTATCATAGCTCTCATGGGTCGCAACAGCGCCCTCAGCATTGACAACAAGCTACTTCTGTACAAATCGATTATCCGGACCATACTCCTCTAAGGCATGCCTGCGTGGGCGACTATCTGTAAAACCAGATGGAGTGAACTACAATCATTCCAAAATGTTACCCTGAGGACCATTGCTCAGCTGGACAGAAGGACGGTGAAAAACCAATCCATCCACATGGATTTAAACATGGCCCATATCGGAAAGTTTATACAGGATCTCCTTTTGATTATGATACAGAAGATGAAGACTCACGACAATAAACTTGTGAATGGAATACTGAAGAACTCATTGAATATGAACTGGCAAACGAAGTATCGTAAACCGAGGCACGTTCTTGACGTCAATTTTGAAGATATTAGCAACGTCTCTTTCCCGGACTACTGGAAGATGTGATAATCTTCTTTCTCCTTGTGTTTTTTATTTCGTTTGTATTTTGTTTCTGACAATCGTCAATCTTATTTTCTTTTTGCATAATATGGAAGACCGCTTGGGTTGGTTAGGCTTCTTGACTACCTCAGTGTATTTCATTTGGAGTTTATTCTGGTTGGATGAGCTTTGTGAAAGCGATGCTTTCGTCCCATCCTAACAAATGTACACTTCATTGTTCGATTGTCGAGTCTCATTTCCTGATCACCTACCAGTTGCACTAAATTTTGAGGGGATAAATATCGACCTGAGAATAAATCTTCGTTATAAGCAGGACTGGAAATTTTTTATAGAACTTATGAACGACAGTAACATTCCCTATCAGGATCCCGTCACCAACAGTGACATTGACGAAAATATCAAAAAGGTCACTCACTCTATCAAAATGGCTACAAATGCTAGTGCTACTCCGGTGGATTGCAAGCGGCCAGACCATCTGGAACTTCCTCCCTCCATCAGGCAACTCATCCACGAAAAAAAAACCTTCAGAAGACTTTGGTAGCGTACCAGGTTTCTCCACTTCAAGACGAAGTACAACAGGCTATCCCGCAAGGTAAGTGATCAGGTTAAGGATTTAAGGAATCAAAGATGGAACGACAAAGTTAAAAGTCTGTCCGTCCAGGATAACTCTCTCTGGAGTATGGTCAGGGTCCTTAAAAGCAACAGGACTATTGTTCTCCCTCCTTTGCTTACAGAGGGTGGCGATTTCGTTAGCAATGACCAGGACAAAGCACAAATTATCGCCGAATCACTGATGAACCAATTCCCTACGCCCAAAGAGGATGATCTGGTCAATATTATTCGTGATGTCAAAGACATGTGTGATAGGTATGGCCACACACAGCGCGCTCTTGGCTCTCCTGATGTCATTGGCACCTCTGAGATATTGGACATCATAAAGCGCCTGAAAAGCAAAAAGGCAGCCGGCATCGACACCATTACCAACAGTACCCTCAAGAATTTGCCTCCCAGTGTTATCTGCATCATCATCAAGGTCATGAATGACTGCTGGCTTAGTGGCCATTTCCCTAGTGCTTGGAAGGATTCAGTCATCATCATCATTCCTAAACCTGGACTGGATCCTGCTCTTCCCACAAGTTATAGGCCCATTAGCTTGTTGCCCATGCTTTCGAAGGTCTTTGAGCACACTATACTCAAGAGGTTCAACGAGTAGTGCGAGGCAAACAACCTCATTCGTAGTGAGCAATTTAGCTTCCGTCCAGGCCACTCTTGTCAGCTTCAGTTATGGAGGCTCGTTGCTGATTTAAACGGTCCTCTCAACCTCTCTATGTTTGGTGGTCTCGTTTTCCTCGATGTCCAAAAGGCCTTTGACCAAGTCTGGCATGATGGGCTCATTTGCAAAATGATTACCTACGGTTTCCCTGACGATCTAATTGTTCTGGTTCGCTCCTTCCTATCAAAGAGGACTTTTCGTGTTAAGGTTGGGGACTCCTTGTCTGAACCCTGCGATGTTAATGCTAGTGTACCCCAAGGCTCTGTCTTGGGGCCAGCCTTATTCAACTTCTTTATCCATGACTTTCCCAAGTTTGCAAAGTGTAATCCTTACTTGTTTGCTGACGATAGGTCCATCATGATCTGGGCACGAAACCCAGCACATGTCATCACTCGACTACAAAAAGCTTTACACCAGTGCGAGAGCTGGTTCACTAAGTGGCGATTAAAGCTGAATGTCAAAAAGTGGAAGGTCATGTTTATCACTCGCAAATGCAAAAACCCTCCAAAGCCCCTCTTCTTATTTGGCAAGAAACTTGAGTGGGTAAAAAGCTATAAATATCTTGGTGTCATGATCGACTCCAAACTAAATTGGAACGACCAAGTCCAATATGCGCTCAACATAGCAAAGAAAGCGAGGTTCAGTTTGATTGCACTTCTGGGGCGAAACAGCGCTCTTGGTGTGGATAACAAACTCTTGATATACAAGGTTGTGATGCGTACTATTTTACTTCATAGAATGCCTGCTTGGGCTTCTATTTGCAAAACTAGGTGGAAGGATCTCCAGACCTTCCAAAATGTTGCTCTCCGATCCATTGCCTAACTTGACAGAAGAGTTGCCAACAACCACTCTATCTATGACGATTTGGGAATGACCCAAATAGGCACCTTTGTCCAGACACTTATGAAGAACATGCTACCCAAGATGGAAAATCATGAAAATACTCTAGTTTCTGGTATTTTGGACCATCCACTCGTTGTTAACGGTCCCCTCAGGTTTCGAAGACCCCGCCATATCCTGGATGTCTGCTTTGATGACGTTAACAAGGCCGTCTTCCCCAACTATTGGATCTTTTAGATCCTGCTGATTTTTGGGAACTCTATTCGTCAATCTACAATCTGACTCTCGTCCCTTCTTGGGACTTATTCTCTGGCGGACTAAAGAGGTTCATCAGGCTTCTCTCCCTGTTCAGTGTACCTCCTCTGGTTTACTTTTTGGGCGAGCGTGCAAAGTGAGCTTGGCTCCTGGACCAATCGCGTCTTTCTTTTTCACTACACTGTACGAATGTCGATTGTCGAGTCTCATTTCCCTAAGGACTATTGCACAAATAGACTATGCCTCCATAGGACTGGTGCCCCCAAAAGTTTACTTGTGCAGTAAAAAATTTTGAACTTTTGAAATTCTGACTTCGGATTTTTAAAAACCATTAAAAAGTAGAATAGGAATTAGAATGTAATCGATGTTTGGTTTAAAATAAAAAAAATTTCGATTTTTTTAAAAAAATCGAAATTTCGATTGTACTTCGATGACGAATGGTTGGTTAAGTCAAATCACCAGTCAGTCACTAGACGAGACGAGAAGACCAATGGAAGATCGTCATATCCATGTGGCCGAGAGGGCTAGGGCGTAGGCTTTCTAGTTCTCCAATCCGCCTGGCCGTGGGTTCGAATCCCGCCGTGGGCATGGATGTTTGTGTTTGTCCCGGGCTGTGTACAGATATAACTTGTGTAAAAGGCGCAAAATGACCTTAGTAGTCGACGCTTTAATTTCTAGAACCCCCCCCCGTCATATCATTGTTCTTTTACTGGAGAAACTAGCCAATCCGGTTTCGAGATTTGGCGCTGGCCTCCCATTGGTGCTTTATTTATTAATTCTACTAGATAAATAAGGTGAGGTCAGGAGTGACAGACAGAAGAGGTTGGACTGGACGGACGAACGAACATCGAGGTCAGCGGAATCATGCCACCAGGAGTCATCTAAGGTCTCTTGGCATCGTAGCCATCATCTAAGGCCGCCCAAAGGTACACTTCTCGGTGCTTCATCAGCTTCTTGCCTACTCTTTCTAAGGTCTTCGAACGCATAATCCTGAAGAGGTTCAATGGCTTTTGCGAGTCAAATAATCTAATTCGCAAGGAGCAATTTGGCTTTCGTTCGAATCACTCCTGCCAGCTCCAGATTTGGAGGTGGTTGAAGACTTGAGCAGTCCTCTCAATTATTCGATGTACGGCGGAATTGTTTTTCTCGATGTCCATAAAGCCTTCGACCAAGTATGGCACGACGATCTCATCTTTAAAATGATAAATTGTGGTTTCCCTGACGAGCTGATTGCCTTGGTTTGCTCCTTCTCTGACCCTGTGACGTCAACGCGGCTGTTCCTCAGGGTTCAGTCCTGAGCCCGGCGTTGTTCAATTTTTTCATTCACGACCTACCGGAATTCGCAAAGTGTAATCTGTACTTGTTCGCTGATGATGCAGCCATCATGACTTGCGCGAAGAATCCCGCACACGTCATCAGTCGCTTACAAAAGGCTTTGCAACAGTGCGAAAAATGGTTCGACAATTGGAGGTTGAAGCTCAACGTTGACAAATGCAAAGCTATGTTCATTCACGTAAACGCAGGAATCCTCCAGGGACCCTCGCCTTATATGCCAGAAATCTGGATTGAGTAAAGAGCTAAACTGGGCATAAAGATTGACTCTAAGCTAAACTGGAATGACCATGTTCAATATGCTCTCAACAAAGCTAAAAAAGCGAAGTTCAGCCTAATTGCGCTCCTGGGGAGAAATAATGCCCTTGGATTGGACAATAAACTCTTGCTCTACAAGGTGGTGATCCGCACCATCTTGCTCCATGGAATGTCTGCCTGGGCGTCTATCTGCAAATCGAGGTGGAGGGAACTACAGACCTTCCAAAATGTATCTCTCAGGGCCACTGTTCAGCTCAATAGAAGAGTTGCCAACAACTACTCTATTTATGAAGACTTCGGTATGGCCCACAATGGTAGCTGCGTCCAGATACTCCTTAAGAAATTGCTTCTTAAAATCGAGACACACGATAATTCCTTGGTAGCCAGTATATTGGATCACCCTCTAGCCTTTAGGGGTTCCATAAGGATACGAAGACCCCTTCATCTACTGGAAGTCAATTTCGATGATATCAATAAGGTCGTCTTCCCCGGCTTCTGGATATCTTAGGCGCAGATGCTCAGGGCTATCACTACGTCAACCAACAGTCTTATTCCTCGTCCTACCAAGTTAAGACTCTATTCTCAGGGTGACTCTCGAGGGGCATCAGGCTTCTCTAATTCTGTGTAATTCCCTTGGTTACTTCATGGGCGAGCGTGTTATGAAGGCTCGGCTTTTCACTACACTGTTCGATTGTCGAGTGACAGACAGTGTCGAATGGATAAGGATTCCAGCAACACACAACAGGCGTAAATATTCTTGAAGATTTCACAATTTAAGTACTACTAATATCTTTAAGATTATCTTCTCTATCATTTCGATAGCTTAAAAGCTAGCACGTAATTATTTTTTTTTATTTTATGATACAAATTATACTAAATATAATATTAAATTATTGATGAAATTACTACTAAAATACCGGGGAAAGTTTCTTGAAACAATCGATTGTGTGTCGATGATGTTTCACACCATCGATGGTGGTTTTTAAACCATTGCACACCACTTCACTGAAGAAGTTGCAATTGACAAAAAACGCAAGTACATAATAAGAGGCGGTGGCCAATCAGATGTCAGTGATCTGAAGCATCTGATTGGCCTAATATAGGAAGGTAAAGGAATAAATTTAGCAATACAACATTATATCTGATTGGTTTAAGATTACAGATTGTCTTTGATTACATCAAGTTTCAGTATTTGATGGTTTCAGTATTTGTACTTATTTTTTTTTTCCGATTCCATAGTGCCATCTTGTGCGTTTTCCCGAATGGCCGATTAACCGATTTTAATCCTTCCGAGTATTTCATGCCGCATAAACATGCATTATGATTAGCTGAGCTTAAAGAACGAAAACACAGAACTAATTAATTTTGCTAATTACTCTTTAATTGCTATTGATGAAGAATAAACATCGGCTGTCTACTTGAAAGAGGATTGGCTGTCGAAAGTATAATTGAAAAAAAATAGATGCCAACCTCTCCGCCTCCGTTAATTTATCGAGCTGAGAGGTGTAAGTTGAAAAATTGCGCTGCATGTTCAAGTTCCAATTCCCAATTCCACCTACCCCGCTACAATCACCTCCTCCTCCTCCTCCTCCCTTTTACAGAACACGAAGTAAATAATCTCACTCCAAATAGGAAATGTTCGGTCTAATTAGGTTTAATTAGGAGTTTCACCTTCGTTGCTTAGCGAGGACGGAGGAAAAGAACGGAGATTCCCCCGACCTGTTTCCGTCGTTAACAGAAAGTAAACTCCTTTCAGAGGCGACGACGACTGCGAAAATAGATGCGTCATTCCAGAACGTCGACATTCTGTGAAAATTATGCTATATGACTACTAAGCTATTCAAATAAAATTATTTAACTAATATTAGCATATGAAGTTTGAGAGCGTTGGTTGCTTGTTTTCGTACGCACCATAAGGAAAAGTTTCGTCCTCTTCTTTAACTTAATAAATTTATTTATCTGCAATACAAATCTGCTTAATGGGCTTCCTTCTCCCTCCAATAGTTTGAAGAAAAGTGTTAAATGAAAATAGCATTCTGTATTGAGACAATCGATTGAATGTTTCGCACGCTCGATATTTATTTACATTAAAACTGATGCAGGACAATATGTCACATCTTTAGAACTATCCGGAATTATTTGAAAAGCAATTTTAAAGCAAGCTTATGAAATTTTAATCGTGAACTCATCATAAATATTTGATTAAAAGAACCCTAGTTAGAGTCCATAAATCATTGTGAAGCCCTTTAAACTGTCAGTTGGGATTATACGAAACAGTTAATTGGCAATGTACGGCAATTTAAACGTCATTTACAGCAACCAGCTCAGTTCGTCTATTATTAGATATTTAATAAGCCCGTTTAAAACTAAAATAAGCCCCATACTGCGAAATTTCGTAATTTGAAAATTTCGTAAAATTGAGTATTTTCTTATCACAGAAGATACATCGCCTGTTGACGCAATATAAGCGAATTTCCTTTGAATTAATTTTCACGCTCTCTTTCTGCGAACATTTTAGTACTGAAAACACTTTTAAGGAAAATTAAGATTTTCATTTTTCCCGTTTAAAATAAAAGTCTCCTAACTCGGCTTATTTCGTTCCATCTCACTTCTCAATTTTTGCACGCTCGAAGCAAACTAAAACTTTCTATAATTTTTTTTCCTTTCTGGGTTTTTAATTTCCACTCTTGTAATTTATTCCTCCCACGCTCTTTGCTACCACTGGGAGGAATGGAGAGATAAAAACGTTTTATATCATCTGAGCGATATTTTATCTGCAAATGGAAATGAAATAAGAAGAGAATCAATTTGGTGATCACAAAGCCGAAACGCTATTCTTTAATGGCCTTTCTCTATTACAGGCAGGAAAGGGAAAGAGAAAAGTCTTCCACATAAAACTTCCTTTGTGACTTGTTGAGTTATCTATTTGAGGGTTGAACAAAGCGTACTCTTTAAAGAGTCATTCCTAATGAGTTCTTTCTATCCTCCCCCCTTCCCCCAATCCTTTATATACAAAATATAGCCAAAGTTTCAATAATAGATTAGAGAGAATGATAAAATTGATTTGTTTACTTCTAATTATATTCTCTTTTTAAAAGGCAAGTTACATTTTCAGTTTGTTAGATTCAGCATTGCATTTGCCCTACACAAAAAAAAAGAAAAAAAAAATATGAAAGAAAGAAGAAAAACAGAATAAATATTTTATAAGGAAACTGACTAAAGAGAATTTTTAATGAAATCATTTTGCATATCCATTTATTTAATTTCAGAACTAATTGTTATAAAGTGATTTATGATCTTTTCTAATACAAATCAACAATTTCGTCTGAACATGGACACAAATTCAAGTTCTAAAATATATTGAAGAATTTTGTTTTGCAAAATCATAATGCTAGCTTAACTTATGTTTTATGATCATAGCATTTTAAATAAATATTACCGCCTTCTTGCGCTTGTGCTGGAATCGCCAGGATAACAAATTCATATTCAATAAATTAGCGAGTCCTTCCATACACTTGTTCTAGTTATATTTCTCCAATTTTTTGTGACTTTTTCGTCTTCAAGTTGCTTCAGAGTGCTAGAATGGCGTTTTTCATTAAAGTATCCAGGCGCATAGTTAAATATTGTTTTCCGTTTTATCGCCGCAACAGCTATTTCAGTTAAATTCACCAACAACTTCCGTAGTCATCGAGCATATCCGATCGGTAAACAAATTAGTTGTTTTTAGGATTTAATTTGATTTTAGGTTTGATTAATAATAAAGACCATGCAGTGTTGACGTTAAAATTTCAATTCACATGATTTTTCTGAGTTGGGCGATAAGGTCTGAAGTTTAATGCAGATTCATCTAAAACGACGTAGAGGCTGTTTTGATGAATTTTTCATCTCTTTAATTTTTATTTAAACAATTTCTACGTAAGCATGTTTATTTTTATTTCAATATAGATATTTCAAGCATACATGTATGTGAAAATTACAAGAGTTTTTTAAAAATATGCATTAATCATTTCGTTTTGGCAAAACTATCAATATGTGTGACATCATAGAAATGCTAAAATGGCGACACATTGGATTTCTTCTGATGAAAATGACTTGGATATGAACAGAATTCATACTTGTGCACATGTGAACGGTTATCGTCTCGCTCGCTCGCTTTTTAGTGAGCGACATGGCCACCGCTGATATGAATCAACTGATTTGGATGGAACTTGAATACCGTTGTCATGTTCAGAGAACAACTGGTTCTCACTGAGATTTATTATGATAAACTTTAAAAAAAGGAAAACTTTCAAATTACCTCGTCGGTCTCGGTTACCAAACCTGACGTCATAAGCAACCCGCTATTGCGGGAGTTTTTGACAAAATTCAAAATGAATTTATATTACCGGAAGTGACCTGTAAATTATGATTTCTTTATTAAAAATGAAAGTAAAAAAATAATAAAATTGATATTTAGTATCAGGAAAGTATTCAAAACTATATGAAATCAACTTCCGGTTTGATGTCATTTGCCCTTTAAATATCTAATTCTCTTTAAAAATCAGTAATTTCTCAAGATAAAACTCATTTTAATTTCAAATTTTTTTTTCTTCAAATTTATCGAAGATGTTAAATAGCATTTTCGATAATAAAGAGATTGCCTTCAAGAAATTGTTCGTTGTTATAACATATCAAAATGACAAAAATTATTTTTTCTAATTTTTATTCTTTACTATCTTTCTGAGAATTTTTATGCAAATTCCTTTTTATGCAAATGTATTAAGACTCGTCTTTTTAATTCATCCCTTAACTTCATCTTTCATAATTATTCATGAGAACTGACTTAACTTATATTGCTTAGGGAATCTTATGGGAGAGTGTTCTCTATGCTGAATTCCTTATTAGAGCCGAATATATTCAACCACTGTGGATATATTTGAATTTTAATTAAGTTTTTATTAGAATTTACTTATCTTTTGCATCAGTCTTGCGACGGAGTAACGAGCAAACCCGGAATTTTAGATCGCAACTTCTTATGCATAGTTTACTGCTCTGCAGAGAAGCCTCCTGTAAACTCCTTCAGCCTCTGACCGTTGCCTAGCTTGATTATCGGTTAATCATTTCAAGCCCCTTTCGATTACAACGAATTTTTTAAGATTGTTGAAATTCCCCTAAATGAGAGTTTTCCTGCAATAAAAACTTATTCCTGGATTTGTACAGTCAACCAAAGGAAATAATCCACACGAGTTTAATAATTAATATTACATTTCATGCTATTGTGTTGTTTTAATAGCTTTTTTAATTATAATTACTTAAATTTAATAATCTTAATAATGTTAACTCTAAATGTAATATTAAAACATTAAAAATAAATTATTATTGAAACGGTAAAACTTAGAATAAAATGCAAGTGTGGATTATTTCCCTTTGACGACTGTACAATCGATACCACCTTGTACTCAGAGCTGACCTTAGCCTGGGAGTACTATCGTACTGGTGTTACTGTCACTTAAACAGGTTAGAAAGTGAATTCCAGAAAGGAAATCGTATATAAAGCATTCACGTGCATACAGATGCCATTTACAAATATCTTTTATACTTTAACATCAGGTTTTCTGTGTTCAAGATCATAATGAAAATAAACGCTTTCACTTCGTTAACATCCATTTCGGAGCACACGCAATACAAGGTGAAGAATTGGGGAAAGCAGATCAACAAACAAATTGTCTGAACATTTGTTAGTGAACTCAAGGGTGACACGTATATCTCTTTGCCTCCTCAAAAGAGACTGCCCTATGTATCGTGCTATTATACTCGTTTCCTGCTCTTTGTTAATACAGAAGTTGAGTCAAAAGTAGTGGCCGATCATCGCGCAAACTTTTAAATGGGCACCAGACGAAAACCACTCATTGCTAATCTTCAAAGTAGAGTCCGTCATGCTCGATGGTCTTCATCCAACAATCAGCCAGTTGGCGGATGCCCTCGCGAAACAACAACTCCGGTTTCTGGGCGAAAAAGTCACACACGGCGTCTTCAACCTCACTGACATTGGCGACGCACCGTCCACGCAGGAAGTGCGCCATGGACCGGAAGAGATGGTAGTCGGAAGTTGCCAGATCGGGGCTGTATGCTGGATGTGAGGCATAACTCAGTTCACCCGTTGTTGTGCTTGCGCGGGCGTCAGCTCGTGGGGCATAACTCGGCAGCTCCTGTTGACCTTTCCCATGGCGTGCAGATGTCGAACCACACTCGATTGTGATGTCCCGATGTCCGCCACTAGTCCACGGGTGGTGCTGCCTGGGTTGGCTTCTGCTCCTTGGCGCATCTTCCAGGCTCATGTCTCCTGACGAAAAGCGGGAGAACCACCGTCGTGCTGTTCGTTCATTGGTCACACCATGAGCTTCCGCCCTGCAAATTTCGGCGGCTGCTGCTCGCGCACTGGTCCTCTTTTTCCAATAGTGACGAAGGAGCCCGCGTATCACCAATTGTTCTGCCATATTTTTATACTGGCTGAACGCAGGTGGCACAATGTCTATGGCATTCAAATTCGTACTAACGTTTCTTCCCACTCTTTTCTTTTAATAAACTGCGATATACCCTTGTGGTAAATGGTCTTCGCCCATAATTCGTTAATCTCTAACCCCCCCCCCCCTCCTGATTCGGCCACTACTTTTGACTCAACCTCTGTAATTCTTGGAAACGAATTTTCTATTGCCAAGTAATACTAATGCACACTGCATAACTAAAAATAAAGTCCAACATCTGTCATCATCGATGTTTAAACCAAATTGTCCTGAATTCGACGCAATATTTCTGTTCCTGGTCGCGCAAGCCGCGTTGAACGCTCCCGAAAATAAGAACATGAAGTAGACTTGATTTTCACCGTGTATACCGAAAATTTCTCAGAGGGTTGAGGACGAATGAACCTATTGTCCGTTTCACGGGTCCTCTACTGCCTATCCATTATGGCTCAAATTCCCATTAGTAACAGTCTTTATGCACAACCTACCGATTGCATAATATTAGGTAACAAGGGCATATTATATAATTTATATTCTTGAAATCTAAATCCCATGAAGTGAAGCAAATGCAAATGGTTTTATTCTTCGTATATCGCCTAACATCTTTTTTTTCATGATTTTTTCAGACACTGTAGCTTTTGGTTTGTATTCTTATTTTTTATAATTTTTTTCTATTATAAAGTATTAAGCTTTGAGTGGATGAAATTTTTGAGATTAACGATTTTACCTCTCTAATTAAAAATAATTAAAATCACATGTTTACTTACATGAAATGGTCATTTGCTTTTTCTCCCTCTTCGTAGCACACATTATTGAAAAGTTAGCATTGTCGTTTTTATTGCACTAAGCAATTTTATCAAATGAAAAGAAACTTTCTAAAAATACGATGGTTGATGAAAATCCTGAAAAAGAATGTTTTAGGCGACATACGAATAATAAATCCATGTGTATTTGCTTGACACTCAGATTTTCTACGCTTAAAATAAATAAATAAACATTACAAAAAGCTGTAACAGGTAAGAATAAACTTGCAATGCAATTCTTCTTCCTAGTGAAAATAAAGCACAATATCCCCCCCTCCCCTTCCCTCTATCAGTAAATGATACATCCTGGTTTTAAGATGGGGAAATTTTGGTTCACGGCCGGCTCGTTTCACATTTCCTTGCAGCAAAGAGATTTTTTTGTTGATGTTGGTTTTATTCTCCATCCTTTCCTTTTTTTACAGTTGAACTAATAACAGGAGAGTGAAAAAAGCTCTTCAAGAAAAGTAAGGATTCTTATTTCGCTAGTGACCAAAAGGAGACGGGTAAAAGCCTTCCTTTTTTTTTTCTTTTGATCTTCTGTTTTTTATTCATCAACTTAAGTTGGGACGAAAGAAAGTCGTTGACGGTGACCGCTACATTTGCTCCCGCTTTCCACACTGACACTCAACTACCTAATAAAGTCAAGTGCATCCTCACTTTTTTCTCTCTCCCTTTCTCTCCTCGACTTCTTTCTTCGCTCTTTCATTCAATCTCTTGCTTTATATCTCGACGACTCGCCACATTTAACCCTTTCTCATCATTCCTATTTTTTTTTTCTTGTTAGTACAATCGTTTTGGCGTCTATTTTAAATGTACACATCCTTTAAGATAACGAGAAAACTTTTTATTCACTAAGTGTGTACTTTTCAGATTGTATTTGGGATTGGGCCCGTTTAAAAGGAATCAGGAGCATTATTTTAAATTAAAAGCAATTTCATTGTATATTATCTTTAAGATAACCTTTAACATCTTTCTATGGATATAAGGATAACATGAAACCTCTCGCTCGCATTGTGGCGCTCTTTCTTCCACAAACGACAAAATGATGTAGAACGACAAAATAAGCTTCAGGTGTAGTTTGTAGTTTGAGAACATCACAATCTTAGAACGGACATAAATTACCATGGTAATTTTTTGACATTTTTAAAATTACTTTGGTCAAATTTTTCTTGTTAAGTGGCATATGACAATATAATTTAATGAACAATAGTTTGTCTAAGTCAGTAATGTTCAATCTGACAAGGATCACTTTAACTTTTAAGAAGAAACTGGTGGGTGGCGATATTCTATTACGTGACATTAACCGCGTTGTCGAGTTTTTGCACCTCCCCTCCTCATACTAATAATAGATCAGTCGTTCAATTCCATCAATAAATTCGCGATTCGGACCAACCTGGTAGTGGACCACAGCTTAAACACCCACTGGTCTAAGTCAATCATAAGAAATGCTTCAAGAAAAGTAAATGTCCCTCAAAGATGAGAAAGTCAACATCGTTCATTATCATAAGAAGGGCAATAATGGGGCGCACTGCTACTGTAACACGCCCACTATATATCTCTATAAAGTAATGTGTGTTTGCAGTTTCCAGAAAACGATCATCGCACCAACACGTGAAAGAGATGATTCAATCGTAGTGTTGCGAGTCGTGGCGAAAAAGTAATTTATTTACGCCTAGAAATAAACATCTAAAATTCATTGACCTGAAATGCGTGTCATAGAATTCACTTGTGTAAAGAAGTGGAAAGAGGACATGCAGGATATTCTAAACAATTTTTCTGAGTAATCTGTTGAGCATAAGACAAAATCTTAAACACTTCATTAAGATAATTTGCGAATATTACATTCCAAACCATTCAGGTAAAGAGGCTTAATGGCCAATCATATAGAAAATCAATCAATTTCCTAATTTTTCTCTTATAATTTGTATACATATTAAATGCATGCTATTATTACAGTTCAGGTGTGATCAACTGTAATTAATCTTTATAGTTAAGCGTTGTTAAACACAACTAATCCGATTACAATGCTATTATCTTGATTTCTCCCTAAACTGTAATTAACCATAAATCAAACAAGGATTCAGAGAAAATTATTAAAATTTATAGCGTACTCTTTTAGAATTTAATATAAATAATGGAAAATATTCATTGCGTAACTCAGTAATCAGTTATAAATCAATTTGTGGCATGAATTTCTTGAAAAGCTATTGCCAAGAACTTGGAATCAGTAATCGTCGAGGCATATAACGTGTAAAATTTACATAATTTTTTTAATTATCTCAGTAAACATTAAAAATATAGTTTATTTAAACTTATTTTACAGGATTTGCTCTAACATCGTTCGGTAATTTTATTTAAAGAGTAAGTAATGAATGGTTTGATGAGGATTTTTACATGCCAAACCTCAGATTTTTAAATTATTGATGAAAATATGAAAGAAAATTCCACAGCCTAGATTTAAGTTTCTTTTAGAAGTTTTAATGAGTATGTGAAGATCATTTTTTCAATCTCTAAATAAAATTATAATTTAGGAAAATTGACCATTTTTTTCGATTATTCTTCTGTATTTTTGTTTATTGGCTATTTTGTTGAGACGATTAACAAAAGTTTTTCAATTGGCAAAATTTGTTACTCTTTATTAAGTAGCGGAAGAATGGTTTTACCATGTCCGTCTGTTCCTTTTACATTATCTGTATTTTTTATATAGAAGGTTGAAATTCGGCATGCAGCTTGCTATGAACCTGTGCTGCGATTGGAATTAGATAGAAATTATATGAGTCAATCTATCTATGTTATATAAGAATGCAAAGAAGTGAATTATGCAGATTCCTCTAAGCAAGATTTATGTTATTAATAATAATAATAATAATAATAATAATAATAATAATAATAATAATAAGCGGCCTAAAACTGGATTGTCGGTCTAAAGCCCTTGATTTGGGTATTTATTTTCACGAGACCCTTTCTTTTAACTCTCATATTGAGTATCTTACTTCCGAAACGTGCCGTCGAATTGGCATTCTTAAAAGATTGTCTACTTTTTTTTTTTTACGAAAAGTTCGACCTTTACTCTACTTCTTAAAACTATAGTATTTCCCAAAACATTATATGCAGTTTGGATATGGTACCCGGTATTACACAAAATGTCAAGTTTTTAGCTAAAAAGTTCACCTCTTTTTTAAAAAATTTATTTGTAACAAACTTAACGACGTCAATTTTTGAACGATTTACTTAATATTTTTAATATTCATAATATTATTAACAAAATTTTTATTAATATTATTAAACGCATTTTTAATGGACATCTCTGGATCCCGAGCATCCTCAACTTCAACATCTCTGGGCCCCCAGACATCACAGAGATGTTAATATTCATTTTCAAACAATTCGTTGGCGCTCTAATATTTCTGTTATTGATCCAGCTTATAAGTTAGCTTTAGCTTTTAATGATGGCATTTTTAGTAAGAATGGACATATTTTTAATGACTCTAGTTTTCAAATTTTTAATTAGTCTTGTGATAAAGTCTGTTCTAACTCCGCTGTTGGATAATAATTTGAGGGTAAGCCGCG
>JAHWFO010011832.1:411524-441267 GCA_023313115.1 Rhysida immarginata | reverse complement strand
GTCTTCTTTTGACCTGAAGAATATGTCACTAAATTTATTGTACATAATTTTGAAACACCCTGTATTTTAAAAAATGAAGTTTAGAAAGTGCCGATCAAAAGGATATAAACAGATGAACACAGGGCTTCTACTAGTTTCCTATACCGTCCTCGAGAGAATGAATTTCTTATTCTTAAATTTATACTAGACAATTCTCCGGGATTCTGTTCTCACGAAATATCTGTATAGCCTTTCAATTAACAATAACAATTATTGGGATTTGGCTAAGGCGCTTTTTAATTATTTTTGAATTATTCCCACTAGTCAGTAATAATGATGAAACCGTTCAGAGGATGATGAGGTTAAATAGATTCATTGAATTAAATGTTAAAATGGGCGAATTACACAAAAATTTAAATAATATGCGGACAATAAACTATTTACTTTGCCCTTGTATTTACTTTTTAAATATATCTTTTTTTATTTCATCTGCTGAAAAAGCTTTGACGTAAAAGAGAATTGCTAGTGCCTACATTTTCCTTTAGTCAACATGACATTTGGCATGGAAAAGGAGCTTTCTCTTGTATTTAAAAAGTTAAAAGACAAATATGGAAATAGTAATAATTTTTCCTAGCAGATTATTGACATCCTGCGGGAAATTTTTTTCTATTGAAGGTGAAACTATAACGTTGTCTCTTTTACATTATTTCACGAGGAGCATAAGTTAAATAAATGCTTTATTGTTTATCAAAAATTCGTTGTGTATAATTTTCGCAGAAAAAGGCCAAAATCAATGGTAATTTTTACCAACTTTTGCCAAATATTTTCACATTATATATTCAAATAATCTCAACGAATAAAACAGTTAAAAACTTTTCAAGAAAGTTGTTAGCTAGATAGGAATATAATTATTCTGAAATGATATAAACGTGATTTCATGAATTATAGACACTTTCAAATGTCATACACTGAAAACAACTTAATTTTTTTATTATCTCAGAAACTACTTTTGTATTACAATATTCACTGGAATGTTCATGATTAGTCAGTACATAAGACGTGTTCAATATTTCCACCTTGGTGGCACTCGTTCTTCCAGACGAATCTTCATGTTTATGGTCATTTTACGACACAATTCCTCCATCAATCTCCGAAAAAAGTCACGGCCTTTCCCAGTTGCATTATATCTTTTCGGTTTATTGCGGTGAATTTCTCCTTCAGATATCCCCACAAGAATTCGCAGAGATTAATATCGAGACTATGTGGCAGCCACATTATACCGCTCTGAAGCAAGACTTCCAATGGAAACATAAGATTCAAGACGGAACTCATCCTCATACAGCAAACATTGTTCTGGATTTCCTGCTTAAACATTTTTTGGGGTCCATGTAATAACTTATCGATAACCCCCGAACATTCTACGGACGGTTGAATGTGGACGGTATTAATTAATGCGACTTCTTGTGGGAAACAGGGGAGTAAGTCTATCGTAATAAACCAGAAAATGTAATGCAACTACGAGCGGCCAAAAGGATATTCTTCCAGAGATAGACCAGAATTGTGTCGCCAAGTAGTCACAAGCAAGAGTTTCTCGATAAGGTTATAAGCCAAAGAAAGTGAGCATATTGAACACATCCTGCATTCTGGCTAACCAAGCGCAATCCAGTCAGTATTTTAAGATGAAGTGACATAACACTTGATATTTTAAAAATAGTAAAGACATTTCGTGTCCCATCCTATTTAATAACTCCAGGTAATTTTTCATGCATAGGATTACAATTTTTCTTATGTTTACTTATTTAGAAACAGATTCTGTTAAGAGCTAACAAGCAGCAATACATACATTAGTTTAGAATTGTCTAGAATGAATCTGTGCAATTTGCTAATTTTATTGAATATTTGTTACGCCTATTGCCCAGGTTAATTAATGAAACCGTTCATAACGATCGTTCCGGTTATTAATTGAGCTACTCGAATTCACAAATATTAACTATTCAACTTTAAGCAAAGTTTAAAGTATGAAAGAAAAAAAAATCTCCAGAGGTACTTATTTAGTTCACGAATTATTTAATATTTCAAACAATCTTATAAAATTTCTGTATAATTAGATATCGTTAATTTTATATAAAAAATATATTCTGTTTGCCTTTCTTTTTTATGATCTCAACCCCTTAAGCCAAAATGAACTCAACCTTCTTTGCTGTTAAATTGCTTAAGAATTCATAACTACAGATAAGACAACTCTTTCCTCGTTAAAGTTCTAAGTTGCTCAAAAAAATATAATATAACACATTGGGGAAAGCGAAAAAGAACCCTTTTTTCAATTTTCTTTACGATTATAAACCAGAAGGCATAAACTCCCTCGATATTTTCTTCGCTTTTTATTCCTTTCGAGATTGAAGGGAGATGACAACTTGTAGACAGAGTTGGCCACAAAACATGAGATTTTTTTTCCCCTTGTCTTTTTAAGCCATGTAACACGATCTTTAAGGGTTTTGAGAGAGCCTTTCACTCGAGGCACCTTCTTTTTATAGGTCCTTTGCTGCAAATATCCCTAGGTCATTTCTTTGTAGTTTTATCCTAGTGGAAAAAAAAGAACACACCCAAAAAACTTACAGCGGTTATCACGTGACATTCAACATGTTTCAAAGCTCGTTTTTATTTTATGTCCAATAGTTTTCCCTCACCCTCCTCTTCAAATTTTAAACCGCACTTTCTTTTAATAACCTGAAAAAGTGAACTGTAAAAAAAAGATATTGACATAAAAGCATTATAGTGTTCTATTGGATTTGAAATTGCGACAGTGTGTTTTAAGCTGATGCTGTGTCGGGGCTCTTTCAAAGTGACATTTTCTCGTTAGATATTAATGCTGAAGTAATTGATTTCAGTTTTTTCGTTAAAGCAATTAAGGTTTTAATTAAAAATATAAAAAGGAGTTCAATTTCAGAAAGAAATATTTTTTAAATTAGAACCCAATTTAATATTTATTATTAAATTTAATCGATAGTCACATTCTAATTCAAGGAATTTACAACTAATTTTTACACATATTTAACTAGGATGGATGTAGAAAAAAGAATTAAAAAATAAAGGATGAGACACAAGAACTCATCCTTAAAATAATAAAAATTTGTATTTGCAATTGTTTGGTAAAATTTGACTAAAATTTGTTTGGTAAAAATATTTAAAACAATCTTTTAAAATCATTAACAATGCTTTACAATGTGCAATGTTACTATCCGATTTTAACATTTCCCTTTTTCAGTTTCTCTTCTTGTTTGCTTATTTGATATCCTCAAGAGAAATTTATCACATTGGACATCAAAATCGGTCTAAATTAAATCCAGCTTAATAAAGAAATTAATTAGCTTATAAAGCGAGCGCCGCTTGATATGATCACTTTGGGACTAAGCCAAATGGATAACAATAACCGAAATTGAAATAAAGAGGCGTTGTTGAAACTTTACAAGTTTATACACATTACTTAATACATCCTCCAATAATACTCAAACATTTATTCAGTATTAAACAAGAATTAACGATGAATTAAATTAATTAATGAAGAGTTAAACAAAAAAACTCGTGTATTGTTGACCGCCTGCTGGTTTTTCTTAGATGATCAATTTTCTTTTCATATTCGTAATGTAATTCAGTCTTCCGCGAAAAGATAAACTCCTTTTCGTAAAGGAGCAAGTGTTTGCGCATTTCAAGAGATCAAAATGTTGGATACTAACTGTCCCTAGAAGTATCTGCGAAAACATTTTGTAACAGATGAGATTTTTTGTTCATTTATTATGCTCATAAATATAATCGCGAATATTATTTCTCATCTCAATACCCCTTTTTCTCTTAGCATACAAAACGTACAACGATCATTGAGGTATCAAACGAAAGGATTTTGAACGGGCTTCTGACATAGTGCATTCACATTTCGTTAAAACACTTTGCTAATTAAAAATAACGAAAAAGTTGCCCGTAAAAGGATAGCCAGCTTCCCCGCAAAAATATATTGAAGAGGATTAAAGCTCAATGTTTTGCGGGGAAGCTGGCTATACATTAACTGCAACTTTTTCGTTATTTTTTATTTAACATAAATAAATAAATAAATAAAATAAATAAAATAAAGAAAAAAAGCTCTAAATATTCTTCGTAGGACAACCAAATAGTGAGTTTTACAGTGTAGATGATATTCCATTAATATACAGGATGATTACAAAAGTCTGAACCCCCCTTTTATTTTTTGAACCGAAACAGATATGTCAATTTTGATGAATCCAATGAATAGGAAGTTGTGGGTGGTCTATCCCATGGTACACTTTTCATCATCCCAAATGGGAAAGGTAATGAGGGAATGGTGCCTTTGCTAAGGTTAATGCCATTAGGGGTGAGGGAATTGAATTTCCAAATAAGAAAAGACTCTAATTGCTTTCTCTCTTTTTTGTTATGGAAGTTACTACGAAGAATATAAAGGCTGCAAATTAGGACACATTCAAAATTTATCTCAAAAACCGTAAGGGATAGAGAAAAAACCCAATTGCAAACTTGTTCAGCATAAAAAAACAATCAAAAAAAAATCATCCGAATCGGACCAACCAATCACCCACAATCACATGGTGAACTGTTTGTAGCTTACAAACAGTCACACTGCACAAATAAGATACTTCAAACAGTTTAAAAAAAAGTTAATCAACAAAATGCTCGATGTGACGACCGTGGGCACCATAACACACTTGGGCACGGAACCTAACTGACGCCAAAACATCGGCAAGCATGGCTGGTGTCACTCCTCGGCACGCTTCCTGGATTCGTTGAACCAGATCCTCCAGTGAGGCGGACTGCATAGAATAAACCTTGCCCTTCAGATATCCCCACAAGAAAAAGTCAAGTGGTGTAAAATCAGGGGAGCGGGGTGGCCAACGAACTGGACCTCCTCGGCCAATCCATTGCTGTCCAAACATCTCACTTAGACGCTCGCGAACGACCAACCCGTAATGTGGAGGAGCTCCATCATGCTGAAACCACGTGCGCTGATACGAGGCCAATGGCAAATTGTCTATGAAGTCTGTGACTACCACGTTGAGAATTTCAGCCCGGTAGCGTTCTGCAGTCAGTGTTCCATCCTAAAAATACGGTCCAACCACAGTGTCATTGTACAATCCACACCACACATTGATTCTCCAGTTCACTTGATGAGTTGCTTCTCGCAGACATCGTGGGTATTCGTCTGCCCAATGATGATGGTTGTGCCTGTTGAGAACTCCATCCCTGGTGAACTGGGCTTCATCTGTCCACAACACCTCATGAATGAAGTTTGGATTGTCATCCAGGCAGGTAAGTAACCAGTTGCAGAAGGCGGCCCTAGCAACATAATCCAATGGCAGTAACTCCTGGTGACAATGAATATGATATGGGTGAAAATGATGTGCGTGTAGAATGTTGAGAACAGTTCTCTGATGGCACCCAACATCTGCAGTAATTGCTCTGCTGTTTGTGTAGGGATTTGCAGCAACTGCAGCCAGAACTAGTGTTGTTGTATCCTCGTCGCCTTGTGCCCTTGGTCGTCCTCGTTCTGCATTAACATTCCCTGTAGCCTCGAATCTTTGAATAATGTGATGCATTGGTTGACGAGACGGATGGCGTTCGTTAGGGTATCTGCCTCTCCGAAGCAGAAGATCATGTTGACCATTTCCGGAACAGTGTAGCTTGCCATCCTGGAATTGTTCTGTCTTTTGTGTGCTGAAACATGCCTTTTATTTGCTTTTCCGCATGAAAGTGAATGTGAGTATGGTGATTTATGTTAATTTTTTGATTTGCATGCTTTACATGGTGGAAATATCAACATTCAGTTTTCCTTGTGTAGTGTGACTGTTTGTAAGCTATAAACAGTTCACCACGTGATTGTGAGTGATTGGTTGGTCTGATTTGGATGTTTTTTTTTGTTTTGTTTGTTTTTTTATGCTGAACAAGTTTGCAATTGGGTTTTTTCCTCTATCCCTTACGGTTTTTGAGATAAATTTTGAATGTGTCCTAATTTGCATATTTGGGATGATGAAAAGTGCACCATGGGATAGGCCACCCACAACTTCCTATTCATTGGATTCATCAAAATTGACGTATCTGCTTCAGTTCAAAAAATAAAAGGGGGGGTTCAGACTTTTGTATTCACCCTGTATAACCAGGGCCGTACCCGGTATTTTTTGTGGGGGCGGCTGAGGGGGGCTAGCCCAATCCTGCTTGTGGGGGAGGGTCCCTCATGTAACAGATTTAGTTGACCCCCCCCCCCTCACCACTCCCCGGTACGGCCATGTATATGACCCATCGATGACAAATGAAAGTCAAAATCGTGCTTTAGAAAGGTTATAAATTTAACAGTATTCTTTTCCATATTTTATTTAAGAAAATGTAATTTAGAGTATTTTATTAATTCTAGATTACAGTGTAGATTGAGAAATTATAGATAGAAAAAATATTATCACGTTTACGAGAATGACCATTACAAATGTAACTTGATGAAAGTGAAGCCGTTTGCTCCCCAAATATTTTTCATAAAGATAAGGAAAAATAATTTCAATAAATGGTCATATTATAAATTTTAATTCATTAAAATTAATATTTGAAAATATTAATCATTATCATTCCTTTATTTATTCCATTGGAAAAGACATTCAAATTGAAGCTGGTGATTTCTTTGAAAAATGCGTTGTGAGTGCTCTATTCCAATTTTGCGTTCAGAAATTGTGAAGTTGTGCCCCTCCTACATTCACGATCATTACAGAAAGCCATGTTTCTTTTTTATTTATTTTATTTGGTAAGAAAAATCGGTTTGACTGAGCCGGCCAGGTGGCCGAGAGGGCTAAGGCGTAGGCTTTCTAGTTCTCGAGTCCGCCTGGTCGTGGGTTCGAATCCCGCCCTGGGTATGTTTGTGTTTGTCCCGGGCTGCGTACAGATATAACTTGTGTAAAAGGCGCAAAATGACATTAGTAGTTGACGCCAAAAATTCTAATAAACCAACCAAAACCGGTTTGACTGAGATAATGCATGCGTAATGCAAGCATGTACTCTGCCCAGTTAAACCAGCAGAATGTAAACACCGAAAATGACATTCACCATTTTATAGCTTATAGATTGGCCTATACATAACCTGCAATCTAGTCGGCCTTGATTAAAGCAAAATAAACCATTAAGGAATGACATAACCAAGTACCGAAAGACTAAAGTAAACCATTCGCGGAACCATATTTTTCAACTGCCCTATGTTAACATTGAAAGTTTCTAATGGACCATAATGATACCATTAAACCACGTACCTTTGAATCAATTTGGATTATCATTAATTTTACGTTATATTAATTCATGACACATAATTCCAAGTTGTTTGATATATTACATGCCATATTTTAGCATTGAAAGTTCCAATGAACCATAATGGTTCCACTAAACCAGGTGAATTTGAACCAATTTCGACTATGATTAATTTTACTTTATATTCATTCATGACACGTCATTCCAAGTTGTTTAATATATTAAATGCCATATCTTATCAATGAAAAATTTTGAGGGTGTCATAAGGGTACCATTAGAGCACGTGCCATTGTATCCATTATGCCAATCTTCATAACAGTTCGTTCGCGGAACCATATTTATTTATTGACGAAAACAGTTATTGACGAAGGAGTTCTTTTTCTATCAGGACGATAAAGTGGATTGTTGATGGACGATAGGACACGGAAGAGCTCGGTGATCCAGTATACGAGGAATTTAAAAAATACTCTCCACTTATAGCTCGTTGTTACGATTTGTTTGATGTATTACTTGTTATATCTGTCCATTGAAAATTCCATTTGTGCACGTGCCAATGAACCGATTTAGGTATTTGTGGTTGAGTCGTGTCATGAACCATATTAATCGCCACTGACGAAAACAGGTTTTGAAAATCTTTTATAGCTTCGGAGGAGTTAGAGTTACGGACGGAGAGACAGACAGACACGTTTCCTCACACACATAGCTTAAAGCACTTTTCGATACTTAATAATGGTTACCAACAATTTGTCATGCAGATCCTGGTGATTCAGAAAATTATTTTGGTGCAAACCAAAGAGCTCAACAACAAAAATAGGGTGATTCCAACTCAAAATCAAGTTTTAGTAGTTTTTCACAAAAAAGTACTCCAGATAGCTCTTTTTCTTGATTGTTTATCCAGTTGATGCGCCGTTTTGCAGAAATCCAAAGATTTCAAAACGTTTGATTATGTTTAGCCGTTCTCAGGTCTGAAATATCTTTTCCCCAAACGTAAATAAGAGCTTTGGTTTACTCATCAGACCACGCACTACTGCGCTTTCGCTTTTTGTAGCAAGTTTGATGGAGTTTGGTAACTGAAAAGAGAGTGTAGTGGTGATTGACTCGGATTGACTCACTGGTGATAACTCGGTTCCAGAAACGCTGTTACTTCACCGATTCTTGACCGAACTGAAAACACTTGGTAAACGAAGCAGGCCGCACAGTTCTTCTTGAGCATGATTAAGAGGTAATCGTGGTTATTTGATCGTGATCAAGGCGTATTGCGAAAATAATTTTAATTAGAAAGATAAGAGAAAATGAAAAAGAGAAATGTTAAAACCGGAAAATTAAAATGCACATTGTAAAGTATTGTTGTTAATGGTTTTAAAAGATTGTTTTCAAACTTTAACCAGACAGTTGCAAATATCAAATTTCTAGTTAAATAACTGCATAATTTAATTGAAATTTTTTGAATTGTGAATATCAATGAAAGTTAATTGTTTTTTTATTTAAAAAATAAGTTTTAAAATTGAAGTCCTTTTTATGTTTATTAATTTCTGGAGTAATTTTTAAACATACAAGCGAAGGATGAAAACGAATCTGTATCTAAAGCAAGTTTAATAGAGTTTAAAGTAACTTCAAATTCCGTAAATTGTTAATGAGTCATAATTGGGTTCAAAAAATTGTTTCTAAAACTATTCAGAATTACAGGAATTGCATAAAAAATACTAAAGTGAGATTTTTTTAAAAAGAAAGACTTTAGATTTAAAAAGAAATAAAAATTAGATTTTATAAAGAAATAAAAGCTTAATTTTGAGGTAGTCATTAAACGTTTTGCTGAGACGAAGAAAACGAAGAAAGATGACGATTGTATTTCTCATTTTTTTATATTCCTTCCCTTGCGTGTGTGATGGCTCGCACGTATGGTCTACGAAAAGGGGAGAAATTAATAGTCTTGGTCATAACTCTTCGCAAGAAAGGAAGGAAAAAAAGGGAAAGAAAGGTTAAAGGCTCGTCTTCATTTTCTAATGGAATTTACGAAAACAATTAAGCACACTGAACCGTACTTGCACGGGCATTTGTTTTCAAGTGGAAGCGATTCGTTCCCCCATTTATTGTCGATTAAACTTTGTGCATTTTGAACTCTCCGATGCGAAATGAAGGTAAAAAGAAAAAAAAAGGGAACTCTGCAATAGAAACCGTTTTCTGTCTCGTCCGCTTCTCAGAAAGGATTGTTTCCGCCTGGAAGAAGTTGGTTAGGTAAAAGAGAGAACGAGAGAAAGAGAAAGCACGTTAATGAAATTGCAAGTTCAGCGAAAAGGTCGCCATTTCACCCTTAGAAATTAATATTAAAGTTCACCTTTCGCTGTCTTTGGGAAACGCCGTGTTGGTCAGGTTGTTGAACCTGAAGCCTCATCTGATTTGCTTCAACCAAAAGGAAATGGTCACAAACGCCTCTTGTGAATGGTTAACTGGTCAGCGGCGATCGTTCCAGTTCAAAGGTCGCGGATTCAATTCCTTTCAAGTGAAGCTGATTGTTTCTCGTTCAGGTAAGGAGGACCGTCTCACGATTTCCATCTCCCTGAAGTTCTTCCAATATTCTTTGAATAAGAGGTCAAGCTTTGATTTCAAGAGATTAAGTATTCCAGATTAATTCACCCTAAACAAATATTCTATTTCTTTAAATTGCTGATGCCTTGTGCGGTTTCCATTGATTGCACTAGATACTCGATATAGTATATGCTCATAATACCTTGGTAGATAATTTAAATGTTTCTGTAAACATTACTTTTAAATTTTGTTTAACTTATTTTTAAAGTATTTGCTTAGTCTTTAAAACGTATTTAAACGCGCTACACAAACTGAAACGTGCATTTAAAAATTAAAATCGAAAATTAAATAAAATTTAAGGAAAGCAACAACATCGAACAATAAAATGAAATTAGTGGTCCTTATAAATTCAGAGCTGGGGTTCAAAATCAAAGCATTGCCTAATTTGTTCGTTTAATTAAATTTTGTTTTGTCCGTTTGTATAGCTTGAGGCAATTTTTCCGACGTGTAGATTTACGCACACACAGATAAACACACACGCCGACACACATAAACACATTTAATGTCTGAAATATATGTAAATTTGTTTTAATCCGTTTTTAAGCAATATATTTCAGGTATGCAATTCAAGCGTGTGCTTTTAATATATTTAAACTTACACTACTTTAATATCTGTGTCTAAAACCGGTAACTGTGGCTCAAAGACGATTGAGCATGAGTGAGACTGCCTCAGCAAACCAACTAACTCAAAACTTAGTGAAAAGACCTTTACCTAAAATATCCTTGATGGTCCTTTGACCTCATCATGGAAGAGAAGGTAGAGATTTGAGTCAAAGGGTGCTGCCGTTTGTTCGATCCTGGGATTTATTTTTCGTCAGATGTACGGAAAAACAGAATTGTGCATTAACTGACAAATGTTTTTAACGAAGACTGTTTCTGGCCCATTTCAGGCAGAAACATGCGTCGGGAATTGAAACGGATCCAAATCGGCAATCGCATGCCTATACGAAAACCACCGATTTCTGCAGAGAAGAGTTTCGCCTATATATATGACTGGACACGTGGAAGAAGGTTTATACGTCGATCCAGCATGCCTTATCAAGACAACTCCAGGATCTGGTGGTGTTACGGTATGGAGCTTCTTTTGCTAGTATGGAAATGGCTCCCCGATAGTCATGGATTCAGGTACATTCCAGAGACTATATAAAAATTATTGCCGACTAAATTTATTCTGCATTGTTGCATTTTTCTTCATCTGGGGATACATAAGAGATTGCGTTTTCGTTCTCCCTATTTCTAACTGATCTGGACGATCTTAAAAACCACATCAAACGGCTGTCAAATTACTGGAACAAAATATGCTGCTACATGTTTGGGAGGAATTCCGCTACCGCCTTGGTGTGCTCCGAGCTGCGAGTGGCGGCCTTATTGAACACTTTAAGATGGCTAATGAAACTTTCAGCTGCTTTTCTTTTCTAAAATATAGCTTTGTGAAATCAGTTCATTCTTTCTAAATAACCAAATATTACAGAAAGGCATAATTTTATACCCTGTTATAAAAGTCCCATCGGGATTTCGAAGCTCGGTAGCTAATGGGACGAATCATGTAAACGGAAGGAAGGGGGTGGCATGTGAATGAGCAGAGTAATATTCAAGTTTTTACATACATTACAAACGTTTCATATGTCCTTCCTGGTGACTTGATAAGCATCAATCCTGTAATCCAGCTCATGTCATACTCGTTCCAACATATTAGCGTCGATGTAGCAACTGCATCCATAATTCTATGACGAAGCTCTTGTAATTTCTTGATGAGGGAGGAACGTAAAAGTTATATTTTATACAAGTCCAAAGGTAAAAGTCACATGGAGTGAAATAAGGTATCTTCGGAGGCCAAGAAGAGACACGTCCTCGTTAGATTTAGGCCTAATCCAAAGGAACTCTGAAGGTCCATATAAAAAGACTTTGTCACAAACAAAACTCGTAAGTTTCCTCCATCCGTTGGTATGCTGTCTCTAAATGTGGCTTTGTTAGCGTATGGCTAAACTTCGAAATCCCGGAGGGATTTGATGCAACACTCTTGTATTGCACGCACATTTTAATATTGCATGCTTATTTATATTTCTGGCAATTCGAATTACTTTTGCTTTGGTTCACCAAATTCCTTGAAATAGTATATAAAATATGAACATCATCGAAATCGATCTAACGAAATATTTTATACTCTCATATCTAAGTAAACTTTTAAGTTGAGTCTTTGCAACCTATACTTATTTCGTCTTTTCGAGCTTATTTATTTAAGTATAGAAAATTAAAGCGTGCAGTTTTGGAATTTTTTTTATTACTAAAGCATTAATCATCGCTTGGTATTAAATTTATAATATAATTTGAGACTGTAAAGCTTTGGTTCTTGTTGGTTTATTTTTAATACTGGCGCTATTTTTATAAACCAATTCTCAATTTCCTACAGAATAGCCTTGCCAATTTGTGAAAGTGGCTTGGCAATCGCCCCTATAATCTGCGAAAGCGGCCCCATGTTCTGTCAATTGGACGGACGAAGGAAGTGAATGAGAAAATGAGGAAGAGCGGGGGCGGGGCGGCGGCAGCGGAGTGAGCGCGAGCGAGAAATGGATGCAAACCGAAAATGGCCAACGCTGAAAATGTAAATAGAAAACTCCCTTCTTCTGGTATCACTTCTCCTTATCTTTGTCAAAGACATTCAATTTGGTTGAACGCTCATAAAATGAGTTTCTAATGGAAACCACGAGTCCAAAGTTCTGATGACGAAGAAATTGAATTTTGGACATTTGCACAAGACCCGCCAGAAGCGTTTGATGGATCTGTAGGAAATAGCCTTCGTAAATCTTATAGAGTTCCTAAAAGAATAATCGCCTGATAAGATGGCTTCCTATAGAATTTCATTTAATTTCAGAGAGCTGTTCAAGGCGAGCTTTCGACTTTTGAATGGCCTTAATAATCCTAATATTCGTGGGCGTATTCAAATCCCGTTTTTAGAGAAAACCATTAAAATGGAGCCAAACTTTACGTTTTAACTGCAGTGAGTGGATCTTTCATTAAAAAGTTTTCAAGTACTTTTTCTCGTACTTTCAATGTGAAACGGGGAAACTTAATCTCATTGGTTGGTTCTATTACAAAAAGCATTAAAACAAGATTGAACAATTCTAGACTGTTGTATTTATTTATTACAATTCTTCACGTGACATTCGGTTATCAGTACGGATGAAGTGGAACCAATTGATCGAAAAGCGACTAAATTTTAATTATGCATGATTACACAGGTCTGTCGTTGATTCATGTGGAAGTCCTGATGCATTGGCGGCTCAGCAACAAGGGCAAATGTTATATCTACCTCAAAACCCATTTCAAAATAATCCTGAGGTTCAGATAAACATATAATTGAGCAATTGTTAATTTAACACGCAAATTCCATGCGTCTAAAAACGTCCCTAATTGAAGCATTATTAAATCTCATCTCGTAGCCTTACTAATCACAGGACACGTTTGACGGACAGTTTGAAAACAATCGAGGTAAATGAGAAAATATCGCAATCGTATCAGTTTGTTTTCATGTACAATTACATTAATTCGTTATCGACCATTTGCTGTTTCCATTTCCATTCATTCAATCCACGTTGCGGTCGATTAGACTTTTGCTTCCCCATAGAGTTGAGAAGGAGATAGAAAGAGATCAAAACGAGCAACAAAATTATTATAAAATTGCTTTAAAATATTTGAAGAGACCAATGCCAATTCAAAATAAGATATCGGTTACAATTTATTCACAAAAAATGTTTCATTCAAGTATTTCTACCAGGTGAAAACAGCTTAAAAGAACTTAGAGGGAAATTGGTTTTGAATATTTTTTGGAATGCTTCATGTTGTAAATAGTTCGACTTCAGTAATATAAATGAATGAAAATAAGCGAAAAGCCAGAGGAAGGGCTTAAAATGTCACCGAGTGCCATTAACAAGAATACATAACAGACAAGAATTATAATTAAAACTTCGGATGTAGAAGAAAATAAGGGCGAGATACAAGAACCCGGGAATAAAAGAAAATAATAAGATCGTTTCGTTTTAATATACCCAGTTATTTTTCTTAAATTCTGTAGAACACGCTTTTGTTAATGAAAAAAACATTTTGAAATGACGGAAGAAAAGGATTTTGATGACATTAAGAATAAAATCTCTCCTCGTTCAGAAAAAAGAATAGCTAAATGGTACCGCCTGATTAATTAATAATGATGATTAGACGAAAATCTGCTTCCTTTTAACTTAATACTTTACTTAATAACATTCCATCAGTTAATTATTGATGAGGAATTAGTGTCATCAGTACATCAAGCTCCAGAAACCTTTCTGGAATTAGATTAACATCATATTCAACTGTTGGAATCTTTTGAGTAGTTAAAAAAAAGTAGAAAATGAAGAAGGGAGAGGAAATAACTCAACTTATAGATGAGGGAAAAGGAGATTTTTTTTTCCTGAACATTTCTTTTACATGTTAATAGGATTACATGGGCCTTCTTACATAACTCTATATTATAAATACATTTTGATGATCGTTCTTTCCATAAGGGAATTTTAAACAAATTCAAATTTATTTGAGGAGTGATCAGTAATAGGAAGCAAACGTTTAAATTTTATATTCTTATATTTTTTTAAATAATCGAGTTAATGCATTAAAAATGAGAAACTGAATTCGAATTTTGTTTTGTTTGTTTTTGTTTTTTTTATTCGACATGTAAATACTCAAATAGTAATAGGTGAAAGCTTAGAAATGAATAGAGCTTCAACAATCCCATATGAAATGATTTAAATACTTAGAACTTATTTTGAACTCATATTCACTGAACGCATAACATCTCCATTTTAAATAAAAGGTAACAAAACTACTTTACACGTTTAGTACAACAAATTATACAGGCCGTCTATTACAGAGTGTAGAGAAAATTCCCGAAACAGTCAAATAACTTATGAGGAAAACGTGCTACAGTCATAAAAGTCAGGTCTATCTATATGAAAGTGCCCGTGCCCGATTGAATAAAAGTATTCTCAGTGCCCCTAGTGTAAAAGCTGAGAAGTTATGAAAGCTAACTTTTGAGCCATGATATGTAGAGAAAAAATTCCAAGTATGAAGTTGAGAGCGTCACTGATTTTATAGAAACCCACTCTTTGCATAGAGAAAACAAAAGCATAACATTCGTAATGCAGGGGAGAAAAATCAGTGTTTCACAGACTCAATGGCTGCTGCTATTGAAACCATCAACACTGGACAGTGTATCGCTAGAAGTACACTATCGCCTGGACATGTGGCTCCCAATTGAATAGTTGTGATTCATTGTGCTGTAGGTAAATTTGAGAGTTTTTCTATTAATTGATACTTTACGTCATTTCTGTAATAAAGACTTATTTTTCTCTAAACAAGTTGTTTCGTTCACTTCGAATTACCCTGTATAAATATAAGGTAAAGGCATCTCACCCAGTCTTAAATCCGAATTTATCATGGTAAGTTTATGCTGAAAATTTCATAAAATTTATTTTAGGTTTTTTTTTTTTATCCAAATTACTTGCCAATTCAGAAACTTCTTCATAAACTGTTGATATTATGCTGCATGTTTAAGAAAAATGTCAGAAAGTATATTGTAGAGCATGTTCTTCAACATTACAACATTTTTTAAAATTTTATTCATGAATGAAGCACATTGATTGGTGTATAAATACTCAGACTTTGAGAATGGTAATATTTACTGTAAGAGTATCAGTTTCAGAAACTTCTGCATATTCAAACATTCATTCAGAAACATTTGCATAATACAAATATGAACAATATCCTCTGGGTTTAATAATAGCTTTACACCGTCTTATATAGAATGAACCAAAGATTCACACCTGTCTTTTGTATAATTATCCCAGATATTCTGAAAGAGAATTTTCAGCTCTTCCGTTGTGCGCGGCGATGGTGTTGCTTTCTGGGTGCTCTTTTTCATATCTGCCCATATGGTTTCGATGCAATTGAGATCTGGAGACTTCCCAACCCAAGGTGGTGTACCATTGCTGCGATCTGCCAGCCACTGCTTGGTGCTTTTGGAAGCATGACATGGAGCCAGATCATGTTGAAATACAAAAGGAGCACAACTTCTGCACAGTTTAGCAAGCCATATTCCAAAATCTGTTGGTACGCTTGATGGTGTTTTTAAGAAGAAGCAACTTTCCAACTCCTTTTGAAGTAATACATCCCCGTACCATAATTCCTGCAGGATGCTTGACGACCGGCTTGATGCAACGTGGATGACCTTTTTCATCTTTTTGCCGTCAGGCGTGTCCATGTTCACCAATTGGCAAACGAAACATGCCCTCGTCGCTGAAGATCACAGCATCCCAATCCTCCATTGTCCAGAAGGAATGTTGGGATGCCCACTTTATTCTCATCTTTCGTTGCTTGTGGGAGTCGTTAGTGGTTTTTAGGCTGGTACTCTTGATCGAAAATCCATTTCTTGTACATAATTATACTCAGTGGTTCTGCTTATACTGGTTCTTGCTTCAGCCTATAATATTTGATGTCTATTGCTGCTTTATGGCTTGATTGATATACTTGTAGTAACGTCGTGTTATATAGCAATTGGTAATGCTCACTATTAAATTTTAGGGGCAATTCTAACTTTTTATGCAAATGTTTTTGAATTCTGAGTAAGCAATTTTTTTTTGAATTTTGAGTAGGTAGAAAAAATTAATTTCTTAAAATATTTTGAATATTTCAGTCAGCTGGCTTTACAGATGGAATAGTCATATAATCAAGAACACAAAAATAAACAAACAGAAAAAAATACAAAGAAAGAGTTTAAAACAAATTGTATTCTTAGTGGGAATGGTGTATATATAGGTTTGTGCAAAACTTTCTGAATTGGCAAGTAGAACATTTAACTATTATTTCTGTTATTTTTGGGTTGAAAATTTAAAATTTTCGTCAATGTTATTTAAGATTTTGTCCAGCTAAAAAAAGCAAACTATCTTTTCTTAATGAAGCAATAATGTAATCAATAACAATTCTGAGGAAGTTTTCTCGTTTAATTTTGAAAACTTTACTTAATAAGTTATTCATGGATTTCCTCATTATCTCCTCAATTCGGACTAGAGCTTTTTTAATTAATTTTACTAGTGAAATCTTAATTCATCTGCAAACTGATTAGGCAAAAATTAAATTTTCTTATTCTTCGAGTGCAGGACTTAGACTAATGCAATTTTCACTGAGTGCAAACGTTTCTTCATTAGCTGCTTTAGAAAGAAGATAATAGAAATTTATTGATGAAAAATAGGAAAAAAATTCCACAGCCTGGATTGGAACCAGGAACCTTTGGCTCATGCCGCCAACGCGCCACTGGGGACATGAAAGCTAAACGCTATTTAAATGTCCTTAGGATTTGGTTAGAGCAGTTACCTAGTCCGCAGGCTGGGACTATCTTTCGTAAGGCGTAATATTCATTAAAGAATAACTCATGAATGTTCTGCGAGGTATGACTTAGGATAAAACCCTCACAGAACATTCATGAGTTATTCTTTAATAGAAATTTAGCTAAGCATTTGTAATTAAAAACTCGTAAATTATGCTAGGAATTTTATAAATAGATTAAATGATTTTTATAAATTTAATGCATTCTCCTAACAAAAGCAACAGTTAAGTGATATTGAGTAATTATAATTTTTTTTTCCTATTAAGTGTTTACTCCTCACTGAAGTAAATTAATTATTAATCCTTAACGTCCATATCGCACAGTATTTTTTAGGTTTCAAACTATTAACTGGATTCTGACGTTGGGAGTTAATTAATTTTTACTAAATATAAAAGAAGAAGAATGAGAGAAGGGGAAAAAGTTTAGAACTTGTTCTTTCTAATTATTTTGAACATTTCTCTCTTTCTTTCACCAGCCTTATTGGGCGTTTCACTCATTAGACAGGGAGAGCAGTTAATTTCCGGTGGCGCCATTTAATTCTGACGTAATCTTCCAACAGTGTTCGTTCGTTTCCTTGCCTTACCCAACTCCCCCCCTTTCTCCGAATGAGATTTGTTTTCCTACTTAATTAGTCTTGGGGAGAATCGAAGCGAGAAAAATAGAATTTAAAGAATCCAGTTTACACTTGGGTTAATCGCCTTAGAATGTTGTGTTGAAGAAACCAATTAAGTACAGAGCCCAGACGAAATAAACCATCAATAATTGAGCGTTTTCTCGTTCATTCTCAATGCCATAGTTATTGAAGGGGAAACATTTTTCAGATTTGCTCAGTGGGGAGGAAACCATCACTCTAAGTCGGGAAAACGTATAAATGCATATCTTATTTAAAATTTAACAATTTTTGGGAGCAGATCGATTTCGAAAACTGCCAGCTTCAAGAAGACGTAGGCTAATGAAATAAAAAAGAAAAAAAAATATTACATCAAGATAATTTGGTAAATAGACTCATCTTACAATAAATAAGATTAACTGAGAATAAAAATAGTTTTCTTAGAGAGAAATTACGCTGGTCAAAGCCAAAATGCTCACTGAACCAAATTAACCAAAATGGTAAGTGCTTTTTATGCTGATTACAAAGATGAAAACGAATTTTTTTTTCTGTCATGCACCAATTTTTAGAAATCGTCATATTGGTTTGGTTGGTTTGTTTGGTATTAACGTCCTTTTCAACTGCTATGGTCATTTCAGGACGGCGTTATAGGGGCCGCAAATTTTGCCTCGCAAGGGTTCTTTAACGTGCAGCCGGCAAACGACTACACGGGACCAACGGCTTTACTTCCCTTCCGAAGGAAGTGCGTGATCTCAGGATTTACCCCTGAAAAATCCTCGTCGTCCTCGGCCGGGATCGAACCCGCGTACTCGGGCATCAGAGGCGATCACGCAACCTGCTGAGCCACCGAGGCCGATCGTCATATTAAGTATTTCCAATTTCTACACCTATATGAGCATAAACATCTTTGTACTAGTCAATACCGAAGATCAATTAGCGTTCCAGGACGATAATATAGTGGCTGCTTGTAAATAACAGCCAACAATAGACGATAGGCAGTTCTTTAAAATTTTGCAAAAATTAGTGAAATATAAGTTATTTGAAAATTTTATTCCAATTTCTGTTATATTTTAGAGTTCTTCTGTCTCGTGGGTTCTTATGTCTCATCCTTCTTTTCTTCTCTATCCGTTAAAATTTTGCAGAAATTCTTGTGATCTCAGTTATGCAGCGGGAACATAAAGTCTTTACCTGATAAAAAAAATTAATAAAAATACTATATCAGATAGATACATACGTTTTTCTTTTGTATTATGAACTCAAAAAATTTAAAAATGCTGTTACGGTAGGAGCCGAAGCGATGTAGGTGGCACTAACATCGGTCATATAGAAAATGGCGGCTATATGAGAGTAAGCTCAATGCGTTTTGAGTATCAACCATGGGTAATTTATCAACAGAATAGTACCTCATTGGGCATTATCAGTTAGTGAATTCCTCAATTCAAGGTTTTCCAACCGATGGTTTGAAAGAGATGGTCCAACAGCATGGCGCCCACGTTCTCAGAACATAACACCCTTAGACTTTTTCCTGTGAAAATATGTTGAGGATAGTGTTTGCTACACCGGTCCCTGATGTGAATGCATTAAAGGCAAGAATAACGGATGCGATGTTGACGCTAACAGAAGACATGCTGGCGAATACGTGGCGAGAAATTGAATATCGTCTAGATGTTCTCAGAGCTACGAAAGGTGCACAATGAAGAAAATCTTTTGTGATGAAGATCATAATACGAGAAACATCCTATGAGGGTTATAAAGAAATACTCTATAGCGGACCGACAGACAGAATTACACATTTGTTATACATAGCTCATCGTAATCCAGCTATGAGGAGGCCGTCTACAAGACCAAAAAAAAAAAAATACATAAAAGAAATAGTTTGAAATAGTATTAAAATATTGGTAACTCATGTACCGATTTTTTTTACTGGGTTGTCTATTATGAAAGAATTGGTGGTCATTTGCAAATTATGTACATAGGGAATAACGACATTTCATTAAAAGACAATTCGTTCCTGTGACTTGTCATGACAGAGAGGGCTTGTTCCGAAAATTGGCGAGGCACTAAATTGAGCACAAGGTTAAATTCTAAACCCATTTCCCTCTTTTTGTCGAGAGAGAGACATAATTTTGCTTCACTTTGTTTACAATAAATGAATAATTCCTCACTTAATTTGAGATTCAAATGATTCAATTGATTTAAATCATTTAAAATTCGCTTTTCTGATTGTACACTCTCAGGCCATTCGTCACCGGACATCTCTCCAAAGGCGCATGGGATCATCCGTACACGTCATACAACCTATAAAAGATTTTGACGGGTTAGAATACACTCATAACAGCTGCTGCACTCAATATGAACAGACAACGCGAACTTAGTACAGAGGAAAGAGGGATGATCATTGGAGCCCACAGGTTTGGGCATTCGATCCGTGAGTTTTCCAACAAATTTCAGATACCCCGCTCGACAGTTAGTAATGTTATTTTAAAATAGAAGCGAGAGAGAGTTATAACATGCCAACCCCAGACGCAGAAAACCAATGAAATTGACAGACCGCGACCATCGATGCTTGAAACGTACGGTGATGTCAAATCGGAAGGATTCATTAAAAACGTTGGCACAGAATTTTCGATCGGCGTCGTCTAGTGATGCAAGTGATCGTACCATCCGCCGGGAGATTGTTGCACTTATCACAGCCCTCAATGCGACCCGTCGGTTACAGTGGTGAAAGGAACGCCGACACTGGATTCCAGAACAATGGAAAATCATCCTACCGGTTGTGGCGGTCCGATGACATGAGTGGGTTTGGCGAATACCTGGCGAATGGTATTTACAGGACTGTGTCGTACCTGCAGTGAAATTCGGAGGAGTTGGTATCATGGTCTGGTCCTGCTATTCGTTGTATGGTCTTGCTCTTCTTGTTTTAGTTCGGGAAACCATGAATGGCGAAGCATACCAAACAGTTCTGGACAATTCTGCGCTATCGACAAAGTGGTAACACTTTGGTAATGACCCATACCTGTTTCAGCACGATAATTCTCCCTGTCATACAGCAGGCATTATTAACACCTTGTTTGAGAAAATGGGTGTGGGGAAACTTGACTGGCCAGCCCGAAATCCAGACCTCAACTCCATTGAACACCTTTGGGACTAATTGGAGTGCCGGTTGAGAGCCAGGCCATGTCGCTCAAGAACACCACTGAGCTGTTTGTTAATTTGAAGGATGAATGGAGCAAGATTCCCGCCGACACGTATCGCAAATTGGTGGAAAGTCTTCCTCGAAGGGTTGCGGATGTCATTGCGGCAAAAGGCGGCCCTACCGTGACCACCGAGAGAGAAGGCCACACCACTGAAACGTAATACATCGCTGGTTACATCATCTTTAGGGCATTGTTCTTCGTATTTCTACCAATAATAAGCCATAAATTTGCCCTAATGATGATCAAAAATTAAGCAAAAACTGTGGAATGGAACAACCAAAATCGAAACTAACCTCTTACTTGCTGAAGATGGTTTGGTTTGGTTTGTTTGGTATTAACGTCCTTTTCAACTGCCGTGGTTATTTCAGGACGGCGTTATAGGGGCCGCAAATTTTGCCTCGCAAGGGTTCTTTAACGTGCAGCCGGCAAACGACTACACGGGACCAACGGCTTTACTTCCCTTCCGAAGGAAGTGCGTGATCTCAGGATTTCCCCCTGAAAAATCCTCGTCGTCCTCGGCCGGGATCGAACCCGCGTACTCGGGCATCAGAGGCTACTCGCTGAAGATGGCTACTTGGTAGCCGAAATACGTATCCGGTTTTTCAAATCTCCTTGTGGATAAGAGGTTCCCTCCGATTTTGGCTAATGATGATTGTGAGAAGTGGGAATACACTGTGGATAAAGACATGATGCAAAAAAACAAACCTCTTGTCCACAAAAGTTTAATGGGCGAATACGTATTTCGATCTCTTTGAGATCATTACTCAACGCAAAAAAAATAAAAATCAAAGATCTCAAAGAGACCGAATTACGTATTTTTTTCCGTGGAATAATGGTCTCAAAGAGATCGAAATACGTATTCGCCCATTAAACTTTTGTGGACAAGAGGTTTGTTTTCTTGCATAATGATGATAGTGTAAGAATGTATTATATTTCAGTGATGAGGGAGACCTTCTCTCTAGGTGGTCACGCCCTACACGATACTGACATCGTGCAGGCTACGGTTTAAGTTACAGGTAAGAGGTGTCCGGTGACGAATGGCCAGATAGTTGGAAGTTGGAAAAATAAAATTTGCAGTGTTTCAACAATAAAAAGCATGATTTTAGAATTTCTTCTTTTTTAATAATGGGTGACGATTTTTAAATCTGGTAATGATAGATTAAATGATCTTGCATTCGCGTTTTTATGTTAATATATGCAAGGTTTTACTGCATAAATTTATGATTAAATTCTTTTAATTTTAAACTGTCAGCTTCGCAAATTCTTCGGAAAACGAGCTGCCTGTTTCTCGAATTGTCTTGTAACGAAATATCGGCATCCCGTACATAGACTATCATCAGCTTCCCTGCAATTGACTGTTAATTATGATTAGCGCATATTTTTAGTTTGCTTCTCATGAATTGCGATTTTTGTTAGCGTCTGTTTTTAAAGAATAGAAACTGCGCTATTAAAATCAATAATTCATCCTTGATATTTTCCAAATTGTGAAAAAAGTATGCAGGTTTCATGGTTTTAAAACTATATAGCACAATTCAAAAACATGTACAGTAAACCTTCTGTATCCGCAGATTTGATATCCGCAGTTCAAAAAAATCGGGGAGGGGGTGCAGAGAGTTTGTTTTCTGTACTGTACAATACAGTGGTATCTCGCAATTTGAACATAATCAGTTTCAAAATCGTTCGAATGTCAAAGCAATTTTTCCCATTGAAAATAAAGGAAACTAAATCTGTTCCAGTGTACAACAATATCAAATTATAATATTTATTTTCCTAAATACTGTACACTGTAAATGTAGTATGTGCAACAAATTATTTTTTATAAACAGTTGATTTGGGTATATTGAACATCGTAGAAAGTTCACATACTGTACACGGATTCCACTTTCATGCTTAGCGATAAGATTTTTTTTTAATTGCAATTGTTGCACTAACAGCTTTTCTCATACTTCGTTTAAAATAAATAATGCTCATATGATGTATAAGAGAATATTTCTTTGATGTTGTTTAAATATTTTGTTATAGCCTATTCAATACTGTATGTGCAAAAATGTGAAGCTTACAAGTGGTTTATTACTATCCGCGGGTTTCGATATCCGCGGGAAACGGTAGAACCAAGCACCAACGGATACTGTATAAAAATATTAGCAATTACTACTGTATTACTATCACCTTATGACGAAACCTTTATCTCAAGATCTCGGTCATAGAGATTAAAAATTCTAAGCTGCCATTAAAGACCATTAATGGCACATCTCTTACTTTAAAATCTTTCCAATTTTTTTATATCTCCAACTAGTAAAATACCTATACTGCTAAATCCTTAAGCCCATGTCGGTTGGTGGAGAGAGGAATTAACAATTTGAAACGAATTTATTGGGCTCGACTAACTCCATTTCGATTTTATTATCACCAGATAACACACCCATCGGGAAATTAAGACATGCCACGTGACAGAACGATAGATTTATGAAGACTCCAGGGTGCTCTAGGCTTTTACATGGTAATGCTGGAGCTTTTTATTTTTTTGTTCACGTGAAGCAGAGCTTTATCTAGAGTAATGATAATCATAAATTTCTCTCCAAGTGATAAAATCTTCGTTCAAGTTTCTCTACTGGAAATTGAACTAGATACAAGAGACACGAAATAATAACAACCCAGGGTATATTGAGGCGACTGTAATTATTATGCATATTAATGGTTGAAGAACATTAATGTTAAAGGATGAATTTGCTCGACAGATTTATAATGCGATTTAATTCAAATAAAGGAAAATTACACTCCAAATGTCCTCGCGAAAGGAATCGTAATAACGATCCGCAAAATATAAATTTGCCAAATTGGAAAGGGAAGATGTAGAGCATTATTTATTAACCATATACAAGGGTAAATTTAGCATTTAATTCATAGACTAGAATGAAAATTCTGTTTATTTTAAATAGCAGTTAACTATAGTGGTTTAAAAATGGCATGCCTTAACCATTTTCATATGCTTCGATTTACATATGCTAATTAGGACCAATAAAGCTCATTGTAAAAACTGAAAAGATGAAGATTTGTGAACAATTACTTATTCAGACATCTATTTTCTTGAAAAGCCCGGATAGCTAGCTGATCCTAATTTAAATATTATGCATAAATGTGTGCTCTTATGACTCTTTAGTCAACAACTACAGGATTATTCAAAAGGATGGAGCAGATTTCAAATATTTCAAACAAACTGTGTTTACAGGACACATTCTGCACATCAGAATACATTCTGCTCAATTGGATAGAGGAAGGTAAGCCCACCTAGAAGTTTCATTTAATGGCATAGCAGGACTCTTCTTTTTGTTTATAGGAATATGGTGATCTCACAGATGAATGAATTCGTTGTCTGTACTGCGGTTTGTAAAGTATAAATCTGTTCAAATGGAATGTAAATTAGACTGTTGGTTCAACAAACAGCTGACTTGGTACAAGCAAATTTAAGAGTGGCATAAAAAATCATAGAATGTGGTTTCATATGCCATTCCTAAATTTGCATATGCCATTCGACTCTTTTGTTGAACCGACGGCTGAATTCACCATGCATATGCGCAATGGGTTCACACTTCCCAAGCTGTAGCACATCATCTCTGGCGTCGATACTTTCCTATAAACAAGAAACAGCGTCAGATGTGTCATGGAAATTCTAGGTGAGTTTTTAAAATTCTGATCTTTCCTTTATCAGTAATGTGCGGAACGTGTTTCTGTCTTCTAACGTTTCGTTGAAATAAATATTTGAAATCATACTCATCTTTTTGAATAACTCTGTATTATGTTCACTGACAAAAATATTTGTTAATTTTTTAATTTTAAATTTGTTAAATGGGTATTCTATTATCATGACAGCCCCAAATGATTGTTGCTGAAAACTGTGTTGCAAATGTTTGTTGGTAATATCATGGACGCATCTCACGCCTTAATCTTAGTTAATCTTATTCTTATAGGCATGTAGATATATTTATGTAGTCCGTTAGTGATATCAAACTCGCTTTGTCTCTAATGATATTTTCATCTATAAAAATTTTTCCAAAGGGTAAAATATTTATGGTACTTTTCAAAAACAACACAACTTTGCTATTTGGATGGCTGAAAATACAAGTAGACCTAGTTACATTTATAACATTCATAGTAATTTAGAGTTTAAGCTGTTGTTTTATTTAAAAAATGAGGAATCGTGATTTACGCAAAAAGATGCATGTTATGTCTCGAAGATATAATTTTGCTTGTCCTAATCTTGAAAATATAATTTTGATTGTGGTGTTTATCCACATTTTTTGAAAGTGGACTTGGTCTGTTTGATTTTTAAGCCATTCATTTCAAATATTCTTATTTCCTTAAATGATTTATATATAGATGTAAAAAAACATTGAAGCCTATCTAAAGTTCTCTTAGCTTTTTGCTATAAATCTTCTCTGAAAATGAGCAAACACGACTAAACGTTGTCATGGCAAACGAAGTCCTCGTCGATAGAAGTCGACATTTGGTGCGATTCCCTTGCAATTTCTTTTTCTTTTGCCCGGAAGCAAAAGTTTAAAGTTGTCCTCCACCATCGTAGAACAATCGAGAACACCACCACCACCACCACCACCACTACCATCATCACTATTCCATGTTTACAAGCTCCAGAGGCTTTTTGGAGTACATATAAAAAGAAATAAAGTAATAAAAACATAAGACTGGCAGAACATAAAACAAGACAAAAAAAACCCATTGTTTTCATTCTATAAACATTCTTTTGCATAATCTGAATACAGTTTACGATTGTGAATTGTGGATTCATTGTAATAGGAATCCTTTGATCCCAGCTCGATATGAAATTCAGTAAATTAAATTCCACTGAATATATAAATATTAGATCCAATCACTCTTTCAAGATGTTGGAAGATTAAAAACTACTTCTATAGCTATTGCTTTTACATTAAAAAAATTGGAGATTAATTTGTTCTCTCAAAAAAGTTCATTATGACTTTTCTTCTTTCTTTTACGCCCATTTAAACTTTCGGATTTCAAATCTATTAATATCATTTGAGAACTCGTTCGATTCAGTCTTTTTTTCTCAAGGAATAATTTTATTCCGAATGGTTTTAAATGATGAAGAGATCTGTTCGCTGCCATCGTAAAAATACTTCATTGAAATGAAGAGCTATTGCCACTCTCCCTTTCTTCATCTTATTCTCTTCCTTTCTCCTTTCTCAATGAGATTAACTTTTACGAGGCATTCCTTTAAATCACTTTTTGAAATTTTTCTGAGAACATTTAGGATAATAGGATTTAACACGCACGTTCCCTCTGCTCAATCGAATAAAAAAAGGAAAGTTGGCACTAAAAGTTTAGAACTAAGTTTTTTTTTTCTTTTCATTTCCTTTTCCTCTGACTGCACCAAGTCAACGATATTGGCTTCGTCTTCGTTTTTTAAGCTTCAAGTTAAGTTTCAAACTAACATCTAAGCTTCACGCAAAAAAAATCGATCTGTTGATCACAAAAATTAGAAAATTTGTTGGCTTTAACTTGAGAACTTTTGTGTTTATGTTTTCTGCAAGCTAATGAGGCATCGCTTGAATTATTAACAGACGTTAACACTAGATTGCTTGCTTGCTCTTTCGTATAATACTATTACAGAAGATGATTGGTAGTTTACAAATATGTAGATGACTTGGATCCGAAAAAAAAGCTAGATCTTTCACTATAAATTAAAGAAACCTTCCTTTAGTTCTAACTCACAATCATATTAAACAACTCTAGTATATATACTATGTTTTGATAGTAAAACAATATTTATAGAAAACGAATTTCAGCATGGCCTTAATTTGTAGAAATAATAAAATCCTCTTTTATGCAAAAAGTGGAACATTGATTTTCAAATTAAATATATATATTTATCATTAATTAATAATGATTTTAATAAATTATTTTAAAAAATTGAAATAAATGACCAGGCGATTCCGTGGATAAAGACAATTTAGTTATTGGCAAACGTTGTGTTCCGGTAAATAAATAAGTTATTACTGTCTCGAGTAAGCAAAACTTTGTATGGTAATTATCTTTATTACTGAAATATCCTGGGATTTAATTATGGCTACCAATGTTTTCAAAGGAAGTTTAAACATGGGTCTCGGTGAGATATGTGATTCATTCGCCGAGAAAATTGTTGTTTAGCAATGAGGAATAGGGAACTTCGCGTTTTGTGGAGTTTTTTCCCCACCCCTTCCCGACTCCCTTTTGGAACATTACCGAAAAGATGCCAACTTCCTGGTCGCATCGAGCTGGAATTTTGCCATTCATTCGGCATTATTGTTCTCCGAAATTCTGATTAGATTCCACCAGAGATTTATTTGAAATAGCATTGAGAGCAAATCTCTTACAGTCGCGTTTTTCTTAGGTAATGTAAAATAATTAATTATGGTGTATAACCTTTTGTACCATTTCCAAAAGATTAAATTAACTTGAAATCTTTTGTTAGATACGTGGACTAAAGGTGTTCCTCTTATATGATTAATATTTTGACTCCAGTTAGTTTCTAAGTTACCAGTTGCTGATTAAACAAAATATCCGTTCCTCCAAAATAAAGTTTTTACGAGTATTATAAATAGCTTCTTAATGAAGAGTGAACATCATATTTTTGGCCTACCACTCTCTAAGAGTGAAGGTCTATGTGTTCGTTTCAGAAACTCAATTTTTTTTTTTTTTTTGCTAAAATCGACTTAAAAACTCCTGATTCGAAAAGATATGTTGAAATTTTGAAAAAAAAAATATTTCCGTCTGTACATATGTGACCAATTTTGTGCAGTTAACTCCTCTGAAACGGCAAATCGTATAAATTGTGCCTTAGCGTATATTTTATGTCAATTGGGTAAGCCTTTTTGAGGGTATCAGGTCAGTTGGTCGGGCGGTCAATTTGTCGGAGACAAATTCGTCGGGTGTTTCAGTTGGTCGAGATACTAAATAAATGATCGGAAAAAACTTTAATAAAATTTATTAATGAAAAATTGTTTTGTTATTAATTTAATTACTTGAAAGGTAAACAATAAATGCCGTTACTGTTAAAAACAGTATTCAAATACAGCTTTTGTAAACAACGTGATATAGCGGCTAAAATGAATTGTAACCACTATAAATGTGATCTTGTTGACAAATGGTCAGAACATTTGCCCCAAACTGCTTATATCGCTTCAGTATCCTTCATTTTCAGAATGAAATTAATAACTGTATAAAATTAATTATCGGACAAATTGAGCAGTTGCAAGAAAAATAAATATTAAGCTCCATGAGCTTTTATATCCTATGGCCGATTTCCCAAATTTAACACAAAATTTCACGTTGAGGAAAATGGTTTTCAAGCTCCCATCAAAGAACCAGTGAATTTGGAACTGTACTGTGGACAATTGGACAGTTTGAATGAATCTATCATCTAGAAATGCCCAGAGCTTATTAATTGTAAGGGAATTGTGTTCCATCATATGTAATACTTTCATATAATAAACTCTTAATAAACGTTTATTAACATCTCTTTCTCACCCTCATTTCTTCCTCAGTTTCCACCCGTTTTCTTATGATACACGTTTTCATGTCTCCTTAGCTTTGCCTCTGATTAGACGTAATTATAAGATAATTTTCATTATTTATAATGATCATTTAATAAACATATTTTGTTCAGGTTCTTTGCATTGGAGGAAATTAAACTAATTACATAGGTATTGTTAACATTGGTGAAATTGGTGTTAACAAAATAGTAAAAGAACGGAATAACTCTTCTTCAAGTGGATAGGTATAGTTTACAAAAAACTGGTGTTGTTATGAATATGTGCATATGCTAGTCTGCGAATATGTGGATATCAAGTTGGATCAATTTTGTGTTAAACTTGGTATATCGGCCACAGGATATTAAATGTTTTGGCAAGCTCATGGAGCTTATTATTTATGTTATTATTTAATTTTTACTTAATAAAAATTAAATTTCCTGTATGTATTCAATTTGTCCGATAATTAATTTTATACAGTTATTAATTTCATTCTGCAAATGAAGGATACTGAAGCGATATAAGCAGTTTGGGGCAAATGTTCTGACCATTTGTCAACAAGATCACGTTTATTGTAGCTACAATTCATTTTAGCCTCTGTATCACATTGTTTACAAAAACTGTATTTAAATACTGATTTTTAACAGTAAAGGCATTTATTGTTACCTTTGCAGTAATGAAATTAATAACCAAAATATTTTCGTTAATAAGTTTTATTAAAGTTTTTCTTGACCATTTATTTATTATCTCGACCAACTGAAACACACGACGAATTTGTCTCCGACAAATTGACTGCCCGACTAACTGACACCTCGACGAATTGACGTTTGACTAACTGACGTCCGACGAACTAACCACCCGACCTACTGACACAGTCGACGAAATGACGTTCGACGAATTGACTCCGACGAATTGACGCTCGACGAATTGACCCTCAACGAATTGACACGTAACCCTTTTTGAGATATTAATTTTTTTCTAAAAATTAAAAAAATGGCTGTAGCGTTCAAACCAGCGAATCAAACTCAATAAACTCAACATGCGTGTACTCCTCTCATTCAGGCGAATTTTTTTGTAAATGACTTGTTTGGCAGTGATGAGCCGTTTTGGAGTTATT
>JAHWFO010011832.1:374641-396524 GCA_023313115.1 Rhysida immarginata | reverse complement strand
ATTAAAGCCGTTCTATGGAGAGTTGAAACCTATTTACAGGAATAAAAGTGATAGGCTGTTCAGGAGAGGACCTAATCTTAAGGTTAGTTTTACCATAAGCACACGATAAAATGTATAGAATAATGTATGTGTTTCGAATGTGAGAGGAATTAGAATGAAAATGAGGAACCTTTCCAAGAGAGGTCCGAGAGGTTTTGAACATACGCCTTAAGGTCAGATGTTAAATTTAATGAAAAATAACCAATTCTTCTTTAATGAATATTAACGAATATTAATGAATATTATGCCTTAGGTAAGATAGTCCCAGTTCTAACTATCCCCAAAGGAAATGTAAATAGCGTAATGCTTTCATGTCCGCAGTGCATAGTGGCCCGGATTAACAATCTAGCTGGACAAAAATCGAAATTGCAACTAATTTTCTTTGAAACAAGTAAAAACTTGCACAAACAGGCTATAAAATGATCAGTTGTACTTGTTTCACGACGATTTTTCTTCCCCTGACCTTCACTGTCGGAGGGGATTAACCATAACGTAACAAGTTTCTCATCCTGGATTTTCTTCAGTCATCACTGCTGATTCATGAATTTTGATGAATAATGGCTAATATGTCTCCAGCTATGTAAATTAATATTTTTGTACCATATTAAATTTATTTTTGCAACGTCCAGGTCAAAAAAAATGCAAAATGCTTTGTACAATATTTTCACGGACGGTCATTAACGTGACGTGTGAAATAAAAAAGAAACTATAAAGATCTATTCGCACTATCGACGGTCTATGCACAACCGTCACCCCCACATCACGGATCGCCAATGGCCATCCGTGAAAATATTGTACACGTAGGTTTACTAAAAGTTACTTTAAACGCGTAGGTTTATTAAAAGTTCAATTACCAATTTGCTATTATAGTCCTTTATTTTTCATTTTATGAAATATTTTTGTCCAGCTAGATTGTTCCGGATCACTGTGCAGTGACGCAATTGGTTATCGCGTCGGCGGCATGATCTAAAGGTTCGTGGTTCAAATCCATGCTGTGGAATTTACTTTCCTATTTTTTTTTTATTTTAACTAATAGTAATCTAATACGTCCATCCAGGGCATGTATGGCCTGAGGCCGACGAATTAGGTCCCTGGATTAACGACTGTTGTATGATGGTCACAGCATCCGGAGGGGGGGGGGGGGCTGAAGATTGTGAGTCACTGAATGGTCGCCCATCCAATGGCTAGCCGTGCCTGATGTTGCTTAACTTTACAGAAGATGTTACAGGGAAAGCCCACCAGGCTACGGTAAGCCTACCAATAATATAACATCTGAGGTAAGGCGCATGATTAAAACCTCACGAACCCATCTTGAGATATTCTTTAATGAATAAAATCTTGTAAACATTCCAAGGAGGAGCTTTAGCTGTGAAGCAGAAACACATTTATAGATTTATTAACAATAAATTAATCCCCTTACCAGTAGGATAAGGCAAGTAGCGCACCTGGGCCATCTAATTTTACCCCTTTATCTGCACTTTTTACCCTCCTTCCCAAGTTTTTTAATCAAAAAATTGATTTTATTCGAACGTAGTATGTAGAAAATGTAAAAGAGCTCTATCTTCTTTCCTTACTCATTTCCGATCGAATGACAAATCACATGACATATGTTGCCATAGTTCTAAAGACGAAGTGACTGCCACCCCCGCAACTCGGACACCAGTGCACCAATCAAAACAAAACTAAATAGTGAAGTGAGGGACGGACTGCTACCCCCGTGCCCATAGCAAGCTAAATTCCGAATTTCAACCCTCTACATCAAAAAATGTAGAAATTATGAAGTAGGCGGACGGACATTGTAAAACCATTAAGTAGCTCCATTCTCCCGCTACTTAATATTCCTGATTATGAGCAGTTGAGCAATCGTGCGTCTACAAGCGATCGTCGCATGCGCGAGCTCACGTCAACAGTACTTAAAAGATAAACAGAAAGTAATAGTGTATTCTTTCTTGACGAATCGACTGTTATATGACATGCCATTATCTTAGTATTCTGTACAGTCACTCTTTTAGCACATGAATTCGGTTTGAATGGGTCCACGAAAAATCCGGAAAAGTTGATACAGTCGAGCTAAAACCCTGATGGCCATATTTCTGAAATAAAATTTGAAAAGGTTAATTCGTTTTCAAGTCATCGTGCAAACGGCGGACGGGCGGAAAAACGTACAGACCAAGCGTGCATTCTCACTTTTTGCTAAAGCTCCTAATAACGCCTAAATAAAAGTAAAAAAAAATACAGACACATCAATTATGTCGACAGAACGGGACACCAGGACTTAAGAATGATTCAAATATGATTATGTTATTCGATTGTACCTGTGTTTTTTCTTCGATAATTGCGAAAACTGAAAAAAATCCTCAAACACACATAAAAACAACTCCTTAAAGATATTAATGAGAAATACTGAAGGAAAAATTCCGCGACCTGGATTCGAACCAGGGACCACGAGTAGCACGCTCGGCTTGCTGTTCCGTGTTCACGATAGCTCAGTTGGTAGAGGCGACGAGCGTGATTCATTCTTATTTTTGGAACATTAACTCCACTTTAAATTTATCGTTTTCTATCTTCTTGTTTCCATGTTTTTGAAACAAAATTTCACGTTTTTGCATTACTCAATTTCAAACTTTTCCATTCTTTCGAATAAATAATGTGAATCATCCAGCCAATTGGTAAACTTTTATGTAGTTTTGGCAGTCTTGACAGAATCATGTGAAGTGAAGTGAAGCGAAGGCATTAGTCTGCAGTACTGTTATCATTTGTTGCGTGCTGAATTATAGAAGTATTACGTTTCATTTCTAACTTTTTTTCACGGACTATAGAATATATTATGCATGTGAAGTTTTCGCTCGCTAGATGCGAAATAAGTAGCACTTTATGCAGGCACTGTTCCTCTGTCGAAAGCTAGAATCATATTCCAGATACATACGTATAACGGATTTCAATGAAATGATTACAATTGAAGAGCTGTAAAAATTTTCTAGGACACTTTATATTTTCATAATATTTGAACCAGTTACAAGTTACTTGTAGAATAGCATAGAAAATATCATTCTTTTCCTCGGGATGTTTCTAACGTAAATGTTAACAAAAGAAATACTCTACAATAATTGCACAAATTGACTTTGTTGACTAACATGTTATTACATTGTGTTTAATATTATTGATTGAGAAATTTAAACGTCTCAACAAAATTCTATCCTCTGATTGGATAGTTTAGTTTGGTGAAACAGTTCTTCATACGAGTAAAGAACCGTATATTGATGATGAAGATACCGTAAATTAACGGAAATCTACTTGGATTTTATTCTGTTATTCAGACCGTCGCGACGTCTTGTTTTCGTTTCAGTTTTGATGCGTTTTGTGTGCAGAGGCCTAAGAATTTCTTAATCGGTGACCTTGTTAAAGTTTGATTTCATTTAAATGGAGATTGCACCTTCAACATCATACGGTAAAGTCAATGGCATTCTTGAATTGAACATCTAAATTTGCTCATGCTTTCAAATATACGTAGGGAGTATAATTTAAAAAGAAATAGGGGCTTGCTGATTTTGAACATTGTAGTTATTAGAGGACGAAAATATTACAGAACAAACTATAAAAACTATCTCTTTCATACGGTATCCTAATAAATGATTCTTGATAAACTGTTTAATTTTATTCCGAAGCCATGGACGATCGATGGAATTTGCAGAACGTATTCGTCGGGCTTCAACAGTCAGGCAGTGTGGGGCGTCATCTGATGCTGGAATCTCGAAAGTAATAACTTCTAAAGCCACTCACGTCTTTATGAGAAAAATATAATGAAGTTCAATTGAATCAATATTAAGAAACATTGAAATGTTTTATTTGAAATGAAAATTCCATCCTTGCTTTCTTTCACGAAAGAAATTTATTAATCGGATAATATTGAATGCTACATATTGCCAAATTTTACGGATATATTTAAAATTAAATTTTTCTCAAAAATGATAATTTTTTTTCAATAACTTTCATACCATGGCAATAAGCGTTCAGTAAATAAACTGCATACAGACCCATGAGATATTTCAATTTTTTAGGAAGTATCAATTTCGGCTTTTTAGGCATACTATGGCTAAGGTCAAAAACTCTCACCGGTGAGAAGAGTTAGCGCTTGGTCGGTCAGAAATCCTAGTGAGAAATTTGTGACGTCATTTTAATGCGGTCAGAAACGCCAGTTAGTGCTGCTATGCCTAACCGGTTAGTCTCATCGTCCTCACCGAGAAAAAGACGGTTAGCCCAGTGAGAAATTACGTCTCCATTCTCTCACCGGTGAGGGTTTTTGACCTTAGCCTATATTAATTACACTGGCCAACAAAATTTAAGATTTTTCTTGTAACAAAATGAAAGTGGGTGATTTTTGGTAGTATTTTTTCTGCTGATTACGAATATAATTTTTAAATTTCTCTAGCATGCACAGCTTTTTTGTTTTACAATAAAACATTTTTAAATCATTCAGTGTTTGGGGCCTAGTAAATTTCCTTGCGTCCTCAAGATATGGATACTTTAACAATGTAGCCGCTTCTCTTCACTCCCATTACTTTAACATAGAAGTCTCGATGTGCTTAACTTGGAAACTTGACGTGATAGAAAAAATCTAAAAGCAGATTCGGATTCTACCTACAAATTACTACTAAGAACACTTTGTATGGTCTTAGTTACAAAATGTGTGTTGACTAGTGTTATAAGATTAAATAAACCACAACAGTAAAGAAAGGCATAGTACCTGTATACGCATTTTGAAAGCCGCATCCTTATTAAGTAGCGGAAGAATGGAGCTATTTATTGGTTTTACAATGCCCGTCTGTCCGTCCGTCCGTCCTCTTCTTAATTTTCGCATTTTTTGAGGTAGAAGGTTGAAATTCGGAATGTAGCTTCTATTTAGTTTGGTTTTGATTAGCCTACTGGGGTCGGAGTTTCAGGGGTGGAAATTAGAGGGTACCAAAAGGTCTACGTGTATTTATGCATATAAAGGAGTAAAATTCGGTATGCAGATTCCGCTAAGCAAGATGTACATTACTATGAAGTTTGGGCCAAATTATCTCAATGGGGTCGGAGTTGTGGGGATGGCAATCACTTGATCTTTAGAACTATGGCAACATATGGCTTGTCATATGGCTCTTTTACACTTTCTACGAGAAAATACTATGTTTTAAATTGGGAGGGTGGGTTAAAAAATGAGATTAAATGGTAAAAATAGATGATCTCAGGACTTCCGCTACTTTTCTGTACCTTCCTTGGAAGGATTAATTTCTTGTTGCTTTCATCATTGATCATTCCCTGCTGAATGATGGAAGCAATAAGGATACAGCTTTCGAAATACGTATACAGTATTCGTAATACAATGCCTTTCTATACTGTTGTGGTTAAAGAGTTTATTAGGAGCTTTATCATAAAAGCTACCTATAAGAATGCGCCCTTGTTCTGTACGTTTATCCGACCGTCCGTCTTTGGAATGTTTACAAGATTTTATTCAATCTTGTAATTATTCTATCCACATTGTTCTGTCATTTTTTCGAGTTTTGTAATTGTGACTTTGTTTTATTCTATTGCCATTTTAATTGTAATTCTGCTTACTGTAAATATTGTATTAAAATCAATGATAATAACACGTAAAAACACCAAAAGCACACTAGATCACTGCAGGTGTACACAACGAGAGAAAATAGCGAACTGATAACAAATCGAAAAATTGCTGAAAAGACTAACTTTACTGCAACAGATGTTTTATTGCTAGTCACTTGGTGGACCATTGTTCTTAAACTTGTTTAAATACCGAAAAGTTAATATTTAAACAAGAGGCTTTGTTTTCTGCAACATTTATTGCGCACGTGCAAAATCTATAGTGCTCAATATTTTTGGCTATGGCTGTATTTATTTACAGTTTATGCTGATCATAAGCCAAACCCCACTTTGACTGCGCTCCCAATTAATTTGTACATTGATTTATGTACTCGATCAACAGAAATTTATCCAATGAGCACATACGTGTGGGCCAACTGTTGGCCGAATGGTAGGGTATAATTGAGGCGATAATGGGCCTACAATTGGAGCCAATGTTGACTGCAACCATTGGGCCAACATTTTGCCATCATCTGTACTGCAGTAGCCCAACCCTGTATCTACATGTTAGCCAATACTTTGCCAACATTTTTTCATCATGCTTATCATTATGCCAACATTTTAAACAATATTGATAAAAATTAAGAAATTTAAAACTTCAACAAGATAATATAAACAAAAAAGAAATTAATAAAAAATTATCGATGGAAATAGGAATAAAATAGGGAAATATGCCTGGACTGGAACCAAGAACCTTCAGCTAATTGCGATGACGTCCTAACCAGAGGTGGCCACATTGTCTCGGGCACACCGGTTGAGATATCCGCATACCTGAAGTATTTTTTATATAATTGAAATGTTGGAAAAAATCTAACACTTGTTCTTTAAATGTGAGTGGTCACGCGAAAAGAGAACTGACGAGATTGGAAATGGTTTTTTGTTTTTAGGTGATTTGCAATCGTTGGACTTTTAACTTTAGTTTAGTCTAAACAGAACATTATTATAGTGAGCAATTTTTTATATTAATTATTTTTTTTCATGCACTTCAGTTTCAAAATAGGGCCATCATTAACGCGCCAACTGCCAACTGTTCTCCCAACGTGGCCAACAGTCCCCAACAAAAATCCAACGCCTTGTCCTCACTAAATTATTGCTTCCTGCATTTAGAGAGCTAAGTGGATTTCCATTAATTCAGTTGATCCATCAACTTCGGTTATAGTTCAGCTTCTCTTAAGATGGAAACATGAGAGTGTAAATTTTCCCTGTAGTTCTTTACATTCTAAATTTTCTTTCCTCCGATATCAGGAATGTTTATACAAATTTAAGAAGATAGAAATTTGTGAGATATATTGCCAAACGGATTTTAAGGAGCCCAATAACTCTTCCTGATATAAATATGCTTAAGCACAAACGGGCGTATATCGTGAACAAAGAGGAATGAAGTAATCCAACTCCGTTATCGGCATGTTCATGTATACAGTTGAATATAGTCTCCATTTCTGATTGCATAGAAAAGCAATTATGTATTAAGACGAGTGCAATCATGCTTGGGGGGAAAACTGATTCAGAATTTGGATATAATGTCGAAATCTTAGGTAAACTTCGTGCAAAATGTGCTCAGGCATTATTCCTTCCTAAAAAATGCGTTACACATTACTCATAGAGTGCGCCAAATCCAATAATCCAAAATCCTCCCAAAATATATAGTAGCAACGATTGAGCTGATTATTGACTATCAGTAAGTTTCGTTCAGTGTTTTCTCTTTCTGGGGGCCGCGCATTATACATGCATCGCATTGTACGTCCATCATCCCCAGCAGACCGTGATTTTCCAAATCATTCCTAGCCCAGAAGGTACGTACTTTCATTAAATATCAATTTTATGCTTTTTTATTTTCATTTTAATAAAGAAATCATAATTTAAAGGCCACTTCAGGTAACATAAAGTCATTTTGAATTTTGTCAAAAACTCCTGCAAGTGTGTTGCTTGCACTTTTTTACTAGAATGCACATATCCCCATCTCTGCCAGCCCACAAGCTACGTTTCGAAGAATGACTAGGTGCTCCTGAGGTTGCTATGATCTTGTCAGTATTTATGATACATGGTATGTGCATCATGCAGTTATTGACAGCATTATTTTTATTTAAAGACCCTGGAATGCTGCCTAGCATTTTTGTAATTCTTCATCAGTCGATCAAAGCATAACGAAAGCAACATCAGCAACGTCAGCCTGAAGAAAATTCCACTTATCCACAAAGAATGCATGCTGCATGATAAATTGCTTCAGTTTTCCTCCTTTCATTTCTGTTTGTGCTCTCATTACTTGTATTTTATCGTGCAAAAAGAACTATAAAATAGAAAAATATACACTTTCTGCTCAAAGTAGCTTATTCATTTCCATAGTGGAGCCATGATCACCCCCTACTTTGCCGTCAGGAGCGCGTAGCCAATAAAAAAAAGGCACGTGACTCAAAACCTAAGTGATTGAAATCTTGCATAATCACCTGTTCTTCCCTCTCACGTAATTAAATGATATTTTGACATAACAAGCAAGGCAGTGGTAAGGAGATGCAAATACCGAAAATAAAAGTTGCTCTACTATTCACAATGTAGCTCTCAAAAGTTTTTTGCTTTTATCTTATTGAAGAGAGTTTCCATAATTTTTGTTTTGTTTCATCTCAAAGTTGTTTACCGAGCAAGCAAATTGGCGAACACGAAGATTACTAATTAAGAAAACCCGCCGAATCATTTTCTTAACGCTCGATCGATTTTAGAACAGAACGTTTTCATCAAAATAAAGCCCGAGGCATCTATTTTACAGCATACCGACCTTTTAAAATGTTAAAGAAGTTCTTGAAAGAGAGGATACTTGTACAATATTTGCCTTTTGCTTCCCACGAACAGAATCAACCAACGTTGGTCACAAATTCTAATCAATTATAGAGAATCTGAATATCATTTAGAAAATATTAATTTTAGGATTTAACATTTTTAAGAAATCGAATCTGCGTCTCTTTTGATCTTATATAAAAATTTTTAATTCTCTAAATTTAAACTGTATTTTGCATTTAAGCCTTTCATAGACTTGATTACATCAACAAGATGCTCTTTCAAATTACCATCTGCAGGATAGTTTTAAAGAAAAAGTAAATTTTCAGGTAGCGATTCTTCCAAGTCAAAATTTTATGAACTTAAAAACTCTAAAAAAGGCCGAACTTTCTCTCCCGTCTTGTGATTTATTCATGTCACTTTTTTTTTCTCAGCTTTTTTCCTTCTGCTTTAATGGGTGTGGAGAACATCGCAAGGCTTTTTCTTGATGAATCGCCGCTTTCCCGTGGAGCAATGGAGACGGAGTTCCGTCTAACTGGGGTGTCATAGAGTTGGCGTTTGCCCGATGGCCATCGACTTAATGCGGAGTTTCCAAGTGGTTCCGGAAAACAACCGACTCGGGGGCGTTTCTCGCCCTTTAGCATTGGCCGGGGAATTAAGGGGAGGGCGCTGACGGAAAACGATGGAAGCAATCTCGAAACGCCGATAACAGAATACTTAAACTTGTCCTGGAACTATAGAGAATGCCCTTAGGAAAGGGGTAAGGAAATTGCATTACTTCTCACCGAAAGGAAAAGGGCCGATTGAATTTCAACTTTCTTTAGCGGTAATGTACTCCCTCCACCTTTTGAAGGAACAAAGGAATTCTTGAAGTAAAATTCTTGGGTATTAATTTCCTGTAATCCTTTAAAATGAAAGTAAAAAAAATTGTATATTTTAATATGATTCAGGAAAAAGTTTTAAGTATTGCTGATTAAATATACTAACAAGCATATTTAAAAGCAATTCGGAATTATTTATTGGCTCCTCTCCCGTTCTTACTCCTTCGTGCGACTATGGTGATAGCCCCAGATAATAAGTCTGTAGTAGGTAATTGTCAAGAGATCTGTGTCTTTGCAATTAAATAATGAGACTGAGGTTAGAAAACTAAAAATAAATAAATAATTAAGTGTGCAGTGCTGTCACCGTGATGCCCTCTCTCTCACACACTAAAAAAATAAAAACGTCGGACGCTCAGCTCACGAAGGTGAAGAGGCCGAGAAAGAAAATTCATATCGAAGCGCTAATAGAAAAAGTGTTCACAAGGGGTAAACATACCGTCTGCCTAAGAGAGAGTGTGCGCTATGACCCGAGAAATGAGAAGACAAACTCCAGATAGAACTATATATTAGTGGCTCTTGCATGCTAATAAGTGGTCCAATCGCCGTCATTGTTAATAATGGCTCCACATTTCCGGGGCATGTTTTCTACTAAACTTGACAGCAAACTCTAGAGGTAAAGATTTCCAAATCTGACGAATTTGTCAAGTGCGTTTCCCGTGAAGCTTATGCTTCGTGTAAGCCCATACATTTTCTTTGGGGTTGGCATCAGGTGATTGAGACGGCTAATCAAACTGTGAAATGTCTTGTTGTGCCTTCCGTTGCGTGCACAGCCAAATACGAAGTTTCGGGTATTTGTCCTCGTGAAAAACCTAGTTTGTATTTGTCCTTCCGAACAACCTTCGAACAGAAGGTAACAGACTTTTTGTATATTTGGATCATTCTTTGAGCGTTCAGGTTTCTAGTGAAGATGCGCAAATTCTCAATCCATTTTGTGAGAACTTTACAGGATACTTAACGGTACGGTGCAAAGTTCTGATTGTGAAAATTATGGGAAATCACATAATCATAACGTTGCAGCAGCTGCTTGCGATATTTTTGGACCTTTCGCTTGTGAACAAAAGAAAACTGTTCGTATATTTCATACTCATTTGCTGTTTCACAGTTGTACTAAAACTCTTTGCATTCGAATAGCCTGTTTGTGCAGCGCGTCTTACAGGATATGACAACGATTGTTGCCTCAAAAATTTTCCACTCTTTTGTTACACCGTAACAAAAACTGAACATAAAAACCGATGATTGTTCAGGAATGAACGAAATTGTGTACTGTGTGCAGTCGAACTGTTTAGACCACGTCGGCTTCAGTGCAGTTCACTAATGCGGTGCAAAAATGCCAAGAGGTGGCGTTTGGCTGGCACACTTCTGCTGTCTCATCCTTTTTGAGTTTCTGCCATATGGGATACCTCCAGGAGTAGAAAGTAAAAAAGCAGAAAAAATACGCCCTGGTTTCTGTTCTCTTGTTATCTGCTTCTGAGGCCCATGCTTACTCATTACTAGCAGAAATTAAACTTCTAAGGCTGGATTCACACTTCGACGGAATCCGCGAAGGAAGGCATAGATTTGCTGTCAAGAGAGCGCGAATATTGGGCGGTAAACCCCGGCTGGAGTTGAATTTTATTCTATTTTTTGCCCGATATTCGAGCTCCCTTGACCGCAAATCCTTGGCGTCGATATCTTCTGTCGCGGATTCTATCAATGTGTGAATCCAGTGTGGCTTCATCTTCAATAGTTTCCAAACAACTCTTGAGTCGTGCACACAACCTGAATTCTTGTGCACAAGATAAAGGATGATCCCCATATATTTGTCTCGTCAATTCTAATATCTCTGCAGCGCTTTTTCCATGCTCTGTAAAAGCTGACTAGCTGAATAATGCTTAGTGGGTGGCGTTGCACTGGTTGCCAGATTAAAGATGAAGATTGCTTAATCGACGATATGCGTTGCTTCATAAATCGCATTTTTATCTTGGCTGTAATGAAATCAGTCTTATTTTTTTCGGTCCGTATAGTTTAATCTGACTATAACTTGGTTAAACAAACAGTTAAAAATAACAAGCGCTTAAGTATTTTGTAATCTAATTATATAGGCCAACAAAAAATAAATTGTTAAAATCATCTTTAACGTTAAGAGCTGATTCTTATACGGTTTTAATGCTAAATCAGTATCTGACTTTAGTTTTTTCCTATCACCCACAGATTTCGTGATTTTCAATAAAACACTTTTAAATTATTCAGAATTTGGGGCCTGATAAATTTACTTGTGGCCCGAAAATATGGATACTTTAACATTGCAGCCGCTTCTCTTACCTTAACATTGAAACCTAACGTGATAGAAAAATCTAAAAGCAGATTCAGATTCAGCACATTAAAAACCACAAGAATAAATCAAATTCATTCAAGATGATTTTTCATTGCTGGCCTGTAATATATTTTAATTATTTCTCATATGAGGAAATTAGACCATATTAAAGATTACGACCCTCTTTGACCTTATACTGTCAAGGCAGAAAAGTAAGTCCTACGGAATTGATAAGGATACCGAAATCACTTGTCAAATATTATTGGATTTGTATGTTATCCTGAAATCTTTTATTAAGTTCTGGAAAAATGACAGTGGTTATCATTTCTTATCAGCTGACACGTGGCATTAACATTTGTCTTATTGGTAGCAACAAAAGCGGAAGCAAATCGATATTTGCTCATTCCTACGTCGGAAACAGCCTTGCGGAGTAATAATAAAAAAAAGCAGAAATAATTCTTATTGATCTCAAACATTTTTTGTGCATTCGGTAAGACATTTTCTTTGATGTTTAGAACAAATATGAAATCAAATTTTAATTATTTATTTCAAAGCCTCATTTGTTTTAATTAGGTTCCATTTAGATTGCTCTCTTGAATAAGGCGATTTATTTTTAAATTTTTTTTCTGCTTATCCGATCTAACATCCGTCAACCATGATAGTCAATAAGATAATAATGGAATAAATACGCAGTGGAAAATTGCTTTAAAAGTCGGGTTAAAATGGTGTATATCAACTCAAACGCAGGTTTGAAGAAAAACGAAATTACATATCATTCGGGTGTTGAACGATCATTGCTAGACACTCCTACATCGGTTCAGACGAGTGCAGCAAAGTTGTCGCTGACAAAATCCTGTAATCCATTTTATCAATCGCGAAACAAGAAAGTAACAGTTTGAACAATACTTACGAGCAGAGTTATGGACATAACCACTTTAAAACGCGCTACAAACGTTTGAAAGATAACCATTGAAGTAATTTGTTAGTCTTTCAATTTTAACGTTAGATTTTTAAAGAAGCTGGAAGCTTTAAACAAAGGTTATAATTTTTTAAAAAAATATTAAACAAAAATAAAAAAAATTTCCGAAAAAATGAAGGCAAAAAAAAAAAAAAAATTTGTACGGATATTGTGAAAACCAACATATATAAAAAATTAATCCCTACGAAGATGGCATAGGAAAGCAGCGAAAACCTTCCAACATTTCAAGATCTGGCCAGGTTACTAGTATGTATTCGGATAATGCTACAAATTTTATTGGTATTAATGCCTATTTCTAGAAAAAAATTCGTGCCAATCGTTCCGTGCTAAACCATCCGCAGCCTTTCCGTCTATGGCAGATTTATCAGCTTATAGAGTTCAAGAGGTCACTGCATTTGCGCAAACCCGAAGACGTCTAATTCATAGTCAATTGGCCTATTTGTGCATTTTGTAACATAGAAGTAGCATCAAATTTAACCACTAATGCCTTTTAATTGGTAATGGCTCATTTTAAGAAGTGGCCCGGTTACTAAGATGTATTCAGATAATGCTACAAATTTTTTGTTGTTAATAAACAAAGAAAACCGGTCCCCTTAATTCCGGTCCAATTTCTATAGTAATGTAAATCTTGCCTAAAGGAATTTCACCTTTTTAGGGCAAAGAGTGTCGGAATAGGAACAGTATACATCAGTGTCTGCCAAACTTTTTTACCTTAAAGCAAACTGGGTGAGGAGTATTTATTTTGCGGCACACCAAATAAAACTCCCAACAAAATTAAATATGCTTTATTACTACAGACATATATTGTATAAAATAAATACATTTCTATTATGTTTTACCAATATTTTTAAATCTCTCGCGGCACTCAGTTTGGCAGACACTGGTATAGACAGACATGGTAAAAGCAATAGGTCGATCCGTGCTTCCGCTATTTAATAATTAAAATTTTCATAAAGGTACAGGCAACTTTTCCCTTTCAACAAACATCTGAAGCCCGCGTGCATTTTACTTCCATTCCGGCAATAGTCGCGAGTTCAACTCTTAATAACGAAGATTAAAAAATAATTTACGTATTGGAAAATACAATAAGAATATTGGTTGCAAAAAAGTTGATGATGATGAAAACATGGAATGAAATTCCAGATTATTTATTAAAGAAAAGAATAGCATAAGAAATTTTAAAATTACTTTAATAGATTGGTTGTTACATGGTGATCTTTTGTAATTTATAATATCAAATTATATTTGCATTTTGATTATATTTTGATCTTGTAACCTTAATTGTATAATGTTTTAATGTATCTTTTGGGGACTATCTTAGCTTTTGTAGTTTCCTTAAAATTTGTAATGAATATTAAAATCAATTATTATTATTATTATTATTATTATTATTATTATTATTATTATTATTATTCAATAATATTAATATCCTTATTAATATCCGACTACTGCTCACCAAACTTTGCTTTTTATGCCTTCCGGGCAATGTAATCCAATGGTTCACTTTAGTATTAGTTCACTTCAATGCTACTGGGAAGGAGTTTCAGGCTTAGATTTCAGGATCCTCTATGTTCTGGATTTTCAATTACACTGGCCAACAAAATTTAAGATTTTTCTGGTCATTTTTGGGTGATTTTTGGTAGTATTTTTTCTGCTGATTACGAATATAATTTTTAAATTTCTCTAGCACGCACAGCTTTCTTGTTTTACAATGAAACATTTTTAAATCATTCAGTGTTTGGTGCCTGGTAAATTTCCTTGCGGCCCCAAAATATGGATACTTTAACAATGTAGCCGCTTCTCTTCACTCCCATTACTTTAACATAGCATAACTTGGAAACTGGACGTGATAGAAAAAATCTAAAAGCAGATTCGGATTCTACCTACAAATTACTACTAAGAACACTTTTTGTGGTCTTAGTTACAAAATGTGTGTTGACTAGTGTTATTGGTGGGGTTCCGCAGGGGTCCACTTGAGTTCCCTCTTTTCAACTTCTTCATTGCGGACCTACTGTATGCTCTGGAACGCCTTCCTAGTAAAGTATTAATTTATGCAGATAATATAAACTTTTCCAATAAGAAGGACTTTGCTTACGCTACTTAATATGTAAGCTGTACACTTTTTTAAAAAAATATTTTTTTGATAAGCTCTCTACTATATTTAGGAAGACTGAAGTTTACTCGAGAATGCGGAAGAGACGTTGAAGGTCATAAGAACACCATACTTCCGAATCGAGAAAAGAGTTGACAACGTGGACATCAAGACTTGACAAGTACTTATTTATCTTAAAAAAAAAACAAAAAAAAAACAATACAAACAGGGTGATTCAAAAGTTATGTGTAGTGGGTGGAAATGGTATCTAATGGAAATGCCGCCACAAGCCTCACGTCATTGGTTAGCACGCAGTTGCATGTTGTGAAACACTCTGCTCAATATGGCTGTTGAGATTTGCTGAACTTCAGTGGTGATTTCCGCCTTCAGTTCAGGCAAACTGTGCGGATTGTTTGCATACACTTTACCTTTCAAGGCAGCCCAAAGGAAGTTACTGTTCCGTTGTCACCTTAAAGGAAGTTATCGGAACACATTGTTCACTAGGAACACACGCTGTTCCGTTGTCAGCACCATTTTGCTACTACCACCCTCTGTACACGTTTGCACAGTAACTTTTGAATCACCCTGTATATTACGATACAAAGAGTTTCAGTAATAAGTTTCAGTATCACTGTTAAAGAAAATAAAAGCCCTGTTATAAGTTAATTTTGACGTTTTTTAAAAAAAGAACAATTTTGATGCATGTCTATAACAAGCCTGGCATCTGCTTGGCATCTAACAAAAAAAATTATTTCATTTATCGTTCCCTTTAAATTGCTGTTGTCTGGCCAATCCCCTTGACAATGGTGGATGCAGAAGATAAATCACTGGAGCTCTTAAATCCTACTAATATTTCACAATGAAACGTTTTTGCTTGTGTGTGTGTTTTGCTCGAAAAAACATAGGCGGCAGACGACGGGGCTTCGTTCACGCGCCTCTTCCGCCACTAGTAATGAATGGCGCCGAGAATCGTTGCCCATCAATCAGAGACGCTGTGGAGTGGCTGGCCGATGACGGCGACTTCTTTGTTTTTTCCTAGATAATTAAAGACTCCCAATCACGTGCAGGGTTTAAAATTTTTAACGTGTTTATAATAGCTCTTTTGGGAAGCAATGGAGCTCATAAATTAATGCAAAAAGTAACCACAAAGTGTTTGATTCTTATTTCCAAATATTTCTCTTATCTAACTTTCTTGTGTGTTATTGCAGCAGCATACCATATAGCACTGTAATTAATTCGTAAGCATGAGTGAAATTTCTCTATAATATTAATTCTTTTTATTTCAGGAACTAATTCATTGATCAAATTTGCGAGATTAGACAAGGAGAAACTACGCTCGAAATTGAAGCTACCAAAACAACGAAGCTAGTCAACAGAATCCATGCAACTTTTAGATAAACGGAGAATGGACTAGCGGAAATAGCTGAAAGTACTACTATTGGAATATAATGCCATCAGTTCGGAGCGTGTTGTTGGTATTTATATGACATCAGTTTCCGATAAGGTGTACATTTCCCCCCTAAAACTTGTTATAAATAATTCAAAACACAAACTCTCTTAATTATTATAAGTATATAACCTTTCCAAATAACACCATTGATAACAGGAATTTCCTTCTTATGAACTTAGAGATGCGCTCTTAAATTGTAAAATTTCCACCTGGTGCAGTCATACCAATGATGCAAACAGTTTGATTAAGAACTATTTATTTAGTTACTACAGAGAAACGTTGTACAGCAAAATGCCTAAGACCTTGTAAAAATTAAAAAATACCCAATCATTAAAAATTTTCAAAACAAAAATAATTGGTCACATTTATAATCTGAAGAATTATATTTGCCGTTTACAAAGTTGTTCTACTTATCTGTATTGCTTCAAATTCTGCTCTATACTTCACATTAATAAAAAGACATTTCTCCATTCTATTAAAATTGCCTTAACAGACATTTCTTTTCTGTTTTTGCATTTCTTTACAAAGTTCTCTTAAACAAAACAAAATCATTAAATAATCTGACATACATGTACAATGGTTGGTTTGGTTAGTTTATTAGAAATTTTGACGTCGACTATTAAGGTCATTTTTCGCCATTTACACAAGTCATGTCTGTACGCAGCCCGGGCCAACACAAACATCCATGCCCACGGCGGGATTCGAACCCACGACCAGCTGGACTCGAGAACTAGAAAGCCTACGCCATAGGTATGCGGTCACCCGGCCGGCACATGTACAATCCAAGCTAGGCAATCAGGTATTATAATTCCAGAATGTCGTGTGGAGTATATTTCATATATTTACTTTTTATATTTTAGATGATGCTCTCTTATATTTTATTTTACTGTACTTCTGATATAATTTAATTTTTTTTGTTTATAAGGTAAACCCAAGCTGAGGCACTTTTGATATATAAAGTGAATGATTTTCCTCCTAGACTATGAAGGCCTCCGTACATTTTTGATTGCGGACATGATAGTTATGTGAAATTGATGGCCTCCGGAAAAAGTTACGATGCCGAACGTGATCCAATCTACTTCGCATCATCACCATTCAAATTTAAAGAAATTGCGGTCTTCGATATTTTTCATTGGAATTACCGATTATTTGACTAAGGATTTAGAAGTAAAAAAAAAATGCATCGAAAAGAAAATGGCTCATTGGAAAATTTCCTTGGAGTTCTTGCAAGAATGTACTTGGAATAAATAAATTCAGACCCCTAGTTTTTATAATTTTTTTTCCAAGAATTAGTACTCTGTTCTACAAATTTTCAACTTTTTTTCAGTTTCGGAAGTAAAATGTACCATTTCTTAATGAATTTCACATTATGAATTCAAATATAAAATGAAATTTGTCAATTGTTTCTGTTTTCTTACAAACGGAAAGTTTGTTTTTCAACTATGGGTAATAAATAGTCTACATAATGCTCCAAATCTTAATAATAATATATAGACCCATATCTTTTCAAAAATATAAGCGAAATGATATCGGCAATAGTGTATACGGGGAATAATCGCTGATATTGTTTATGTTTATCAAGCAAAACTAATCAGTAAACTAAGTTTAAAACGTTTAAAGTTTAAATTTCTCGTTAGGTTTGTCTTCAGCTTGTGTCGTTCGGCTTCTCTTGGCTTTTCTTTTGTATTTATACTGAAAATAGCTCCTTTTTATACCTTACTTCATTAGGTTATATCATGAAAGAGTTAGCCAGTAGTTTTAAAGATTTTCGCTTTTAGTACCCCAAAATTATGTAAGATCAACTGTTTTCTACCCGATTTTTTAGCTGATTGTTTACCTGTAGAACAGTGTTAATATTAATGTTATTTCATTATTACTATCTGCTTACTCTTATATGCTACATGCAATGGTAAGTTTTAATTTTTATATTACACAATATAACAACATTTGGTTTATCACGTTTTAATGCTGTTTCTTAATGAATTCGATGACGCTGATTCTAAAAATGACATTTATTTCACTCTGCTGTCGACGGTTGCAGAACTGTGACTCATATTACGCATATTTGATTGTATTGAATCAATATATGACTGATCATCTTGGGTGCAGAATGTCAATAAAAATGCTATATCTGCATGCACATATAGACTTCTTCAAACCTAATTTGGGAGATGTAAGCGAGGAACACGGCGAACGCTTCCATCAAGACATAAAAGTTATGGAGAAGAGGCACCAAGGACGACGGGATACAGCAATGATGGTTGACTATGTTTGGGCTTAGTTAGACAAGATGCTAACGTACACAAACGAATGAGACGTTCCAATGTTACTTTTTAGTTCTGTATTTACTATGTTTGAAGAAGAATGATCCTAATAGCTCAAAAACTAGGTGAAATAATTTTTTTTTTAATTTTATTTTCTGTTTAAACATTGATGACACACACAAGTGTGAAATCAGCATGTAAAATTTCATACAGAAACTTTGGAATATTTCAATAAACACAGATTTGATTAAAATTTGTTGCCTTGTGTTATTGATGAAATTAGGAAAGAAATTCCAGTCTGGATTCGAACCCAGAAGCTTTAGCTCTTGCCGCTGACGCGCTAATCAAATGTGCCACTGCAGACATGAAAGCATTACGATATTTACATGTCTTTTGGACTTCGTTAGAGCAGTTGCCTAGTCCGCAAGCTGGGAGACTATCTTTCCTAAGGCGTAATATTCATTAAAGAATTTATCAAGATGGGTCCATGAGGGTTTTTTCATACGCCGTACCACAGCTGTTAAATTATTGATGAAAATAGCTAACTGTTCTAACCAAGCCCAAAAGACATGTAAATAGCGTAATTCTTTCATGCCTGCAGTGGCGCAATTGGTTAGTGCATTAGCGGCTTGAACTGAAGGTTCCTGGTCTGAATGCAGGCTGTGGAATATTCTTTTCTATTTTCTCAATAATTTTGCATCTGAGATATCGCGTATATTGAGTTAATCTTTAATTGTTATTCTTTTGAAATTTTCATTTGATAAGAATATTTTAATGGATTTCTTTGAAAGGAGTTCTTTCACTTCTTTCTTATGAAACTGATTAAGCCATAAAGCTTGGCATACTTAAAGAGAATTATACGTATAATTCAAATAATTAAAGCGTGAAGTTTATTAGTAATGTGTTTTTCTATCATTAATTCACGTCCCCCCCCCCCCCCCCCTTCTCGACCCGTTCTTCTTTATTTCGGTGAGAGGACTTCAACGTATGAATGAAGATAATATATTGACTTGTTTTCTTAATGTTTTCATCACTCGTAAAAATAAGTCGTAGTCTTTAGAAGGCAACAAAATTTAATGGAAATTCCGAGAAAGACATTAACCTCATTGTCAATAAAAATGTTTTAACGATGGCTCCGTGCAAACGCCTTCTAAAACTATGAATTCATAAAGCGACCGCAGCTTTCTTTCGAGACAAAACAGAGCAAGTGGCCACGGCAATGGAGTGAAAATTTTTTCTGAAAATAAATATCATTCTGTTATTTATTTTATAAGTTTAAATAGATCTGAATTACAAATGCGGTAAATTCTTCTTTCAATATTGGAATTTAAAATTCGCTTTTCGATAAACATAAGTATCTATTACGATGAGAAAGTGGGAGGAAAATTTGCTAAAGAAGATTTTCGTTTAAAACAATATCAGAATCCAATATGGAATTTTATTGCACAAATAATGACATAACGAAAGCTAAACAAGATTAATGTAATATGCAAACAGCGTTAATTGTATATCGTTTGAAAATTGCTTGGACAATATTTCAATTCTAGGCTACTCATTTTTCATCTGTTGTTTACAGAAACTGATTTTCTATTAAATAAACAAGGAAAAGAGGTCCTGTGTTGAAAGAAGGGACTTTCAAACATAAACAGCTTTCCTCTTTAAACTGGATATAATCCTAATAAAATAACTTCTTATTCAATTGCCTTATCTAACTTAAGGTAAAAAACATTGACTCTGTATTTGTTTGATTACACTACCCTATCAAAAGTCATGGAACAGCATCACTTTAATAGAAACACTCAAAATATACATATATTAGTATCTTCTTGTCCACTTTTTGCTGCTATCACAGCTTCTACTCTCTGGGGCATACTGTTCCACAAGTTTTTGATACGTTTCGACAGGTAATTTTCGCCATTCTGGCATAAGTGTTCGGTCACGGATTTCGGTCACGGATTTCGGGCGTTCCGCACATGCGCGCAATCGACGTTCCAACACGTTCCATAGATGATCGATGGGGTTCAGATCGGGGCTCTGTGCAGGCTCTTTCAAGTTCTCGAACTCTCTTTTCATCAAATTATATGCCTACTGCCCTTGCTTTATGGCAAGGTGCGTTATCGTGCTGAAACAGAAAAGGGCCATTGTCAAAGTGCTGCCAGAGAGATTGGAGTGCTGCGTTGTCCAGAATGTCTTGATAACGCTCTACGTTTAGATGTCCGTCCACAGAAACGATTGCACCCAACCCATACCATGAAAAGCACCCCCACACCATCAGCGACCCTCTGCCGAACTTCACTGTGGGCACAACACAGCTTGGCAGATAACGTTCGCCGGGCGTTTGCCATACCCAAACCTGTCCATCCGCCATTGATCCAGAATCCAATGCCGTCGCTCTTTGCACCATTGCAATCTCCTCGCTGCGATGTGTGACGGTTTGCAGTGATCACTTTACGAAGAGCCCTTTGGTCTCTGGCCGACATGATCTTGGGTCTTCCAGTCCTAGGCAGAACACTTGTGGTGCCTTTCTCTTTCCATGCCCGGATGACGTTGTGAACGGTCGATTTCGGAATGTTTAGGAGGGTTGACGTCTCTCTAACAGTTTTGCCTGCGAGACGGCACCCAACAATCGTACATCGTCCTCTTTTCTTTGAGACATTCTTACAGCATTCACGCAAGCATCATCTCATAATAGCATATGGTACTTTGTTATGTAGTGCTGGGAAGAATGCCAACAGTGAAATTGCAAAGGAATGTCCTATTTTCATGCAAATAAGGGTTGTCCCATGACTTTTGAAAGGGTAGTGTACTTTGGGTGTGTTTAATGCGACGAAAACAAACGACTTCGTCGATCTGACTATTTCCAAAATGGCGTCACCAATGATGATTGGCGCTCAATGCGCGCAATTACATTTACGCCGATTTACGCAGAAAAATTATATTGGAGTAAACTAAAAGTATTACGTCAAATTTACAGAAACCGTAAATACGATTGAAAGATTGCTAGATATATTTTCAACTAGCAGAGGACCCGGCGTTGCCCGGGATAATTACGCTTGTAGGTAAACACACACACATACATAAAGGAACACACACACTTTTCCCAATCGTCTGAACGCTTGTTAGGGAGCTGAAGGAAGACACGTGTACCTCCTTTGCCTCATCGAGAGAGACTGCCCTATCTATTTCCTCTATTATATCCATTTCCTGTTCATTGTTAATACTTCTTGGAAACGAATGTTCTGTCATTGCATCATCATTTCATGTTCATTGTTATAATTCTTTGAAAAGAACTTTCTATCATTGCATCATTTTATGTTCATTGTTATAATTCTTTGAATAATTTTGTGCTCATTGTTATTGGTGAATTGCGCATTGAGACCATTGTTGATGCGAACACGACGGGCCTATTGTTGCACAAACTTTTCCTTTCATTGTTGGTCATGAGATATATATTGGTTGGTCCGTGCAGAGTGTTT
>JAHWFO010011832.1:327890-359641 GCA_023313115.1 Rhysida immarginata | reverse complement strand
CACTAATATCTGTTTTCAAAACTGATTAAAACGAACAAATTTTCAGGAGCGATAAGAACAAACAAATTATTAGAATATTAGTATTCTCTGAAAGGAATTCTTTTTGAAGCTCATATTTTAATGAATATGCTGAGGCGAAATAATCGCAATTTAATTTTAGCTTCCATGTTAACATTTATAAAAGCACTACAGAAACGTGAAAGAAAGGGAATTCTAAATTATTTGCTTGTTAGCAAATAAGTAGATTTCGTCTGAATCCATATGAATTGTAAAATATTCATGTGGACATATTGCACGTCGACATTTATTCTCCGAAACCTGCAATTGTAATTCGACGAATGTGCATTCTTTTGTAAACCGATTAAAATTTATCGCCTAAGGCTAAGAGATAACAACCAAAACTTATTTTAAAGCAAAGAGACTCGCGTTCTGCAAAATTAACATTTAATGAGTAACTGTTTCGTTTATGAATACATTTTATTTTTTACCACAAGAAAACGTTTCAATGGCTCTTTAGATAAAATAATTAAAGTTGGTCATGAATAGAAAATGAAATTAGGAATATGTTTGTTACGTGACCATTAATTCTCTCTCTCACTCTCCTTGATTAATAATTATAAAGAATAAAGAAGAAGAAGAGAATAAAAGGCGAGGGGGGGGGGAGGCTTAAGCTTATCATTTAAAAAGTAAGGGAAGGAACCTAAATTTTACATTATTAAAAACATATTCGTTTAAACGACTCGATCTTTAAGAAAGATGCTTACGATTCCCTTATTATATGGGTCGATGAGTTTTAAAATTGTACTAACATTGCCCTGCATACTGATGCCGGTGTAATTATCTTCAGCTAGGCTTAGTAAAATGTCAGTTATTAATTTTTGCCTAGTAATCCTGTTTAAGATTCACAATGCGCCGGGGTCTGTTTCTCCCTCTACCTCATTAAATAAACTATTTACGAAATCGTAAAAGGAAATGGTGTAGGGGTCGGGGAATGAGGGTAAATGCTGCACGAATTTATTTTGGACGTGACAACGTCAACATTTTAATTTCACCAACTCGAGCGGATGATGGAAGGAATTCAAATGAAAAATGCAAGCGCCTCACTCTTCTCTAATATCCCTAATGCAATTTACAAAAATCTAATTAATCACAACCGAAAGGGAAAAACAAATTAAAACCGAGGTCTTGTCTTGAATAACAAAAGAACGACACGAACCCTCGTCCAAATGCTCATTCGACAAAAATAGGAAAAAGTAGGAGGGCTTTTGGAAATAGACATGTCAGGTGTCTAAATACGCCAGGTAATGGAAACAAATTTTGAGAATATTTATAGTGGTCTGCAGTTATTGGTGTTGCATTAGAAATGAGTAATGCCGCCCTGTTTCTTTTTTTCTATTCTTTTTAACATATTTAGTATTTTTAAAAATTAAAGTTCAACATATGCATTGCGTTTTCTTCATTCATTCCTTTTTAACGCTATAATGATAAATTAAGCAATGTCATTACAGAGCTCGTTCAGAAAATTTTGCATTCTTAAAATTGAAATTTGTTTGAAATATTTCAAACTACACTGTCATATCACTGAATTATGACCACCCGCTTAGTAATGGGAGTAGCCACCCTTCGCCGCTATAACTGCTGCTAGGCGTCGTGGCTAGAAGCGCGCGGTATGTGTCCGATGGTATGGCAGTCCTTTCCGCTTGAAGCGCTGTCCCAGAGCTTCGAGAGTCATAGGTGGAAGGTCCAGCTGCCGTACATGGCGATCAAGGTGCTACCACAGATGTTCGATTGGATTGATTTCCGGCGAATTAGCGGGCCAAGGGAGAACTCGAAAGTCAGTAGAGTATTCCTCGAACCAATCCGGAAGGAGACGTGCCTTGTGGCAGGGTGCATTGTCCTGCTGGAACACACCATCACATTGAGGGAACATCGTGAGCATGTACGGGTGCACCTGGTCCGCTACGATTGACAGATAGCCACAGGCATTCAAATTGCCTTCTAGACGAATCAGTGGACCTAACTGCTCCCAACAGAAGATCCCCCACACATGCACACTACTCCCACCAGCCTGTTTCCGGCCCACAATAGCCTCCTGCAGTCTCTTTTCATGGCGTTTACGACGCACTCGCCATCGCCCGTCAATCTTATAGAGCAAAAACCTAGACTCGTCGGAGAAGGCGACCTTAGCCCACTCGTCTGTGGTCAATGGCGGTGCTCACGTGCAAACTCTAGGCGTCGTTGACGATGACCCCTGGTCAACATGGGCGCAGCAACCATGCATCGACTGTTCAGGCCCATCCGTAGCAGGGTGCGTTCAACGGTAATGTCGGATACACGTCTGTTGGCACCACTGTTGAATCTGGTGGTCAGTTGATGAACTGTGGCTCTCCTGTCACCTTTTACGAGTCGTCGTAGGCGCCGCTCACCCCGTTGGTCGATGGCTCGTGACCCTTTATAGTGATGGCGTTGGGACGCGATTTCTGTCCCTGCTGTTCACTCTTTGTACACCTTCACAGCGGACCGTGAACAGTTCACAAATCGCGCCGCTTCGAAGATGGTGCCACCCTTGCTGCGATAGCCTATTATCATCCCTTTTTGGATGTTCGTTAAATCCGGACGTTTACCCATCTTGAGGCTCGTGCACCTGCCGTTTGATGCACCAGCTGTAAAGCTTTCTCAGCCTGTTATGCAAATTTTACAATGTGTAATCGTTGTTGGGGCGAACCATGCTTGTGCCTTGAAGGGGTGCTGGTCATAATTCATTGATATGACTGTATATTTCGAGGAAATTCTCGAATCAAAGGCTGAAGTAGATTAACTTCCTCAAATACGCACATGTGCTACAGGAAAGCCATACTTCATTAGAAAAGAACCTTTTTAAAATTCCCAGGTAATATTAACCTTAAAATACAAAATGCTTTGTACGAACAAAGTTTAACAATCCCATAAGAATAAATAAAAAAATTTTAGAAGCAGAGGGGGAATGCCTACGAAGACCGTGGGGGGTGGGAGGGGGGAGGAAATGGTTGAGTGAAAGTAAATAAAAGCTTGGGGCATTTTGATTCAATGATGAGGGTAATTAAACGAGATGTAATGCAGGCAACCAGAGAAGCATGGCGGGCGTTTGGTTGGTGCCTTCGCCAACCGACGACGACAAAATCAACTGAAGACGAAATGAACAAGCAAGCTCCTTTGTTTATCTGGAAATGATAAGATCTTAATTAAGAAGATGCTCATTCTCAATTACATTAATGGAAAAGTTCGCATTTCATACCGATCGCTTTCAGGATCTACTTCGGTTTTTTTTTATCTATACAATTCTCAAAATAAAACTGCCATATTTCTAAAAGGAATGTAAGGCTAATTAGCTTTTCGTTTCAATTAAAGCTCCCCAATTAAGGAAAAAATAACCTCAAACACAAGCAAAAAGTGGTCGTACCAACTTTAAAAAAATTAGGATCTGTCTAGAAGTTTTAAAAACTTTTTAGAACGACCAGAGTTTCTCGATTTGGAAGTTTTTGCTTCTTATTTTTAAAAATCAAAAACAGATGCTTCCCTCTCGGGTTTTCTTTCGGATGTATTATTTATAAAATTACTCTAAGTTACTTTAGTGACGCGGATATCCTTACTAAACAGTTTTTGATAAATTCGAAATGATCAGTTGATCGATAAAGAAAAATAAAAAGAGGTATTTAATATTAAATATATAATAAAAAAACTACTCTTATATTAAATATTTTCTAACAAAGGGAAAAAACTAATTCTAATTATATGAATATGTAAGATGCAGGGTGTTCCGTACAAGTCACATAAATTGCAGGAAAACGCAACTACAGGAAGTGCAACAATAACAGAGTACTTATAAATAATATACATAAGAACAAGACTGACCTGGCCGATCTGTGGATACCTTGATGCAAAGGAGACGATGGATTCCACTAGTTCCACCTTGGGATTCATACTGAAGATGGCTACGTTGTAGCCGAAATATACATCTATGTTATGATGAATAAATTCTTTGTGGAAATAGTGGAATCCATCGTCTCCTTTGCAAGTCCAACAATAATTCAAAAAATTTTATTTAACACTAAGTGTGCACCACTAGTAACACATACATAATATCCAATTTGACTTCATTTTCAGTCTTCAAATTCAATTTGTTTTAGAAAATCTCAATCGTTAGAAACTTTTCAAAACATTTGTTGGTTTCCGCATATAACACTACTGTTTGCGCATGCTGCTATTCGGTCCTTATAGGGAGCGGTATTCTTTGATTTTTTTATTCTTCTAGTGTTAATTGTAATTCATAGTTTATCATCAAAAAATATGACTGGTTAGAACGTAACACTCCATATTATCACTGAAAAATTCTCAATAGCTTATTCATTCATGATAACCAAAAGCCTTCAGTTTCTAGAAGATCTTGTATTACCAGATGACTCTTGAAAACTGAATTAATTTCTGTTGGTTTTATGCATTCTGCTAACATATAAACATGCACAGTTTCGGAGAGTCGAACTCCATCTGCTCAAGCTCGTAGAAGGAGTGCCCTGATGTAGGTTTTGTCAAGAACTCAAAAGAGCATCCGAAGATCAAATGAGGGCGAAAGGGATTTTAAAGTGCCTCCGAGAATCGCTCAAACTCGATCACAAATAATATAGAATTGAGAGACACTTTCGGAACGGAGATACTCCAGCAGTTATCTTGGATTAGGTGAACGTACCAATGTAACAACACTAAAGCTTAATTGCTTAAGTGGTGTGGCTATATTGAAGACTAATATGTGAGAAACTTTGCTCTTATACATAAAAATTCTATTCTGCATGAAATTTATATTTTTGGCATATGCTTCAATCTGTATACTGTAACGACTTTGAAATGAAACAAAAATGTTAACCGAACCATACTTTAAAAAAAAGCTCTGAACAGGGAAATTGTTTCAAGCCTTTTAATAAAGCTTTATTCAACAATGTGAAATTATCTTAAGCTATTCGTAACAAGATTAAACAGAGTATAAAAAAAACCCGACTTTAATGAAACTTTCACTATCGCCTAGCTATATCAGTCCATATCTTGAAAACTACTTAACCGATTTTGATAAAACTTGGATTTATCCCTAAGTTGAAAGATACTTAATCCAATAAAAAAAATAATTATTGCAATTCGATTTTTAGTTTCTGAGAAAAACGTGGACAAACATACATACATACATACACATACTTATGAAATTTGCCATACTTGTTTAGAAGCCCATATAGACTAACATATATGAATATTGTGCAATTCCAACGATATTACAAACATACGCATCGAATTGATAACCTCCTTTTTTTGAAGTCGATTAAAAATAGGAAAGAAAAAAAAAGAAAAATTGCATTGAATACGGTTTGATTATTGTAATAGAAATGAAAACAGTGATTGGTTTTTGAAAATATCGTCCATGAGATTATTTTCTATTTTTAAAAAATACTAGGTGATGTGCCCGGCCTTGCTCGGTCTGTTTGTTTGATGAAATTTCGATGGCGTTTCTTTGGCGCCATCTCTTAAGGAAACAAACAAACATAAACCAAGAAATATTATATTTACCCCCACCCCGTCCCTTTGGGGACATGTTAACCTTAGTCTGATCCTAATGAATATATGGTGCGAATATGAGCTCAATCGGATAAGTGATTCAAAAGTTTTTAGAACATTTACAGTCGCATGCTGAACCTAAATTTTTATACAGGGTGTCCGAAAACACTAGCACAATGATGTACAGGGTGTTGCAGATAACTACAGGGCAGTATAACGGGAAGCTCGATTGCAAGGGCCGGCTCGACATCAAATGATAATTGGGTAATTTTATCAAAAACATGACAGTTTTGACGTTCACCCCCCCCCCCCTCCACGACTGTGGAAACTGCTGGCTGCTGCAGGCCACCATCTCCCTCCATTCTGCCAATCGACCGAGCCGACCCCTGCAATCGAGCGGGTAGGCTTCCCGTTATACCGCCCTGTAGTTATCTGGAACACCCTGTATGTCACAATCCAGAGGCGATGCATTAGATAGAACAAAAACATCTTATAGCAAATGGATTGTGGGCTTTCCATTTCCGACCTTCAAGGTCATCTTCAAGGTTATTCAAACAGTAACTTCTTCCCGTTCAGAGATAGAAGAAAATGCCTAATTACGAACATGTAGAGCACCCTAAAATTAGTCTAAATCCATGTTTACTTTAACCGATTCATAGGAAAATTGTGTGAGATAAATGAGGATGAAGATTGGTATGCTACCCTTCCACCATCGTGTTGAGAAGTCACAGACAAATCAATTAGTGAGCTTTTTATTTCTAAACTCAAAATGTTGAATAGTACATGTAATTTAAGTCCTGAGTTCCAAAATCGAACATAAGTTATTTTAAAGTATGTTCAAAATGTTGGCTTTCAGCTGCAAGGCAAACTGTGCACGATAGGTGATTACCTTCTGGACAGCTGTCATTGTCATGGCAGGAATTTGCCTAATGGCCACTTCAATCCATCCTTGAAGTTCACATGCAAATTAACTTTGAATAACTTACAGTTTCGCGTGAGAAACGGTGCCACTTTTGTGTGCGGGGAGGGGGGAGGCGACGAGTAGCATACCAATCTTCATCCTCATTTATCTCACATAGTTAAATAAGTTAAAGTAAACATGGATTTAAATTTTTGGGATGCTCGTAATTGGAAATTTTCTTCTATCTCTGATAGGGAAAAGTTACGGTTTGAATGACCGTGAAGATAACTTTTGAGGTCGGAAATGGAAAGCCCACGATCCATTTGCTATAAGACATTTTTGCTCTATCTAATGCATCGCCTCTGGACTGTCATATACATCATAGTGCTAGACTTTTCGGACACCCTGTATATAAAGATTTTCTGGGGGAGTGAAAGTTACAATATCTTACGATGACAGTTCAGTAACAGGCATGAGAATCTTTCGCGGACCTGCAATTTTCCATTTTTTTTTTTTTTTGTTACTCCGTGATATTTTTTCATTGCTACTATAGAACGCTTCTTAACTCCAAGAAAGCGCCTTACTTTTGTTTTTTTTTGTTTAAAATTTGTCTTCATTATCATCTAGGAAATAATTTTCCTTCCCCTCCTCGTCTTTTCTTTTTTTTTTTTGCATTTTTTAAAATCCAACACATCATACTTTAATTGCCTCTATCTCCTAAACGGTTGTATCAATTGAAAAAAAAAACACCAAGAAAAAAACATTTTTCAAATGTTGTGTACAATCCAGAAAATACCATTAAAATATAGGGATTTCGGGCGAAATTCGTAACTAATTTTTTTTTCCGCTGAAACAAGTTTCCATCTCTTCATTACGTTCTCCACAAAATTTCACACTTTTCTGATAACTGGTTTTGCCTGTAGGCAGCTATGCAATAGGGTCCTTTAATTATGGACACCCTGTATATTAACCCTCTCCTGGATTCCGCTGTTTTTTTGCTTATTCTCATACCTGCAGTAAGGAATGTTGGAATGCCAGAGATTCAAGAGAAGGATTTGTTGGAATTCGAAAGCTGAATTAGAGAAACTGAAAGTAATTATCCTATTTTTAGTATGGTAATTATCCTTCAGAAAATGAAAACACAAATGGAAAATGAAACTAATGATGGACGAAACAATCAAATGTTCGCTTATCAATGGTCCCAACCGAGTCGGATATGAAAACTATTATCGGGACAAAGTTCTTCACAAATTTTAAGGGATTATGTCGTTTATTTCTTTATTTCTCTCTTGGGAAAGAAGTTCGAGTGGTTGGATATATGCTATATTTAAATGTTATATGGAAATTCAACCTACGAGGGGTGATCAAAAAGTAATGTCGCGTATTTTTTTCTCTAAAATCGTGACCGGGAAAAAAAACACATATACATTCGCTAGAACAACTCAACTTTTATTTTTCCACATAATTACCAAGCCGATTGAGGCAATGATCCCAGCGGTGGACAAGTTTTTCCACGCCCTGTCGATAAAAGTCGTCCGGTTGAGTGGGGAACCAGTTGCGAACTGCCGATTTCACCTCGTCGTCGTGACGGAAATGTTGACCGGCCAGTGATTTCTTCAACGGTCCAAAGATATGGTAGTCACTGGGAGCGAGGTTCGGGCTGTATGGAGGATGAAGCAGTGTTTCCCAGTTCCATCGCTGCAACAGGTCAGTGACCCGTTTCTCTGTGTGGGGACGTGCGTTGTCGTGGTGCAGCACGATGTCCTCCATTGCCAAATCAGGTCTTTTTCTGCGTATGGCCGCTCGAAGATTCCTCAAATTGCCTCTGTAGCATTCGGAATTGGCAGTGGTATGCGGTGGAAGAAACTCAAGTAGTATCGGACCATGGCAATCCCAAAAACATCTCAACATGACCTTGCCGGCTGATGGCACAGTCTTGAACTTTGTCATTGCGGGAGATGAGGTGTGTTTCCAATGACAAAGTCATCTTGGTTTCGGGCGTGAAATGCTGAACCCATGATTCATCGCCTGTGATAATTCGATCCAAAAAATCCTGACCCTCCCCCTGGTATCGGGTGAGATGCAGCAAACAAGCATCGAAACGAACCCCTTGATGTTCGGCCGTTAACTGTCGTGGCACCGATCTGCATGACACTTTACGAAAGCCGAGCTATTCGTGAACAATGTCGTACGCCGTCCCATATGAAATGTCCAACGCTGCAGCAATTTCTCTCACGGTAATCCACCGGTTCTCCCGCACAGGCGCTTCCACAGCGGCTCATGTTGCTGTCAGTCATGGATTCCCGCGCCCGGACAGAGCGATGTTTGTCCAGCAGGTCCTCTCGTCCTTCTTTAAAAGCCTTGCACCAACGTTGTACTGTTCGGAGCTGCACGATATCACTTCCGTACACCGACACAATTTTCTTATGGATATCGACTGGTTTCAGTCCTTTTGCACAAAGAAAACGCACAACACCCCGCCGCTCAAAAGCACTGGACGATAAAATGAGAGCCGCCATCTTGCTTGGACTGTCACGTCGCTAGTGCTTAGCGGATCCACACGACATTAACATGAAACTTTAACAATGAACCAAACTAACTTTTATATATCGCAATTATCTCATATCATATTTTCGAGAAAAAAAATACGCGACATTATTTTTTGATCACCCCTCGTACATTATTAAAATTAGTTAAGGCATCGTTATCCAACGATATAAGGGTTTTAGCATCAAAATGTTACGAGCAGCAGCTGCTCGTGTCTATAATAAGTGGAGGGGCACAAATTTTCAATTTGGGGCCTCTGGGGCTTATATTACTATTTTGTATATTTGCAATATTTATTTAGTACCGCACTATGAATATACAAAATTTCAGATTCCTAGGTCTTTCCGTTCAAATGTTATAGCTTCAATTGTATTTGAGGCCTCGGGACCTCCAGCTTATATCACTTTTCTTGTATATTGGTTTTATTTTTTTAGAAACGCACTACAAATTTAAGAAATTTCAGGATTTTAGGCCTCTTTGTTCAAAAGATAAAAAAGGAACAATCAAATTCATACAAATAATATCAAAGGCCACCTACAGGATTCGCTATATTTTTCGCACCGTCCTCTATGTAGGGCCTACGCGTGTACAAAATTTCAATCCTTTCAAAAGTTACGGCGTGTGACATACACACATACAGAGTACATACATATATCTGTACCGTCGTTAATAGGGCTTTATCATGATGCTAAACCCCTAAAAATGAAAATATCCAAAGTTCTGAGGAGAGTATCATTTATCGAAATAATAATTTGCTGGTTGAGTAGAACGAACAAACAAGAATTTAATATTTTCAATTCTTATTTATTTATCTATTCATTTATTTATAATACAAAAAAGGGATACTGGTTTCTCCAACACAGGCGAAAGATCCAAGCAAAAATAACAAAATGATTACAATCAAGGGTAGTGGAGCAATGCCGATTGATTGTCGCCAATACCTTACAAAAGAACCTATAAGAAATATTTAAATCGATATCAGTTGAAGACCTAATGAAGACTGCTTAAGGGTCGCAATGTGCATAAGACTGCGGGATGTGGATTTTATTTCACTCTCTTCACTTTAAGAAACTTTTTCTTAATATTATGTTGAATTGCCTTTTGTATCAAAGACGACCAGAATTTTCATAGGAACTGACAAAGGTAAGTCCTTCGATGGTGGATAATGGAATGTGATACCACTCTTCGTACAAAGATTCTGCCATTTATCGCAAAAAAATAAATAAAAATAGAAACCATCTCTCCTGAATGGATGTATGATCGTACTATAGTCGTAGTAGTGATTCTACTTTTCAAGAAGTTGATTAGACCTGCAGAGCGCAAAGATATGGCTACCCAAACCACGATAGCACTTCCACCATGCCTTACCGATGGCACAAGACAATCCTGGTCGTAAGCTTGGAATGGTATTCGTCACATGTTAACATGTCCAGTGGTTGGGAACAATGCGAAGCTCGAGTCATCGGACCCTATTACAGTCTTACATTGATCGATAGCAACGATTTATGGGCGTTGCACCACTCTCTCCTCTTCGGAGCATTAATACCGGTTACTAATTCTTTGGCAATTACAGTTCGCCCGTTTAAGGAATTTCCTTCTCAGTTTTGTGGATTTTGATAAATTGAGATTGAGCTCTGCATTCAATTTCGCAATAATTTTCTTATTCCGGATCACAATCCCTCTCATTGTTCTTTTGTCTCTTTCACTCCGTTGATGATATCATCCACGCTTATGCTTATCAGACATTTTCCAGGAAACTATACGCCGTCATAGCCTTTGATACCGTGTATATATATAAAGAGATTCCGCAAATAAATTGACACATGCAGTTACACAGGGATCAGCTAAGCGGTGAGCAACAATTTACTCAGGATGTTCTACACGACTCACGTTACTAATGAAGAAATTAGTTTGTCTATCTGTTAATTAGGTTCGATTACACTCCGGAAACACAAATGAATGTTACTTCCGCTTCCATTTTAATAGCCTAGGTGAGAAAAACTATCTGTCCTGCCTACGTATTTTTCTTAAGATTTTCTAATTTTGGTAAACAGACAATTTTTATGATCTTAAAAGACTCATTTTAATTAATGAAATTAAAGATTATGCATCTTTTGGATAAATAAAAGTTTGTTGAATAAAGATAGATTATATATATTTTTAATTCGTTAAATATCAATTCCATTTAATTTACCTATCAATTTCAGTATTAAAATAATCTTTTGAAAGGAATATAGTAGTAATTCTTCTAACACCATATTAAAACTAATAGCTTTGAAAAGATTTCAATAACTATTTCGAATGGTTGTTCATTGAAGATTAGGATGAAAGGAATGGATTTACGGTTACCATCGGTTACAGGTAGGCAGATTAGATTTTCCGTGTCCATTAACATAAGCCAAGAGCTCAACAATTTCAGAAGCACTATATACTAAAGGTCATTACGCTTAAAGTGAGAGGAACATTTGTAATTGGCGAAAATTATAATTTTAATCAGCCAATAATATTTTCCAATCGAAATCGACGAGCTAATGCTCATGTCAAATTTAACTTTTAGGCAAATTAAGAAGTTCTTTTTGGAAGATACATATATAATATTATCCGTAATCAATAAGCATGACTTAATAAGTTTGCACACTTTACGTTCAGATATGCTGCGATGATTTCAAACGAAATAAGGCCATTATTATTTTTCCTGGAATATTTAGCATGAATAAAAAATATTTGAATGAATGATTCATCTTTCAAACTTCACTTCATCCTAATATGGATTATTTTCCATCCTAACGGCAATAAGGTAAAATCGATAATCGAAAGGATGGTTCGGTTTTTCTACCTGCAAGGGATTTCCCTAAATGCAAGTTCAGAAATTCAACCGATGAAGCAGATGTGGTAGTTAACTGACAATATTCAATGAAATGTAGAGAAAAGTTTTTCCTGTGAAATGAAAGGATAATGATAGCAGTGCGATCGATAACATGTCGAAGAAGAATCCATCGGAAAATCCAGAAAACTGAGCTGAAGGCAAGATTCAATTTACTTATTAGCTATACAAAAGTTAAATAATAGCATTTCTACAGTTGTGAAGTTTTTGATTTTTTTTCTCCTTATATTTTAAAAGTACAAAATACTTAATGCGGCACATAAAGAGCATTTAACATTTCTATGGGAGATGCGTAAATTATACATGCAGTTGAATCTTAATTTTCACCATCTTTTGCTTTGATAAGCCTACCTGGTACTAATCGCTTGTAATGTCAAGTTTGAGCTCTTTGGTTATCAGATTACAGTAGCAAACTTATTAATTCCTAATTAAAATTTATTAACTAGAATGCATCTCTCTTGTAATAATTTATTTTCTGTTGCTTCATATTAGCTTACTAGCAGAATGCAGTATAATGCCATCGCACCCTCTTTAAAACAGGTTTAAAATATAATGATAACGGGCTATTCTATTAAAATTAATATACGTTCGGACACTGCCTCCCTCTCACTAACTTAAGCTACTTAAAGTACGCAAAAGCTTTTCAGTATTAATTTGTTACTACCTACATACATAAAGGATTTAGAGAATTTTATTAGAAAGATTACATATAATGTTATTCACAGACTTAGAACTTGTTATTTAACCTGCTCTTTATGAGTTTAGAATTCTTTGTTGCTTACTGTTAGGATATTTCAACTATACCGTCTCCTGTTTAGATTTAAAACTGATTTCAAAAGTCGCAGATTATGAAAAGTTCGTTTGGAAAATGTGCTGAACAATTCAAACGAAAATGTTCTCCTATTATTTAGCAATTTATTGTACAAGAATAGTAAAACTTTCGGCCTGTCTGTGCACATTCTTATCCTGAAATGAGCAGCAACCAATGAAGATCGTATCTTTAACCTCGATGGTTCTCAATACTTTTTGGTTAAACATCTGTTCATTATTAACTCGGATCGTAAATTGATTAAGCTATGAAAAAATTAAAATACATGTACGCCACTTTATATAATACCATTATTCAATTCATCAGAAAGTTTTAATTACATACAACTGCGTGCATAAACCATCAAGGTAAGTATTCCATTTGTTTAATACTTAATGAATTATTGGAGCTACAATCTAATGGTAGTGTATCAAACACAACACGAAGTAATTATTGATAGGAGCATAAAGATAATCAAGCGCGCTGTAGCTTTTTAAATATTTGATTTTGCTGATTTAACCAATCAACCAACACAAAGATCAAATTTATCGATGATCAGGACTAGAAATTTCCTTCACAAAAATTTAAAGTTCCCTTTTAATATGCAGAAGGTAGAATCGTAGTATTTTACCCTTTGAATATAGGAATAACGGTAGATTTTTCTTTTAAAAAGCCTGCAGCTGAATTCAAGGACTGTCACACAATGATGGAGAAAGGTTTAAAATATTGATGTTAAAAGTGAAGCCGAAATATTCTCTCAAAAGCTTTCAGGCGAATTCCTTTACCGAATATAGAAACGAAATATTTTCTGAAATTTGCAATTCTGAAATAAAGGTCTCATAAATAAAGGTATAATAGTACTTCCTCTTACATACAATTTCACCTTTCCCTTGAAATCCTTAGGCTTGGCCCTATTTTGGGTCCGCCTCTGAATAATGCGGAATAATGGAATAATGCGGACAAAATTCCTTATGCAAAATGTTCAAAACTCAAATATTAAGGGTCTAAATGTCTCGCGAAATTTGCTAAAAAACTGGAGGAAAACGTCATTCAATCTCAACAATTGCATTATGTGGCACAGCTAATGCAGAAAGTTCATAAATGATGTAACGATCTATAAATGGTGCGATTTTTTAGACCCTAAATTTTAATTTTTAGACATTTTCGATAAGGAACTTTTTGCTTAGATTGATACATGGAATCACATTCTTACTGAAAGTCAAAAAATGGAATATTTTTGATGCCTGAATCACTAAAATGTGATTAAATTTCCAATGAAATAAAGTAGACAGACCCTTGACTTTTTTCAATGAATGATGAATCACTTAACTTTAATACTTTAATACAGTAAAGAAAATTGTGAACAAATAATAAATTAAACAACTTTTTTCCGGGAATTGGTACAATATTAAAACAGGGTGAAATAACAAAGACAAATTACCAGAAAAAATAATAAAGAGAAAAATGTGGATAATAGTATTAAGTATAATAACGCCTTTGTAATGCTTTTAGCGATCATCATTAAATTTATTCTAAATAATCCTTCAAACTTCTTTAACATAGAAAATCTATAGGGTGGATCTATAAAGCGTTGTTACTAAGTTACATGCTGCGGCGTTACAGGATCTACATTGGTCACAAGATAGCAGATGCTCAATGTGCTCGGCATGAGCAGCAATGCATGCATGGAAACGCCTTACCATGGACTGGCAAAGCCGCTCGAAGACACCTGCATTCTGTCGAACAGCTACATAGGCGTTATTGATACGCTCTTCAAGATCATTGATGTTGGTAACCAGATATCGTACATCATAATTTCAGGCATCCCCACAGATAAAAGTTGAGGAGACCGGACAGGCCAAAGCAATGGACCTCGACGCCCAATCCACCATCATGGATTTATGTATCATGGATTTAGGTGTCGTCCAGAAAACGACATAGACCCAAACTGAAGTTCTACGCATTAAGTCAGTAACAACGGTTTGTAGGACATACACTACTGTTTATAAAAATCGCAACACCCTGATGGAATGGTCTAATCCATATGCAATTTGCAATATTTGCATACAATGGGTCAGAGTATAAATGATTAGATTTTCAGAGTAATTGCTTGAAAGAACACCATGCCTCGACGACGACGAAGGGTACCATATCAACAGCTGACAGACTTTGAAAGAGGATGCATAATTGGTCTGCTTGAAGCGGGATGGTCGTATCGTGACATTGCTGCTCGTGTAGGACGTAATGCAACGACAATTATGCGTGCATGGAGGCAGTGGAGCGAAGAGAACAGGGCACACCGAAGACCAGGCTCAGGAAGACCCAGCACGACGACACCGCGAGATGACAAGACACCTCTATCGCATGTGTGTAGTTGATCGTACAGCCACTTCCACAGTGTTAGCACAACAGTGGGGTGCTACAGTAGGCAGGACAATGTCTGCTAGCACTGTACGACGCCGTTTGATTTCCAGAGGGTTGATGGCACGAGTACCATTGTTGCGGATTCCTTTGACTCAAATCCACCGGCGCCTCAGGTTGCAATGGGCCCATCAACACCAACAGTGGCAAGCTGAATGGCAACAAGTTGTGTTTTCGGATGAGTCAAGGTTTAACTTGCAGCACCATGACGGCAGGATACGAGTCAGAAGACATCGTGGCGAGCGCGACCTTCCAGAATGCATCCTGCAGCGTCATTCAGGACAAACGCCAGGGGTGATGGTGTGGGGTGCAATCAGTTACCATGGCCGTTCCCGTCTGATCAGAATCGATGGCAATCTGAACAGTGACCGGTACATCAGGGAAGTTGTGCAACCCGAGGTCATCCCCTTCCTGCAGAACCTTCCAGGCGCTGTATTCCAACAGGACAATGCCCGACCGCATGTGGCCAGAAATGTCCTCGCCTTTTTCCAAGCACATCAGACGCCCTTGTTCCCCTGGCCTGCTCGTTCACCAGACATGTCTCCAATCGAACATGTGTGGGACAGGGTTGCTCATCGATTGGCTCGTCAGACTCCTGCAGCAGCAACTGTGGATGAACTGTATACCCGTGTAGACAGAGCATGGCAGGACATTCCCCAGGCCCTTATTCAGAGCTTGTTTGACTCAATGCCACGACGTTTAGAGGCTGTAATTGCATCCCACGGTGGTTTCACCCGATACTAATGTGACAATAAAAAGCATTGTATTGACCTGAAAATCTAATGGTTTCTTTTTTGACCCATGATATGCAAATGCTCCAAATTTAATACAGATTGGGCTATTCCATCAGGGTGTTGCGATTTTTATAAACAGTAGTGTATATTCATACGGACAGTCTTTCTTGTTTTGACCTCAAAAATCAGCCCCCGACGTTTGTTACATATGTAAAAATACAACCTGTATAAGTCTGCCTAGATGATACGTTCAATGCCAAGAAGTACGATTTAGATCGGCTAAATCTTGGAGCAGACTTCGCTGATATAATTCATCAAACCGCTATCTATAAATTGATAGGAGCGGAGCCGCCCAATTAAAATATATCGCTGAACCATCGGACATATTAAATGCATCGAGTGACTAGTGTGTTTTATCAAGTGACTTCTGTGATTCATCAAACAACTCATTTCTCTCTTCAAATTATTAATTATTATTATTATTAATTTATAAAATGGAGTTGTCACTATTGCCATGAATGTTTGAATGCACACTGATCAATACTTTAAATTATCAAATGGCTGTGAATTCATTGTACAATAGTAAAGAGATTGCTCTTTAAGGCCATAAAGTTTTAGCCTGTAGAATTTACGTAAAATTTTTATTACTGCTTATTCTTAAAATGATAAAATTTAAATAAAAATAGCCTACATAAAAAAGGCTCGCCCAAATTTACGTTGCTTTGTGTAAATGCTGTATTGCAAGATTTCGAATTGCTCCAAATAGCAAACTACCGCTTACAAAAAAACTGTTGACACATTCCAATATTTAACAAATTAAATTATACACACACCGGCCAATGAATTAGAAACCTTCGTTCAATATGGTATTGACCCTCCTTTGACTGCAATTACAGAACATACGCGGTTTGGCATGGACTCTACAAGGTGTTGCAATGCAGGTAATCGCAGACCATGCATTCGTCAGAGAGACCTTCGGGTTCTGCAGAATAGACGGAAGCGGATGCCTTCGACGAATGTCTCTTTCCAACATGTCTCAAACATTCTCCAACGGATTCAAATCCGGACTTTGCGCTGGCCACGGCAGATGTTGCAACTCGGTGTCATGTTCAGAAAACCACTCCTGAACAATTATTGCTGGATGGACAGTAGTATTGTCGTCCATGAAGAACCCGTCACCATTTGGGTACAAATGCACCATTGCAGGATGGACTTGAACTGCAACAATGTTCAGGTAGTCTTTGGCTTTCACCCGACTGTCAAGGAATATCAGGGGGCCTTTGCCACACAAGCAAAACATGGCCCATACCATGACACCTCCTCCTGCAGCTTGAACTGTGTTCACAACACATGAGGGGTCCATCGCTTCATGGGGCTGCCGCCAAATTTTCTGCCGGCCATCGGTGCAAAACAATGTGTAACGTGACTCGTCCGACCACATCACCTTTTTCCAGTCGTCTACTGTCCAGTCACACCGTTCTTTACACCACTGCAGGCGAACTTTCCGGTTTGTTGCTGATACCAGGGGCTTCCTCACTGGCATACGACTTCCCATCCCTATTCGCTTCAACTCTCGGCGCATTGTTCTGGAGGAGATGGGTTGTGATGATCCTTCATCGAAGTCTGCCGTCAGTTGCTCCACAGTAGACCTTCGGTTTTGCCGCACAACCCGTCTCAGACGACGTCGGTCCCTATCTGTGCTGATTGTTTTTGATCCACAATTCTGCCGTTTCGACAATTCCGTTTCCACGCATTGAGCACCTTAGAGACCTGACCTTTTGAGATACCGATCAGTTGTACTGTCCTGAAAATCGTAGCTCCAGCTAAACAGGCTCCCACAATAACTCCTTTTTGGAACTCAGACAGGTCTGTTGTTTTCCATTTGGCTCAACTTGAGCAGCTACAGCTTGTTCCTACTAGTTCCTACCCTATACCTGCAGCTTGGAATGAGCATGTACCTCGCATGATTGCATTCATTTGCCTATCACAATCGTTTCTGACCTGTGACCCCGCTTTACATATCAGTACAGTAATTCATCACGGGTTTCTAATTCATTAGCCAGTGTGTGTGTTAACGAAAGTAATCCAGTTAAGTATAAACTGATTGTAAGAATTAGCTGGTAGCGTCTTGCATTAATGGAAATAATATATACGTATTTGTAGATTTTTGTAGGTATTTAAACATCTAAAAATGTTTCGGAAGGGAAGAATAGAAATATAAATTAATAGATAGAGACAGGAAAAAGTGTATAATGAGTGTTTATGTTAATATCAGTTGCGCTATTTTTTCTATGCCTTCAAAGTCAATGTTCGTTTTCTTTCTCGCTCCTGGCATTAAATTCCCACGACTCATTCTTTCTTTCTTTCCCTTCCTTTTCCCTTTAATGGAGGTCATTTTCATCTTTCAAAAGTTAAACGCTTCTTTTCTATTTTTTTAAAAAAGGAGAAAATGTATTCTGTCGTCACCGTCTTCTGAAAGGAGGATAAATATGCATCTTCTTTTTTTTTAAATTCTTTTTGGTCCTCACTGAATTATGTCTTTCCGTTTGATGTCAACTGCATTTGAATATTTCTTAGCTGCGAAAAGAAAATTTTCTTTTTACGGTAGTTTGCTCCGAGGGAATTTAAAAAAAATAGTTTTTGACCTGAAATGTTCAAGTGTGAGAAAGATGTCATAAACCGACATCCTGTTCCTCTTATCGTATGAAAAATCACTTTGAAGTTTAAAAAAATTTTATCACTTAGTCGAATGCATATAATTCTTGATGGTGATATTACTTGTGCGCGGCGACAATGCAATTCTTAGAAGTTTGTTGACTTTGGAAAATTCTTTCGCTAAGACCATTCTTTAAATAACGCAACTTGAACTCAAACTAGCGAGTTCAACAAATTATTTAAAGTTAATTAAAGTTTTCCTAAATAGCAACGATATATTAGTAAGCCCTAAAATGCCATCAATTTATCTATTCTTCTAATCATATTTTATATGATTTTTAGAGCATTTATGCAAGTAAAATATTATTGAGAGCAAAAGTAATCCTCATTTTTTTAGAAACAAAACCAGAATATACGAAACTTAAATTTAATTGAAATCAAGATTAATGGGCTCCATGTAGAAACAAAAATCAAGTCGTAGAACAAAATTTATTAACGTCATTTCAGAAGTTAAAAACTCAACTAATTATTATATAGGTTTAATCTTCTTAGATGGGTTTGTGATCAAAACAAATTTAGCATCAAGTTAAATTTACTCGTTACAAAAGTAAACATGCCATTAAATCATGCTTAAAATGTATGCAAAATAAATCATTCCTGGAATATATGCGAGACTTGCCGGCGTTAATGTATATTTATTGCCTCTATATGTTCTTCTATGTTAAATTAGCCTGACTTATTCTTAATTTTTCTTTCTCTCTCCGTAATCTTCTTTCTAGGAACGCTTGTTGTTGATGCTTTGCGCTTTGTGTTTCGCAAGGAATTAAAATGTAGAACGTCCAACCAACGAACCAATGTAATTTCTGCTGATGCAAAAACAAATGGCAGTTAGCATATATATCACGATTCCAAGCACTTAGACAAAAAGAAGAGAGAAAGAGGCAATCCATCAGGTGAGCGCAACTTGTCTTGCATTTTTCTCTTCTTTTTATCTGTTCATTATCGTTCCCTTCCCCCCTTTTTCCATTAGTTGCGCTCCGCTGAAGCAGAAAGTAGCCAAACAAGAAATCCTGCTTCTTAACTAATCCCGCCGGAGTTTCCCCATTTTTTTAAATTTTTTTATCTTTTTCCTTTGGATCTTCTCCAAAAGTTCTGAATTATATTTTTCTTCGTCATTTTATTTTTTTGTAATAAATTATATGTTAATAATTAAACTTTCTATAGATGAAGAAATATTATGTCCAAAAATTTTTAAATGAGCATTTCAAATCTTATAACATCAATGAAACGCATAGATTTTATGCAAATATTTTTTCTTCCAATTTTCCTACAATTTTTAATATTATGAATAGATGGCCATTAAATCTAACTTTACAGTCAATGATTGGTTTCGCAAAAATATCTGCAGTCGTCAAATTAAATATAGAGAATAGCTCAAGATGGGCCCATGAGGGTTTAATCATAGAAAAAGAGGAGTACGCCTGGATTCTAACTATTTTTCATCAATAATTTAACGTCTGAGGTATGACGTATGATTAAACCCCTCATAGACCCTTCTCGAGCTATACTTTAATGGGTATTACGCCTTAGGAAAGATAGTCTCAGCCTGCGGACTAGGTAACTGCTCTAACCAAGCCCAAAGGACATGTAAATAGCGTAATGCTTTCATGTCCGCAGTGACGCAATTGGTTAGCGCGTCGGCGGCATGAGCCAAAGATTCCCGGTTCGAATCCAGGCTGTGGAAATTTCTTTACTATTTTTCATCAATCAATTTTATTTCCTATTCTGAGATAACTTAATAAAAACAGCAGAAGCCCTCTACAGTGGAAATACCTTTGATTCTATATGCATTCACGTCATTTTAAAATATAGGCCTAACTTCAATTAGCCATTTTAACAATAAGCCTAATATTAATTAGCCATTTTTAACAATAGGCCTAACATTAATTAGCTAATTTTCACAATAGGCCTAACATTATTTAGTCATTTTAACTGTAGGCCTAACATAGGGGGTGGCCGTGACCTGGTTGTCTCGTCGGTTGGCTTGCCAATCGATGGAGTTCAGCAACTTCAGGCGCGGCCAGCTGCTGGCTGGGTGACGGCCTGGGCTTGAGGGCCACCGCTAGCGGGACAGCTATTTGGGGCGCGGCTGTTGGGGGACTTTGGTCTGACCTATTTGCCGATTGACCATAGCTGGTTTTCCAGCAGTTGGTGACAGCCTCTGGTTCGTTTATCCCCAGCAGCTCTTCCATCATGAAACCCCCCGTGCTTCGGAGGGCACGTTAAGCCGTCGGTCCCGACTGTTACTGTCATCTCGTAGCAGTCGTTATTTAATGGGATGGCGCAAAACTCCCTCGTAGGAGTAGGTGCCATCTGTACCAGATAAGATAAGATAAGCCCTCTACACCCTTCAAAAATTTCATTGCTCTTTAAAATGAAAGGATTCATACAAAAGTATTTGCTAGAAATTTTAAGGATTCACGTTATGTAATGACTCAACTGTGTAATTTCTTTAATAGAATACTGAGAAAAAATTTTCAATAATGTTACAACCAAATCCAATATTTCGAATCTTTAGTAATGCATAATCATTCACTACTTATGTTCGCTAATATCTATAGAATTCTAACGAAATCCATGACATTTAGTACATAATCGAAATACCTCTATTACACTGTGATCAAAAGTTTAGGGATACCAGCATTTCTGCATCGCAGGCTTCAGATAACAGGAATTAGTAAGCGGTGGCACCCCCTTTTTGCTCTAATGACGGCCTCCGCGCTCCGAGGAAGACATTCCACCAGTTTTTGGTAGTACGAAGCTAGAATTTTCTTCCATTCCTGCCTCAGAGGACTGATTAGTTCAGCCACGGATGAAGGATGGCGTCGTCTGGCTCCTAGTCGCGTTCCAATTCATCCCACAGGTATTCAATGGGATTGAGATCGGGCTGTGGGCAAGCCAATTCATTCTTCAACTCTCTGGTCTTGTAACCAGTCGTGTACAGATCGTCAACCCCCTGGTCTTGTAACCAATCATGTACAGATGGCAAGGGGCATTGTTATGTTACTACAGAAAAGCTCCATCCCCGAACTGTTCCCACAATGTTGGCAGTCATAGTTCTCCAAAACGTCTCGATAAGCAACAACATTCATGATTCCTTTAGCAAAAGCAAGCCGGCCCAGTCCGAACCATGAAAATGAAACCCATACCATGATGCCATCTTCTCCAAACTTCGCAATAGGCACCACGCATTCAGGTAGGAAACTTTCTCCAGGCATCCGCCAAACCCAACTTTATCTATCTGATTGCTAGAGTTTGTCAGTCCATAGGATACGCTTCCTTTGTTCCATGCTTCAGTTTCTGCGAGTTTTACACCATTCCAAATGTTGCCTGGAATTATTTTCAATGATGAAGAACTTGTGATCAGCAGCACGTCCGTGAAAACCCAGGGAATGGTGTTCCCAGTGAATAGAGATAGTGCTAGCATCACAGGAAGCAGAATTTCTGAACTCTGTAGCAATCATTTCAGCAGAAGACCTTCGATTGCTCCGGGTCACACGAGCAAGCGCTCGACGATCTCTGTCTGTCAATTTCTTGGCTCTGACGGTGCGTGGTTGCACTGTTTTTGTTCCCTGGAACTTCCACTTTGCTTATAGTTTTAGGGGGTATTTCTAGAATGGCGGAAATCTCATGGACTGACTTATTGCACAAGTGGCATGCTATGATGGTTCCACGTTGGAAGTCGATGTTTTGAACAACCAATATTTTAATAATACGAAGCAGATATGTGTCTGAAGGTGAGTGATACTATTTAAATAATTTACATGTCATTGTCGTGCGGCATTTAGAACATTCCATGATTTATGAGGGGTTCCCTAAACTTTTGATCACATAATGTATTGATTTTTTCAATGAAAAAAATGAAAGGAAAAATACTGCGCCCTGGATTCGAACCGGAACCTCGGGTATCATACCTTGTATGCACGAGGCCTCTACCAATTGGACCATTGCTGAACCCGGACAGCCATGCTGAACCAAGTTGTCAAAGTTGAAAGCCCAATGGGAGGTGGGCACCCGGCTCACAGATCGAGAATTTCTCCTATCCAGCCATCAGAAAGTTTGTCCTTTCATTGTTGATTTCTACATTGTTTGCTTATCCTTCCAAAGCATATACGATCGGGAAATTTAATATTAATCCCAGGAAACTGTCACATTATTCTAGTAGATTTTTAACACGAATATAAAGTGAGTTTGGGAAAAGTTCCATTGACATCAGCGCGACACACAAATTGCGAAATGTCGTAATCGAGATTTCTAAGTTAACTAGTGAAAGTTTTTTCAATGAATACTGTTTCGTATGTTGTCATTCAAAAAATTGGATCTTCAAAACTAAGCAAGATTTTACTTCAATTTTTTACACATTTTCTGATATATGTGGCGTAGTTTGAACTAGAATTTTCTGTATCTGAATTCTACTTCGAATTTTGTTATAAATTGAGCTTAAGGATTATGTGCGTTACGGCATACTTAATTTTAAAAAATCATATCTCCATAGTGGAAGCTTATATTGAAAATGTTTTAGTTTAGGCCATTTTTTGAATTCATTCTTCACCAGAAGAAAATTAAGGGAACTCTTCTATGGATACAAAATTCTGTAATGTTTCTAGGTAAAAGTAACTTTTTTTTCAACAACGACTGTATTTCAAAGAAAAACTATTAAGCCGGATTCACACTACGTCGGATTCCGCGACGGCAGAGCTTCGGACGGCAAAAACTAACGTCACGGGAGCGCGGAAATCAGGCGGAAACACGATAGAACCGAGCTCTACTTTTGCCAAGTAACAATCACGCCGTACTTAGCATCTACGTCAAGGTCCAACACCAATAGTTTCTTTCGCTGAATAGATGAATTGAGCGGCGATATGCCCATGAGTTTCGACAACAAAGCCCCAAAAACTGTTGCTTCAAATTTAAATTACATATGTGAAAAAAGTGTTGAGCATATATAGATATGCTAATTAAGAGAGCTTAGCTGTTAAAATGTATATAAATATGTAATCTATTATGGATATGCGACCTATTGCTTCTCTTCAACTCTTCACTTTTGTATAAAGAGCCCCTTAAAGCACTTTAACGAATAAAAATTTAAAGAAATTCTGCAAGCCATGAAACAAACAGAAAATTATTTAACTATGTAATTAAATTATTTAAACTGCTCTTTTATAAATAGTAACAAAGGTCTCAATTGGCGGCCGGCTCTCTTTAATTTAGGTAGAGGGGGCGATTTACATGTCCGTGTTGAAGCTTCGCCTGACAAATGCTGGCTCCTGTTTTCCTGCAATGTTTCCGTTGAATTGCGGTCGCCACCTTTCTTTCCGAGACATTTAAGGGTTTGTTTCCATTAAATATAGTCATTAATGAAATAAATATTTAATGCATAATTGAAAGATAACTCAAGCACGCTTTTAACTTTCCATTAAGTAGCTTTCGAAGTATCTCTCATTAATTCCATAAAATGAATACTGCGAAATTTGAATGAGCCTTTCAGTGAAAGAAGTCATGCGACTCTTTATTAGTTAGTATTATGATAAACAGGTGTTCTTTTGCGAAAAATCAATCAAAAGATTGTTTATTTTATTTCAAAGAACTGAGATTGTCTATCTTTAGTATCCTTTAATTCAAGGAAGTAAACGCTAGTACGATGTTTAGTATTTTTCTCTGCCGTCCATGGTGCGGCAGTCTTATTCATTGATGAAGTTAGGTCTATGGATAAAATATCGAAAGGTGACACGAGTTTCATATCACAAGTGAGGAATTTTACGGAATATTAATTTCTGCAGATACACCGTGAAGCTATCTTTTACAGCATTTAAAAATACCAATTTGGAAAAAAAACAAACCCCTGCGAAATCATGCAAAATTGTAAGATAAAGTTTGAACTAATCCAATGTGTATTTCAGTACAATAAAAATATCTGAGACTTAGTTCCTTGCATTAGTACGAAAGGACCATTTTACATATAATATATAAAACCCCGTGTTCCTTCTTCTTTAAACCAACAACAAACTTCAGCGATATTGATCAACATGGCTATGGATAGGGGGTAGGAACTAAAATTTTCAGTGTTAAAGGCGTTTAAAGAGCATTCTCTAGGCGTTCTGGGTTTCTTTTTCCATTAGAGCCAAAGTGTTCACCGCAAGATCAGGTCATTTTATGCCTCTCTTTTGGTTTTACAATAAACTTGAGGGAGTGGAGGGAAAAAAAAAAAAAAAAAAAAAGGAGTTGGGGTGGGGCGATTTTTCTTTTTAAGCCGTCTCTCGGAATCGAAAGTTTTATGTGATTTTTATCGCTCTTATTTCTTAAATAATATTACTAATTCCCACAAGGGCTGGAAATGGTTTCATTGTTATTCGAGTTTTATGCCTCAAAAAAGAGACTAATGAAAAGTGAAAAATTCTTTCTTGGAAACTTGCACGCGACGCCATTCGGGAAATTGAAAACACTTAATGCATTTTTATAGAAACTTTACCCCTTCAAGAATAAGAAGGCCACAAATGAAATCTATAAAAGAAAAGTGAAAATATTTTGATTTTTCCGAATGTGCTATAGATTTTGTTTTTTTTCCCCCAAGGAATATAGTTCCCAAACTTCATAATGAAAAGAGAGAGAGTAGGGGAAGTAAAAAATTAAGCCATTTTGGATCTAGAGACTTAATGAAAATCACGGCTTGCACGGAAAAATCCCAATATAATATGGAAATTTATTTGAACAAGAGATGATTTATTGCATTTTATTTTTTTTATTGTTTGTTTTGAATTTGTATGTATAAAATACGAGGCGAATTCAGAAAGTAAGTTCTGTTATGTAATAAAAACAGAGCTACTATATAGTTTTTCAAAATTTTTTCTTTACCAGATTCTATATACCTGTAACTAATTTTCCCCACATATTTTCCAAATTTATTTAAGCGCTTGTCATAGCGCTCAATGAACTTCCCATGATCATTTCATAGAAGTCTGCCGTTGAACTCCTTTAGATCCCGGAACAGGTGGTAGCCACTGGACGCGAGATCCGGACTGTAAGGCGGGTGGTCAGTTTGTTCCCAACTAATCAATATTTTGTTTGGAAAACAAAAACTTCAGAAAGTATCGGGCTACTTATGTCTAACCAAATTAAAATGAAACCAAACATTGATGAAAAGCTAAATTAAAATTATTGATGAAAAACAGGAAAGCTCTACAGCCTGGATTCGAACCAGGAACCTTCGGCTCATGCCGCCAACGCGCTAATCAATTTCGCTACTACATTAACATAAAAGCATTACGCTATTTACATATCCTTTGGGCTTGATTAGAGCAGTTACCTAGTCCGCAGGCTGGATTATCTTTCCTAAGGCGTAATATTCATTAAAGAATAGCTCAAGATGGGTCCATGAGGGTTTAATCATGCGCCATACCGTAGATGTTAAATTACTGATGAAAAATAGGAAAGTGCTACAGCCTGGATTCGAACCAGGAACCTTCGGCTCATACCGCCAACACGCTAACCAATTGCGCCACTGTGAACATGAAAGCATTGCGCTATTTACATCTGATCTTTTGCTGTGGGTACGGAACGAACATAGTTATTCTTTATTACGCTATACAATAAACACACTGTCATTTTGAAAAACTTTGGAATTGCACTAATATGTTTTTGATTACCTCATCATCTGCTGTAGCTTTCAGAGATATTCATTTGAATATTTCTCAGATTCCGAATAAGTGATGCAATTTCTCCCTGACGATTAGATCAATAATAAGACTTTTCCAAACATATTACTTAATTATAGTTTGTTAAGAAGTACTCTTTCCACAATGTCGATCACGCAGTTGCTAAATGTATTATTCAGTCATAAAATTTTAATGCCCAAAACATTTATCTTGTTTAATGAAAACTCGATGCTTATCTCTAACAATTAGGAATTTTATTTATAAAAGTGACGCGTACAATCGCGATAGAACGATTGCAAATTGTGTTTAAGAGCATACACTCGCTCTCTCGTCACGCAGAACAAATACAATTAAGCCCATAGTTCCTCGGCTTTTATCCGTAAATGTAAGAGTTGTTACAAAAAAAAAAAATTGCTTTAAAGTTTTTATTTAACAGACGAGCTTGAGTTTACTTAATTTCAATCCATTTTATTATTCTTTTCAATATCAAAGTAATGCAATTTTCTTGTTCTTTTCCTAAGGGTAAAACTATATGGCTCTAGACCACTTTAAATATTCTGTTATCGAGAATTGCTTCCATCGTCTTTGCCGGCAGCGCCCCATCCTCGATTCCCTGGTCACCGCTAAAGGCGCTAAGCAAACGGCCCCTTTTCCTCCAACCATCCGTGGTCGGGGGTCGCTTGTTTTCTGGATCCGCTTGCGAGTCAACATTCATTTGCTTCAGTCGATGGCCGCCGGGCAAACGCCATCTTTACGGCGACGCCCCGCCAATCGGACCGACAGCCCCGTCGCCCCAATTGATCTACTAGACCTCCGGGAGGCTGAAGAGAGAGGGACGATTCATCAAAGAGAATGGAGATGATTTCGCTCCATTCTCATTAATCAAAATGAATCAACCAAATTAAAGCGAAGAATGACAGAGTGACTTTATGAATGAAATTAGAGAGTTTTTCTGATGATATTGGACCATGTCGTCTAATCTCTAAAAAAGACCAGTGCAATTTTTAAATAAATTTAACGACTTACTAAATAAAAGAAACGTTATTTTTGTCTAAAATGTTAGCCTATAATATTAAACAAGATCTAAGGCCATCATAATGATGAATTATTGAATAATAAAATTTTTTATTAAAAGAAGAAGAGTAAATAAGATTTTAAAAGACTGTCTTTGGAGCTGTTGTAAATAAATGATGCAAGTTATACTTAAAACAAAGAACTCAGTCCATTTAATTATAATAAACGCTTCACATCACGTTTTAAGATTTTAAATTTTAGAATGTTGCTTTTTTAATTAGAGAAAATGCTACAAAAAGTAAAGGTTATAAAAATATTTAATTAAGTTACTTTTAAAATTTAAACAATTAGATTCTCATCAGTGCTCTTTACTTTTCTTTGCATTTTATTATACTACTTCACATTTTTTTGTGGAGTTTCAAGAAAATTTAATGACCTTCCAACCCGTTATATAAAACTTAATAAGCATAAATTACCTAAAAAGTAAAACTATAAACTTTATCCAGAGCAAATTCTATTATTAAAATTAATTTTCTTTGTAAACGACAACATGCCTTTTCCATTTGCAAGACGCATCATATAAAAACAATGCAAATAAACTGAGCAAATTAGGGAGAAAGACTACGTTAGACTCTAATTACATAATCCCAAGACACCATAACGTCATTGTCACAGAAAAAGGGATTCCTCATAGGTAAATGTCACAGAAAAAGCAACTCCGAGGCAACATTATTAGTTTCCGCGATTCATTTCTAATGTTTACTGAAAACCAACTTTCCCTGTAACGAGCGTTCGAATCCACTCGCAGCTCACGTGAGTTAATTTTTACGTATATTATTCAAAGTTTCTTTGTCGGTAGTTGAATGAAGCAAATATCATTATCTCTAGTTGCTAGTTTCGTGATTGTTCATTTTTAGTTTAATTAAGCTTGATTTTTATTCTAATGAAGCTCAATTTTTGTAATTAAGAAGAACAATTTAAAGAGCTTCATTGACTTTCAATAAAGAAGGCATTCCCCCATTTCCACTTCAACAGTTAATTGATACATTTAATTAAAAAGTATTCCGACTGCTGCATCGCTGCTGTTCAATTGAATTTTCAACCATTTCTCAATATAATCAATAATAAAGGGAGGAAAACCATCTAATTACTGGATCAAATCTAACTATTTCATAACTGTTCAATTTCATGTTTCTATTTCGACTAAAATGTTTCTTTCGCTCTTTTGTCTCGTTCGCTTTTCACGGTGCCTAGCAACAAATGGTTCCTTTGTCAATTTTCGCCGACAAAACGACTCTATTTAAAGCGAAGGTAATTAATTCACTTCAGAGAAAAGGGAATCGGCAATTTTCTAGTTGTCCTCTTTGTAAGACGCCTGTTTCGGCTTTGTCTAGTTTTCTGTTAGTTTGGAATAAATAAATTAATAATAACGATGAAAAATGGTTTCATTATGATATCGTTACAGATCCATTGTAAAGTTTTTAAAACAGATCCATTGAAAAGTTTTTAAAACAGATCCATTATGAGGAAAGGCTTTTACAGAAAAATTCTCATTCCACTTCATTAATAATGGAAGAGCTGTTGCACGTCAATTCATCAGCGCTTCGATCATTTTTGCTAAGTTTATAGAATATAAGATTAAATATTTATAGTGTACATTATTTTCTACAAATTGGGAATTTTGGATTAAAACGGCAACACATTGGATATACAAATAAAGACTTGAGTAGAACTACAACATTTTGGATAAAAATATTATAATACACTTAAATCTATTATTAAATATTTTTGTGTGGGCAACAATTAACTAAATAACGATCTGGCTGAACCGTGACCACCGAGAGAGAAGGCCTCCGCAATGAAACTGAATACATTGTTACATCATCATAGATAGTGCAAATTCAGGGCTTATTATTGGTAGAAATACGAATAACAATGCACTATCTACGTGATGCAACAATGTATTCAGTTTCATTGCGGAGGCCTTCTCTCTCGGTGGTTACGGCTGAACATAATTATCGCCAATTATTTACTTTGAGTTGGTGACAATACTAAAAGCAATACTGACGGTATTATTAAATTTAAACAACAAAGTAATATCTGCTTGCTAAATAAAATTAAAGATATCTTAATTTTTCCAGGAATTTTATTTTTTAATTTCCAATATTTGAATGCACAAACTTCTTGGAATGTCAATTTGTTATCCAGTGAGTGGTGGGTAAATTCATATAAACAAGGAATCTGTCTCTCTAAAGGGGAATGAACTAGTGAACTTAATAAATATACGTGATCAATTGTGAAGTCTAAAATTTAACAATAAGAGCCATTTACAGTAATTTAATGACTGGATACAGTACAATTTCCTATTGGGGAAGCCATTGATTCGGGGAAGGATGAAGGAAGAATATTCGCTTAGGGTTATTGAAAATGCCGTGCCTGAGCAGTGAAAAAATGTTACGTCAGTTTCCGAAGCGTCAATGGCGGACACGTATATTCCACGCAAAAGATACTCCGATTACGAGAAACGCCCTAACAGATTGAAAGAAAAAGAACATCAGAGAAAGTAAAGATGGTTTGGTTTGTTTGGTATTAACGTCCTTTTCAACTGCCATGGTCATTTCAGGACGGCGTTATAGGGGCCGCAAATTTTGCCTCGCAAGGGTTCTTTAACGTGCAGCCGGCAAACGACTACACGGGATCAACGGCTTTACTTCCCTTCCGAAGGAAGTGCGTGATCTCAGGATTTTTCCCCCAGAAAAAATCCTCGTCGTCCTCGGCCGAAGTCGCACCCGCATTCTCGGGCTTCAGAGGTGATTACGCAACCACTGAGCCACCGAGGCCGATAGAAAGTAAAGAAAGGAGATCACGAGAAGAAGAAACGAAAAGGATTAACATAAGAGGAAGTAAGAACGATGGGTAAGAATTCCTGAAGTGAGGCCCTCAAAAACAAACATGCGTGAAATTTAAAACTTTTACTATAATTTGATAGTACTTAATGGAGTATTAAAATTCCCAAAATGTTTTTGAAAAATTTCCATTTGTTAAAAAGTTATAAACAAATTCATATTTTTTTGGTACTTTTTGTTTAAAAAAATCATATCTCCAGCAAATTTTTTCAAATTTTTGAAATTTTAAACATAACAAGTAAAACGTATATATTTCATAGCAAAATATAAAAGAATGGGGAAAAAAGTTTTTGGGTAAAAAAAAAAAAAAATAAATTTTTAAAAAAAAAATGAATTTTTTTTAATGTTCTCAATTGATTTCAACAATTTTGAAAAAACACTTTTAATCTGTATTTATTAACGATTTAGGAATTTGAAAAAAAAAAATGATGATCTCTGTTTTTACGCGAATGCCATCAATTTTTGTCAAGCTACTCAATCGTACCACTTGCTTTAAACAGTTGCTTACGAATTAAGCCAATAGGAAAAATCTCCGCAACGAAATAAAGTCCAGCTATGAATTCCAAAAATCCATCAAGTAAACAGGATTAACTTCAGTAATATAAATAAAACTTAGAACTAGTTCAGTCATCCAAAGAAAATTAGTTTTGAAGAAAATCTCTTGAGAAATCCAGAAATATTAAAACCAGACTAATTCAAATCCCAGCCGCAATAGGCCCACGATATAATTTTAAATATATGCACTACACACCATTTAAATACGCAATTAAATGGCTTAATATTTCTTAAAAACAATTCTACTAATGGGTGCTTATACTAAACTTCTTCGTTTAACTAAGAATTTAAGAAGTTCAATTTACTCCAAGTAGCACTTAACTTATCGCCGAGCACCTTCCTACGCCGTTGGAAGTACATTTATACAGCCCTGCATGTATATGCGTGCAATCCGCTTGGAAACAGTCCGACGACACGAAATTCGGCGCTTGTCTTAGTTTTCCTTTCTTTCAACTGTCCAGTTCCATCAGGCCTGAGTTCCATGTGCAGTTAACGATAAATTGAAATATTCCGGCAGGTCCATTACATCTAGGTAAAGACATTCCAATTCTCACATAGCTCGCTTCTTCATAATTCAGCGATTTATCCGCACTCGATGCTGGTGAATATACTGCTATCTATGGGCCGGGAGACTCGTTCAGAACAGGAGAATTATCCGAGGAAAAATCCAAAAAGGCATGTCTCAGAAGATTATGTTGACCATTTCCGGAACAGTGTAGCTTGCCATCCTGGAATTGTTCTGTCTTCTGTGTGCTGAAACATCCTTTTATTTGCTTTTCCGCGTGAAAGTGAATGTGAGTATGGTAATTTATGTTAATTTTTTGATTTGCATGCTTTACATGGTGGAAATATCAACATTTAGTTTTTCTTGTGCAGTGTGACTTTAAGCTACAAACAGTTCACCACGTGATTGTGGGTGATTGGTTGGTCCGATTTGGATGTTTTTTTTTTAGTTTTGTTTGTTTTTTTATGCTGAACAAGTTTGCAATTGGGTTTTTTTCTCTATCCCTTACGGTTTTTGAGATAAATTTTGAATGTGT
>JAHWFO010011832.1:282007-319624 GCA_023313115.1 Rhysida immarginata | reverse complement strand
AGAGAGAGAGAGAGAGAGAGAGAGAGAGAGAGAGAGAGAGAGAGAGAAAAGAAATGAAATACAGTGAAGTATAGCCGACTCTTGAAAGATCTGTATATAATACTTGGAAGATCGATTTGTCGCAGCTGTTCAGCTATAACGTCTTTAGAATTCCATTCTTCCAAAAGGTTATCCTTAGATTCCCCGTAATGCTACATTATTATTGCGAATAAGTCGACAAAATGGATTTCTTCAACGTCTTGCGTCTATTCTTTAAATGATCACGTAAAATTCTACCCATCGCCATGGAACCCAATCGATAAAATAGAACGACAAACATGATGCATAAAACACAACCCCAATTTCTTCTTCACAGAAACAAATTTATATATTTCATAAATGTATCAACTATTATGCATTTGGCACAGTAAATAATATACAGTGGTGACCAAGATAAACAGATTATCAAAATTCGGGAAAAAAATTCTAATTCAATTACCGCATACCATTCGCGCATTTCGGAATTAAACATTTATTTTCACAGCAAGAGCATCTCATACAGAGCAGGAGAGAAATTTGAGAGTCAAATTCCATTAGATCTAAAGGAGACAAGATGAAATTTTCCTTTAAGCTCTCTTTCCGTCTCTTTTGATTAGATTATGAGAGGAATGGGGAGAAAAGTGTCGAATTCTATTACCGTGAACGTTCTCAGTTTTAAAACACTGATTTAAAGAGACACCTCACACAAAAGTTGGAGCAATTCAAAAAGAGCAAGCCTTCCATACTCACTTCAGTAGCTTATACCGTACCTTATTTCATAATGGCCAAAATTGAGAACACATTACACAAATGAAACTTCTAAGCAATGCAAAAAGGGGAAAGTTAAAAAATTTCAACGTTCAGAATAGAACTCGACGTCAATTTCAGATGCCTCACGTAGGAAATTCAAAACTTATAATTTCATTTACTGATATCATTTATTCATCATTAAATCTTCTAATTGAATGCTCTAGGCATTGATTTTTTTTAATATTAAACTAACTATGTTATCGTTATCGAATACAGTACAAAGAAACCTTGCAATTTAAGCACGGATGCACTTCAAAATAAATTAAATTTAATGCGACACCTTAAAATAAAATTACTAAAATTTAATTAGAATCTCAATAATTTCTTTAAAATAAAACATCCAAAGACTATCAAAAATACATAAACTGTTTTTGAATTTATAGCATCTATAAATAAATCTATATTATGTATCTTCTATACATACACTACCCTATCAAAAGCAGGGCTGTGGAACGTAACTGAAACGTAACGAAATAACGATATTAATAGCGGTATTATAATGCTTAACGTAACGAAATTTTTTAAAGCAGGATAATAACGGAAACATAACAAAATCTGGGATGCGGAGTGTAACGGAAACGTAACAAAGGCTGTGGTCAAAAACCCTCACCGGTGAGAGAATGATGACGTAATTTCTCACTTGGCTAACCGTCTTTTTCTCGGTGAGAACGGTTAGACTAACCGGTTAGGCATAGCAGCACTAACTGGCGTTTCTGACCGCGTTAAAATGACGTCACAGTTTTCTCACCCGTAGCCCACGAGAAAGACAGGCCTGGGCACTCAAAAGTCACCTGGCCGTAGTAGTCTGAGCAACAATCCAACTTTCATTGTCTCCAACTTGGATTTTAACAATCAGTATTTTTTCGTTTGTTGGAAACAATGAAGCTTGGATTGTTGCTCAGACTACTGTGGTCAGGTGACTTTTGAGTGCCCAGGCCTGTCTTTCTCGTGGGCTACGTTTCTCACCAGAATTTCTGACCGACCAAACGCTAACTCTTCTCACCGGTGAGGGTTTTTGACCACAGCCCAAATAACGATATCAGGGCTGTGGAACGTAACTGAAACGTAACGAAATAACGATATTAATAGCGGTATCATGTATAACGTAACGAAATTTCTTAAAGCGGGATAATAATGGAAACATAACAAAATATAGGCTGCGGGAAACAAGCGCAGGAAATATACACTGATTGGAAGAAAGTAATTGGACACCTCGCACAGTGCGTTTATTTGCCTTTATTGATAACAGCTAATATCCTGTCGGCCCCCCTCTGGCTGCAATCACGGCGGCCACTCTCCGGGGCATGCTTTCCACAAGAGTACGTACGACCCCCACAGGAATCTCCCGCCAAATGTCCCGTACAGCCGTCCACAGTTCAGGTAGTGTTTTGGGGACTGGGCTACTACCCCTCAATCGACGCTCGACTTCATCCCATAGATGTTCGATGGGATTCAGGTCGGGGCTCTGGACTGGCCACTGCATGCGTTCAACATTATTATTGGCATACCATTGCAGGGTATGAGCTGCAACATGTGGCCTGGCATTGTCGTCTTGGTACAGGCATGGCTTTAGGCCGTAGGTTTGCCAAAGGGTTGGGAGAACGGAACTGCCCAGGATGGTAGTGTAGTCCGTAGCCCTCATGGTGCCTTCCACCTTCACTACCGGGCCTACGCCATACCAAGAAAAATAGCCCCACACCATAATTCCTCCTCCGCCGAACTTCACTGTTGGGATGATACACTCAGGAAGGAGCCGTTCTCCAGGTAAACGCCACACCCAAACTCTGCCATCCGATCGAAACAATGTGAAGCGGGATTCATCGCTCCAGAGAACACGTTTCCAGTCCTCAACGGTCCAATCTTTGCGTTCCCTGGCCCATTGCAGTCTGTTCGTTTTGTTCGCCGGTCTGTCTAGCGGCTTGTGGGCTGCTGCTCTGCCGTGATAGCCCAGCATGTGGGCCTCCTTTCGGAGGGTCTTGGTGGATACGTGACATCCAGATGCCTGCTTCCGTATCTCCCGCTGCAGCACCCGACGGTCCCTGTCGGTCAATGCGGGTGGACGACCAGGCCTCGGTGCATTCGTGCAATGTCCATTGGTCCTGTACTTCTTCAGCATATACGCCACTGTTGATTTCGGGTGGTTCCGGCTGCTGGCAATCTCTCGTGTTGATGCGCCTTGGAGCGACATTCCAAACAGGACACCTTTTTCGAACTCTGTCGCGGCATGATGCTTCAGTTAGAGTCAATGGTGTTGTCTGATGACTATCTTTGCATTTCCATGCAGTAGTGACACATGTGGTAGCGGAAAGGTCCATTTTTTGACGGGTGGATGGGTGTCCAATTACTAGGCGCATTCGGCGACGCTCAGATCTGACTCAGATCTGAGAGAGCAGCGTTCGGCGAGCACTTTGGTACTTCCGCCTGAGAAGAAAACGTGTTCGGCACGCAACGAATCTGTCAGATTCTGAGCTCAGACGCTCAGCAAGCTTTTTTTTTTCTGAGTGCTCAGATAGAATATGGCGGCGCTCACTGCGATGCGAAGCTATCAAAAAAGCTACGAGAGCCAAATCATGGCGATGCCCAGTGTACCCTTTCCTCTCTGGCCTTATGGTATACTCTTCTCGCGATCGAATATTAATCATGCTGAGTTGTTCATTTGATGCAGATTTTTACGAGTATTTCATGTACACTAAAATTAGTAAAACCGCCGTTTCTTCTCAATATTTGTAAAGTCGGTAAAGCCATTTCTTTCTGAGATAAAAGCGCGTTCGGCAACAGTCACTCAGACGCTCAGAAAAGCAGTCAGATACCACGTGACAGTTCTCTCAGATCTGAGCCAGATCTGAGTGCCGCCGAATGCGCCTACTTTCTTCCAATCAGTGTATATATAATCAGGAGTGCTGGGGTTCTGGAGGAGTCCGTTGATAACAGGGAGGTGACTGTTATTCAAGCATGAACTCGTCCTCATACAAAAAAATAAAATATTATTAAAACATTATGATAACGTTATTTTCTAAGATCACGATATCAAGTAACAAAAAGCATAACATAACGAAACCTAATAAGAAAATGCGTAATGTAACGTTATAACATTACATAAATCAATTCGTTCCATAGCCCTGCTTTAAAACGTTATAATAACGTTATTTTCTAAGATAACGATATTCAGTAATGTAATACCTATCATAACGAAATCAAGTAACAAAAAACATAAAGTAACGAAACCTAATAACAAAATGCGTAACGTAACGTTATAACATAACGTAAATCAATTCGTTCCACAGCCCTGATCAAAAGTCATGGGATACAATTACTTTAATAGAAACACTCAAAAATATTGATATTTTAGTATCTTGTTGGTCCACCTTTCGTTTTTGATACGTTTCGACAGGTAATTTTCGCCATTCTGCCATAAATGTCTTGGACAGTTCGGTCACGGATTTCGGGCGTTCCGCACAAGCGCGCAATCGACTCTCCAACACGTCCCACAGATGTTCGATGGGGTTCTGTGGGGTTATGTGAAAACGATCGTCTACAGCACAGAAGTTCCTAACATTATGGATCTGCGACAACGAATTGAAAATGCATGCCAAACCGTTCGTAATGCTGGCGACGAACTCTTCCATGACATCAGACGGTCGCTTATGCAACGAGCCGAAGCGTGCGTGCGAGCTGGTGGAGGGCACTTTGAACAATTCCTGTAATTTGGAGCCAGGGGTTTAGTTGGCTGTATCGCGTAAATAAATCGTTTTCAGACAAAGTGCAATAGAACATTTTCGTCTTCTTTTGACCTGAAGAATACGTCACTAAATTTATTGTACATAATTTTGAAACTCCCTGCATGTGCGTGGCCACTTGAAAGACGCTACTGATGCAATAATACTCAATACACAGTATAAACTTGGTAGATTAAGATGTTATAATTGTTTTCTCTATGTTAATAAATTCTGATTTGCAAAAAATTGTTGCTCAAGACTTACAGTATGATTATCTATATACAGAGGATTCATTAATCTTCCATCCATTAATTCAGTCTGCATTCTGAAATGATATCGTTTCTGTAAGATAAAAAGTTTTTTAAATGTGTATTCACATTCCATAAAATGTAGATGCGAATACGAAATCATTTTAGACATAATTAATTTATTGAATTTCTTTTTGAAATAATACGTGAAAGTGAAAAACGATAAGCAAATTGAATTATATTAATGTATGTATTATTAAATCTATAAAAGTGCTGAGCGTCGTATGCAAATTTTTATGTGTCGCTTGCATCGCGTAAAAGGTATATAAATAGGCAGAGCGATATCAGTGCTGTCAATTTGATATCAGCAGTCATCTATAATAGTCGAAACTTGTAAAATAATTATGGCCACACGACGAGAGTTATCAGAGTTTGAACGCGATTTGATAGTTGAAGCTAGACGCATGGGGCATTCAACATTCCTCGATCCACGGTGTCTAGGGTGTACAGAGAGTACCTCATTTCAGGAATTATCTCCCACCCTCGACAGCGAAGTGGCCGACCACGGCTGTCAAATGCTCGTGACCAGCGACATCTGAGCAGAATAGTCCTTCGTAACAGACACTCGTCATTGCATCATTAATAGCCACATTTAATGAGGGGCGTACTAGAAATGTGTCTATGAGGTCAGTGCAGCGAAATTTGGCACTGTTGGGATATGGAAGCAGACGACCGACAAGAGTGCCTTTGCTCACAAGCATGTCATCGAAGGCTGCGCCTCGCCTGGGCTCGGAACCTTGGATAATCTGGAAACACACAGCTTGGTCCGATGAGCCACAGCAAGCTCATGGTAGGATTCGAGTGAGGCGCAGACCCCATGAGGCTATGGACCCAAGTTGTCAGGAAGGCATTGTGCAAGCTGGTGGTGTGGACCTGTTTACATGGCAGGGTTTGAATCCTCTTATCAAAGTGGAAGTATCATGACTGCAAATCTTTATGTCCAGCTGCTTGGTGATCATTTTCAGCCTTTCATGGCCTTAAAGTATCCTAACAACGATGGGATATTCCAGGAGGACAATGCGCCATGCTTCCGTCCCAACATTACTCGCAATTGGTTTGAGGAGAATTCTGAACAATTCCAAAGAATGAATTGGTGACCTAGATCGCCAGACATGAATATATGAACATATTAGGAATATTATCGAACGATGCAGGCATCTACAACATTCACTCAATTATGAGCGGCTATCGAGACTGCATGGCTGAACATCTCTTCAGAGGAGTTCCGCCGACTGGTAAGGTCCATGCCATGTCGACTTGCGCTGCACTTCGACGATCAAATGGAGGTCCTACACGGTATCCTCGGTCTGGGAAAGATCACAGAGATGAAAAACAATGACGAAATATTCATCACCGCCATGGAGAAGTCTGGTGTTCCCGGGAGGCCCGGCGAAATCTACTATTCAAAGGAAGAAATAGTGCAGCTTATCAACCCACCCGGACATTTGGCCGTCGGGGTATTAACACAGTGAAAGACTCGATGTTTATAAATATGTTTTAGTATGACGTTTTTTTATAGCAACATTTAGAGTGCCAGATGTTTTTATAAGGATTGTTATAGTGCCAGATATTTCATAAATAAACGACTGATGTTTAAAATTGGGAATAGGTCAATTTCCCCATGTCTTTTAAAGTCAAAAATATTACTATCCAAAGTTTCCCCACATGATGGGGTAGGTGTGGGACAACAATAGAGGAAAGGTCGCTGCTTGGAGAGTAAAATCATTTCCATATTTGGAAAGAGGAAGGTCAAATTCAGGTAAAACTGGAGTTTCAGCGAAGCAGAAACGGAAACCATTAAAAGAAGATTTTGAGAATCTATACTGAAACTTGGATGGAAGTTCACGAAAAACAATTAAAGAACGGGGAAACTTCCATCGAGAAACTTCCTGTATCCTTCATCCCCTTAACAGAAGAATCTTACTTTTGGTTTAGAAATTAAGTGCTGTACTTGCACGAGGGTAGCCCAGAAAATAATGCGCCACAATTTTTTTCTTCAACAATTATTTATTGAACACAATGAAACTTATAAACACGAAAGAATGATGTTTCTTCTACACTCCGATTAAGGCAAGTGGAGGCTCCATGCTGGTCTGAGATGTTTTCTCGTGGCATGCAATGGGTCCATTGGTGCATCTGACATCCACTCTGCGTGCTACTTCCTACGGTCGATCTGCTCGGGGACCACCTGCACCCCTTCATGAACTGTTTTCCTCCTTGTGAAACGGCAGTGGCTGGAGGAACATGCTACCGACTTCACGACATTGATTTGGCCTCCACGTTTCCCAGTTTCCAATCCCATTGAACATTTGTGGGACGTCATCGAACGATCTGTCAGGTCGTCACCAACACAACTGGTAAATGCAGCATTGTTATGGAGTGCAGTGGAGGCAGCATGGCTTGCAGTGTCTGTGGATGTGTTCCGGGGACTGGTAAACTCTAATTCACGACGGGTCGCCGCCATTATCCGGGCCAGAGGGGGCCCAACACGTTATTAGGCAGGTGCGCCATGACTTTTGGTGAGTGAGTGTATGTTTCCAGAAAACTGACTTTGAAATGTGATAACGTCAATTTTGTTCGCAACACATGGGCTAATAACTCTGCTTCTATGCCAGTTATCTCCACGAAAATTGGACGCCTTACGGGGAGTACATAGCCTGTTAATCGTTCCATTAGTTTAACATCCATTAGTTTCTTAGGTGGTATTCGATGCAGGACTTAATTCATATTCGGCAGTGTGGTTGCGAAAATCGATATATTTAATAAAATAATTGCGTAATTGCATGTCGCACAAATTATATTTTCTTTCTGCTGGTTGATAAAAATAACTTAAAAACTTATAACACAAATATTTTTGTAAAAAGCGTTGAAGTCTTTGCTTGCGGGAATTTTTACATATGTTGTTTTTCCTTTTCGCAAACAAAATAGACGAAGCTTATTTTGTCAAATGTTGTTCTTACAAATTCAACGACCGTGACGAAATGCAGCTGTTGCTTCCGAATTAAATACAATGAAAACAGAATAACAACTTCAATTCTTTTCTTTTAGAAAAAAATGAAACTTTCAGCTATTCCGTTTGTGATGTGAGTTAGTAAAGCAGCTTCTGTTATATCTGAATAATTTTATTTGCTCTTCTATACGTAAACGTTTCAATTAATAAATCGTGTAGGTGTGTTGTTCATTTTCGTTTATTTATATCTTCACTTGGAGGGAATTCGTGAAAACCATTAAACTTTTAGCAGTTAATCTCGCAAAAACAGCCATTCATCTTACTCAACGCGATCGTTATAGAATGAAAATTGATAGAGATCTTTATCAGACGGCAAATTTATGATTAGCCTATCATCGGTTGAGATAAAACCTTTTTTCCTTCTGCGTGTGTGTCTGCCATGATTCAATACTTTAACCAATGTTCTGACATTAATATAGAAGGGAGGAGGTAGAAAATGCTGGGAAAGGGCAGCAGGCGAGACCTTCATAAATCTCCATCCTTGTGCTGCATCTTAATTTCCCGGTGGATGTGTTATCGAAATGATATGGAACTCAAAATTCCTTCAACTTCACTTAAGCGGAAGCTAAAGGGTTTAACGAATATTTTTATGCTTCCTATGAGATTAATTGAAATTTTTATTATAAAAGTATTTCAAACTTGTTTAAGTTTTATGGTTTATCGATGGATAAATGAAATTTATGGATACAATCTTTATGAGTTTTATTAACTATCGCCTTCTTTACATAATTACGAATATTAAAACGATTTCGTGCAGAACCTAATAAAAGAACCAATGAAAACATAAATTTATGTATACTCTGTACGAATACTTTTCATTTTAGAAAATCTTTTGATTAAATTTGTACTTTCTAGTTTATGATTAACTTACATGCAGGATATTCGTAAAATAAATTCCGCAGTTTAAACTGAAAAACTGAAATTTACCGATTACAGTAATAGGAATGTCCGGTCGGTAATCCATCATGAATTGTTACACGAGACAGGCTACGCGTAGTATATGCGCCTAATGCGATTCGGCCTTTGCCCCAGTTTAATGCGAAAAATCTATGTCCTCAAAAAAATCTCTTGTATTTCCATAGTGTTTGACATAGAAAAAGCTTCATCACATGGACAATCTGTGTATTCCATTATCAATGAACATCTTATTCACTCGTTATGTATAAAAACTTTTGTACATAAATATGTATTGAATGCTTATTTGAAACCGAACACCCTCATAAGTTCCTCTTCCATTATCTAAAAGCCATGCCTATATAATTTATGGAAGTTGGTATCCGTCATCCAAGGAACCTAGCGATTTCCAACGAGATGTCGTGATAGACTGTCACACAGAAGGCTTAAGCGCGCTTGCCCTACGGTGTAAGTTGAGCTTGCTCAACTCAATAGTCGGTAAGAATACACTGGTCAACAAATTTTTAGAAAAGTGACATAACCAATTTAGCACAACACCGCAAGACCTCTAGAAAGGGGCGGGATCCACTGAAGGTTCATCAAGGTTTCACAATTCAACTGTTGCCAGTCTTGAGATGCACTTTAATGGCTGAGGAGCTACTATTTCTAAATTTCAAATAATTATTTACTTTTTCTGTACCCATGATCTTGGCATTCACTCCTGGAGAGCGATTGTATTTACATTTGTAAATTTTGAATCCAGCTTGGGTTAACGCCTCTTGATAGTCGGTTTGAAAAATTTCGTACTTGGTATCGATTGTTTACCTAAAGAATTCCGTCTAATTAATTTTGAACGCGGTCTAATTATCTCTGAAAGACACACACACACACACACACACACACACACACATACACTCTCTTTACATAGTTGTATATAGAATCGGCCTCTTCAATTGGGTTTTATAGTAGTGGTAGCTTTACACAATTTTGCTAGGTATTCACATCGCACGAAGTCTTTCTTGTCTAAAGTTTTAGTCGTACGTGTCACGTGTTTTTAATGAACCAACGAGACAGAAAGGTGTAGAATAGAAAAAATAATTTTTTTATAAATATTAAATTTAAATGGTACAATTTAAAAGCTTTAAGTTTTTGAGTTGTCTTTGCCTTCTCGCCTGTGGTAAGTTTTTGGTATGGAAGTTATGCGTGTGTGAACGAAGCTCGGCCAGACTGCTGACTTCTCAGATTTTCACTGATATATAGTAATCTTGGTTGATCTACGGTCATCACTGAAGCTTATGTCGTTCTTTGGATATTAAAAATCCTCTAGCGACGCCGCGAAAGAATGCTCATTCCACAATGACCGTTAAACTGATATCCACAAGATGAAATAGCTAAAAATATCGATATTACAAGGATATTATAACAGATGAATATAAAAATTTTTTTGTTCTCTTAGTGATTCACTCTGAACATGTCGAATTAATCTGCGGATCATGTGATGTTTATGAAGAAAGACGAATGTAAACAACCGATTGTTTGGACTTTGGATCTGTCGACCATCTCTCCAATCCGATCGTTAGATATTAGATTTTCTTTATTATTGGAAGGGAGAGAAATAGTTAGGCTGTCTATAATCGGAAAGAAGTCAGTGGTCAGTCAGAGTGCGAGTCGGCGCCCAGCAGCCGCGACAATCGGCAGACATCAATCACGTCAAAGAGATGTACATGCATTTATGAGTCGCGAGCTGTCCTTCCGTAACAATGGTCAGCAAACAAACAGTAGCTAGGGCAAAAATGAAAAACCATGTAAATAAAGTTTTCCCGAAGAACCAGTAATCGTGACGCCGAACACTCAAAGAGACGAAAACGTCTTCCCCGTAATACAACCCCTGGTAAAAAGTATTTGACATGGACAGGCCACTGACAAATGTTTAACTTTAAAAGTCAAATAGATATTCACAGTGTTTTAGAACAAAGGACAAAAACAGACTATTATAAAACTGTTACTGTACTGTATAATAGAAAAATACTTCCTGAACCCCCTCCATGGAAATAAGTATTTGACAGCGTTCACTCAGAGAGAAAAGTATTTGACGCTTTATTTCAATATTTTGTTGGTCCTCCTTTTGAACGAATTACTGCTTGAATTCGTTTAGACATGGATTCATACAATTGAAGGGCTCGGGGCAATAATGACGTAACCCACAGGAAGAATTTTTGGAGAAAATTGACGTTATATCTTTTAAAAATCTGTAAATCTATATGGTTGATGTTTTTCTTTACTGTGATTGCAGTTTACTTGTGCAATTGTTAAAGAAACATACTGTAAATGGATTTAACAAGCAGTAATTATTACATTTAGTAAGAATTTCTTCCTGTGGGTTACGTCTTTATTGCACCGACCCCTTCAATTGTCTACAATATGCAGGATCAATTTTTTTTCAACATAATTTGATACAATGTGACAATTTTGATTTATTTCTTGGATTATTAATTTTAACTAATGATTTCAATTTGTTCCACAAATTTTCATGCCGGGACTGTTCGCTGACCATTTTGACATAATGCGAGTTCAACCATTCTTTTACTTTCTTTGCTCTTTGGCAAGAAGCATTCTCATCTTGGAAGACATCATCATCCTCACCAAAATTATTTTTAAAAGTAGACACAATCTAAAATATTTATGTAAGCATCAGCATTTACAGTTCGATCTAACACACCCACGTAGACAACACCATCAATGATCATAAATCTCCAGATTACTAGACCGACAGGAAACTTTGTTTTACTCAGCAAACAGTCCTCGTCGATTTTTTATTGATTCGTCTCCACACGAACTTCTTTCTTCGATCATCGCCATAACCGAGGCAAATTCTACTTTCGCCGGAGAAAATTACTTTCTTCCACTCATCTGGAATCCACGATTGATGCTGTTTTGCCCACTGGAGCCTCTTTTTCCTGTGAAGTTTGGGTCATGTTTGGTTTGGTTTGTGCCTTGCAAAAACGGTAGCCCATTTGATTTAACCGATTCCACACAATCTTGTCACATACATTGACATGGTGTCTTTTCAATTCTTTGCTAAGATCTTTGGATGTTAATTTTCTGTTATTCTTGCACAGTTGTCGCAGCAGTCGATCTTATTTTAATGTTGACGCTTTTGAACGCCCAGTTCTTTTCATATTTTCCAGTTTTCCTCTCTCACGAAACTTTTTCCATGTATAAGTGACAGTTGTTCTGGAACAACCAAGAATTTTTTTCGGAATGCTGTTAAATATTCCTTTGAACTACACATCCTTTCTCGTTCACCAGTGGTGAAGAATGTGTATAATGTGAAAGAACATTCACATCTTTTTTTTTTTTTGTGAAAGTAGAACCGTTCACAAAAAAGTATTATTAATTAAAAAGAGGAAACCTACGAAATTCCCCTTGTTTAATGATATAGATCCATCCAAAGTTAAAAATTTATTAAAAAGAGCAAGTTTCAGGATAATGTCAAATACTTTTTCCCTTTGTGAACAATGTCAAATACTTATTTCTATGGAGGGTGTTCAGGAAGTATTTTTTACACCCAAAAATTACTCAACCATGTTAGTATTTTTCCATTATATAGTGCAGTAACAGTTTTATAATAGATTATTTTTGTCCTTTGTTCTAAAATACTGTGAATTGTTTATTTGACTTTTAAATTTAAACATTTGTCAGTGGCCTGTCAATGTCAAATACTTTTTACCAGAGGTTGTAGATCATCAAGCAGCCGACCAGTGCTTACGCCGAGAAGAGACGTCGCAGTAACGCCTACAAAACTATACGAAGTAAATTCTTTTCCCATGACCACAAGTGTAAATCTTTCATGCAGTCTCTAAAGATAATGGGCTTAGTTATGACTAAACAGTCTATGAGATATCCTGTGGTTATCATTTCGAGATATCAATTTTACACTGGGTTAAATGAGTAACAAGCTGGATAGTAATTGATTATTAGATTACATATAAGTACATGATTGCGTATAATAAATATTTCTATGGTCATAGTTTTAAAGGCCTATACAGTTTTCCTAGGCTCATCTCTAGTTTATCAATATATGGTCCCGAGTGGCGCAGTTGATAATCTAATAATCTAATTAGGCTCTGAAATTAATAACTTATATTTTAAATCAACATCAGCTCTTACACAAATGTCTTAAGTCACTACCTAATAGGAAAATGAGAACATAATATACCGAGAGCATAACATCAAATGAAGAAGTGTACCAGATACTGTTCTATAATTTATGACATTATTTTATGCTCATCTGTCTATCGATTTGCCTCAATACCTATTTCTGCTTTTTAATATCCACCTCTAATAATCGGAAACTGTATTTTAGCAGTTCAAAAATTACAAGCAATTCTCTCTCATTAACTTATACCATTTTAGATAAGGCATCAGGAAAAAAAAAACGGATGAAACTTTTATATCTGAAAATTATCGGTCGCCCCAATGTAAAGCGAACTTGGAAGAAAGAAGGCGAGGAAAATTGCCGAGAATCTTATTGTCTTAAAGGATTTCCCTTCATTTAGCGCCAAATTTAATTGTTTCTCAGCAGCGCAACATCTAAGATGATTACCCATAAAATTTATTCATTTTTAAATTTCATTTCCTCTAATTCTACTAGCGCGCTTCGATCATTTCCAAGACTAATTAAGAAAACAAATCCCATTCCCAAGTAAGGACAGCCGAGGGTGAGAAAATAGGGAAACTTGGAGTGAAAAGGATGAAAACTGTTGGATGAACATTGCGTCAGAATTAAATGGCGCCACCGGAAATTAACTGGTTCGCTCTCTCTCTCTCTTTTTCTCTCTCTGATGAGTGAAACGCCAAATAAGGCCGACAACAAGAAAAGATGCCCCAAATAATTTGGAAAAAACAATTTAAAAGAAAAAAAAACAACTCAAGTTTTGGAAAATGGAAATTTTAATTAAACTCTTCGATTAATGATACAAACTTATTTTATTTTTTTTTATTAAATTAAGTTGGAATCTGTACTCATTTGGGCATGTCATCAATCACTTTGATAAAGCGAGGCTACTATGCTTTGCCATGCGTCCTTCAACATGGCACACAATTCCGACCGGCGTAAGAGGCGCTAGATAGGTCTTGCTACTGAGGTTCCAGTTCATTGCAAAGAGTTTCCATAAAATTTAATAAGGGATTTGCTCAGCTAGGGCAAGTTCTCCACATAAGTGTTTAGAAACCACTTTTTAACGAATCGCACTGCATGACGTGTCGCCTTATGATTTATATGTTCATAGCCCTTTTTCATTATACTGGAATAGCACTTGTACTGCTGAATTTTCGAAAACATTCGAGTACTTACATTCATCCAAGGTTCCATTCACTAAAACCAACAGTCCAGTCTAAACCATGTAACACTGTCTCACATCATCTCGCTACAATCACAGAAATTAAACAGATATGACGACACGCTACGGCATATAATGGTCTCCAGCCATCCTCCATTGGATCCGAACAGCGTAAAATGAGATTTGAAGCTTCATAAAATTTGCTTCCATGATTCTAGCGAGCTTTAGAAATGGCTAGACGTTGTTGGTTTGCATTTTTATCATTCAACGTTGGTTTATACAGTGTGAATTTTAAGAACACCGACAAACTGCAGGGTGTGATTCCTGACTGGAAATGGAGTAAAAAAGGTCATATCAACATGAGTTCCGAAGTGGCCGGTGCGTGTGCAAATCGTCCCGGCACACAGTACATGGCTTTTCAGATGCCTCCAGAAATAAAAATCCAGGGGGTTTAAGTCCGGTGATCGAGCAGGCCATTCAACAGGGTGTCCGCGTCCTATCCAACGTCTGGGGAAGATGTTGTTGTGGTGTTGGCGAACAATAATGCGGAAATCGAGTGGCGCTCCATCGTACCGTGGCAACGATGCATTTCCGGACACATGTTGATATGACCTTTTTTACTTCATTTCCATTCAGGAACCATTCCCTATAGTTTGTCGGTATACTTAAAATTACAGGAACCCTGTATTAGCCGTCTGTCGAAATTCAACTTATAGAGCTCCGTACGAATGGTCTTACTACAAACGTTAATGCCTGTAGACTCCCGGAGGTTTATGACAGTTTCATCAGAAGAATGATGAGACGATTTGATGACACGTTTCAGAGCTCTTCCGTCAGTCTTGATGGTCTGTCCGATCGTTTCTGGACTGCCGTGATGATTTTGCTTTCCATTTTGTAATCACATCTTGCATAGGTTGATAAGGATGTCAAAATTTGGTCGCTATAATACGCATCAAAATTTGGTCGTTATTCAAATGACGTCCTATAACTTCCCCTTTTTGGAAGACCATTAAATTAGCGCATACGTTTATGCTTGATCCCTAACAAGGTCTAAGCCGTTTGTTCTATCACCTCGTTCGTCGAGATCACATGAACGGAATTTCCATTTCACCTCTGCAAAGGAAGAAGTGTCCTGACATATTTTTTCATATAGGATATTGGAACGCAAAGATAAAATTAAATCTCCCGCTAAAAATTAATTATAAACTCGCCAGTACTTAAAAAATATTAATAAATTAGAAAATTTTTAAGAAATTGAAAAATATTTAAATAATTTTTGAATTTTAGTTTAGAATAATAGCAATAGCTGTGAAACAGAAGTACAATTATTAATGTATACAGCTTTCACCGCACGTGATTTCGGATCTTTGTTTAGCAAGTCAGCCATATTGGATAACAAAAACCTTTCGCACGCTATTCGCTATGGCAAGGTCGGCGTATTATACGAATCTTCCAAACAGCAGTATTCTGTACTGATTTCTGGAATGAGTGCTTTGATAGCGAGTAGCGATTTTTTTGTGATCCAATATGGCGGTATTGACGTACGATGAGCAATCTTCCGTCGACAAAGCGATCGTCGCGTGCGCGTGCTCATGTCAACAATACTTAAAGATAAACAGAAAGCACGGTCTAGAATATAATGGTCCGAATGCTCCTTTGTAGCTCCATTGTTAAAAAGTGGTTAATGACAAAAAAGCTGAGTGGCGGCGTACGGTAACAATGAGAGTACATTATAGCAAATTTGCTGCGATTTACGGCCGTGCACCAAACTTTTCAAAAATAGACGCTCATCTCGTTTAACATTATGTACGAATCAAGGTCTAGAGCGTAGTGCACGGCCGTAAATCACAGCAAATTTCCTACCATGTACTCTCAATGCTATGTGCGCCACCACCGAGCTTTTTTTTTGTCATTAACCACTTTTTAACATGATAATGTTTTAAGAATGGATATCATTCTACAAAAAGCATGATGCAAAAAACGAAGAAAACATTTCCCCATTGTTGTTGTACCTTTTGCATTGAAAAGTCACCTAACCATGGTTCACTGAAAAAATAGAGCCAGATACTGTGGACAGACGTCAGAAGAAAGGAGAAGAAACCACTAATCCACATAAAATATTTAACCGGATGATGGATGCACATTTCGGCAGCCAAGCTGCCTTCTTCAGCATTCAGGAAAGCTTCGAATAGCTTGCCTACTCTGATCGAAGCTTTCCTGTATGTTGAAGAAGGCAGCTTGGCTGCCGAAATGTGCATCCATCATCAGATTAAAAATTTTTATGTGGATTAGTGGTTTCTTCTCCTTTCTTTTCTTCTAACCATGGCTGTCTGAGCAACAATTTTCATTTAATTCTTTACTACAGAGATGTTATGAAATATATTGAAAGTGCGGTAACAAATAGCGCCACGATACTTCGCTGTCTTGCCTAGAAAATTCGTGTAATGGCCTAACGTTTTGCTTTGTGTTTTAAATGAAGACTAATGAATCCTAGTGTATTGGAATAAACTCTTTTCCATTAAAATAAATTTATTTTATTACTCACAATTTAATTTATAATTTATTATTTTGAATTATTGAAGAATCAATTACATGTTCATTTAGATCTTTCGATGCTTTTTGAAGTATTTATCTTATTTATAATTTATGCGCTTGTTGAATTTCTATGTGTTTAATTTATTGCTACAGATTCCTTCCTTCCTCTTTATAGTTAAGAATAATGTTCCGACCCCAAAAAAGCGTTACGGATGATGCAATAATTTTAATTTTTCGTCATACAAGTTACACTCTAATTGTGATTTTAGATACTGCGAAAAGCTTGCACGTGGCGTGATTGTGGTCCCGCATTCGATTGTGAGCACGCGAGTAAGGAGACGCACCTTAAGCATAGACGCTTTGTTTACTCGACACATCGAGAGACTCGATACCCGTGCTTATATTTCATACTTCAGTTATAAGACCTTATTCTTTATTACCGATATATACCCTATTCCAAAAACGTTTCCACTTAGGTGACTAAGGTTTGGCGTCCTTGTAATATATTAAATCAGTGAAATTAATCGGTTCAGGCAAAAAGTCGAGTTCGAATCACGTTGGACTCGACTTCTTGCCTGAATCGATTAATCTCACGAGTTTAATGTATTACAAGGACGCCGAACATCATTCACGTAGGCTAAGTGAAAACACTTTTGGAATAGAGTGTACGAGGGTTGGAACTTTAATAGTGGCATCTATTTACTTACAACTGATACAAAAGAGATACCTGGTTCGAAGTTTTACTGTCCTTCAATGTAGTCACCAGCATTGTGAATAACCAGTTTCCAGCGATGTGGAAGTCGTAGGCTACCTTTAACCGGGCCTTTGGTGTTGGTAGTCCGAATGGGGCGGTCTATTGCATGAGGAATCTCTGGAACAGTTCGGAAGCGAATACCGCGAAGTGGTTTCTTCATCTTAGGGATCAAGTGGAAGTCACAAGGGCTTAAGTCCGGGGAGATCCCACTGCAAAACCCACCCATCATTTTGCAGGATGATGCTCGGCCGCATACAGCGCAAGCTGTGGCTGATTTGCTCGATCGATGGGGCTGGGAAGTGCTGTACCATCTACTCCCCGGACGTAAGCCCTTGTGACTTCGACTTGATCCCTAAGATGAAGGAACGACTTCGCGGCATTCATTTCCGAACTGTTCTAGAGATTCTTCAGGCAATAGACCGCTCCATTCGAACTATCAACATCAAAGGCGCTGATAATAACATCGCTGGAAACGGGTTATTCACAATGCTGGTGACTACATTGAAGGACAGTATAACTTCTCTTTTGTATCAGTTGTATATAAATAGTTGCCACTATTAAAGTTCCAACCCTCGTACATGATTCTGTAGACTTGTCCCTTGATAAATAAAAGATTTATGTACTGTATAAAATATTTATTTGTTCGTTGCATCTAAAAACGTTATCATGATTCAATGCTTCAGACTGCAGGTTCGAAACTAAGTCACCTTTTTAAACAATGGAGCTTTCGGGACATTGTGCTCTAGACCGTGTCAGAAAGTAACAGCGTATTCATTCTTGACGAATCGATTATTATATGACATGCCATTATCTTGGTATTCTTTACGGTCACTGTTTTATTCGACTTGAAGGTGTCCACGAAAAATCCTGAAAACTTGATACAGCCGAAATGGTCATATTTCTGAAGTCATGATTAAAAAAGTTAATCTGTTTTCAATTATCGTGCAAACGGGGGCCGGAGTACAAACCAAAGCGTGCATTCTTATAAGCGGTTTTTTGCTAAAGCTCCTAATAATGCTTAAGTACTTTAAATGTCGAAATGATTATTTGGCCTGATCTCGAATATTTAATTTAGAGTAATCAAAAAGAAACTTTAAGAAGAATTTCATATTTTTAATTCTACAAGAATTACATTAAATTTTTATAAATATTTGATAAATTCATTTCGTAATCTTCAAATATCAAAGCAAACAATGCCGCTGAAAATATGAATTTCTAAAATAATCCAATAATCAGGTCGAGAAAATCCTGACAGCCGTTGGCAGCATTAAGGTTAGGCAAACAAATAGAGTTATTGAAATTCAATGAATAATTCCATAAATGAACACTGTAATTTGCTTTTAATACGAGCTCATTTATTTGATTTATCAGCAAACCTCTCGATGTTAAAAGGGCCCTTGGCCACTGTCCAAAGATAGAAGGAACTCTTGCCAGCCAATGGGGAAATGTGTAAATACATAAATAATTCCATGGAAAAATTGTTTCGTAGTTAGCCTTCATTTCAATTCAACATATGGCCATTATCAACAAATGACTCCAAATTAAAGCCGAAAAGAGTTCAATAGGACTTTCTAACAAATGGAGGTAATAATAAATTACATAAACTCTTGTTTACATTTACCCAATCAACATCTTCATTGGATGGAAAGAAATGATAAACTTCCCTGATTCCTACTTAGTTTTCTATTTTTTTTTCTTTATCATTCACCGAAATCGCACACGAAACAAAAACAATGTCGACGTTAATTAAGTTAAAATCTCCTTTGTTTTCTGTTGCTCGTTTGGCGACGTTGATACATCGTCGACAAAACCATCAGCGTCATCTTCCTAATCCTTATAATGACAGTCCCCTCCCTCACTCCCGCCTTCATTTTCTCATATGTCGTTCAATCTTTTCAGAAGAAAGCATTTTTTTTTTCATTTCGCCTCTCCATTTATTTTTTCCCCTTATCCTTTCTTATAGGAAGATAGAAAAATAAGGGTGGAGAAGGCGGATAATTAATCCTCTTGTTTATCAGAGGAGAAAAGGCGATGACAAAACACCCCGTTCAGTTAATTGTTCGGAGATAAAGACACTAATTCCCTATCAATAATTGCAGGGTGGACGTTAATATGAAGAGCATTAAGCCAAAAGGGGTTTCCTTTTCATCATCGTAATTAATTAATCAGGCGATAAGCCCCTTTTCTTCCCTGTCAGAGGAGATTGTCTTCCTAATGACCTTTATCCTGATGTTTTCAAATTTTGACTTTAATGTTCATTTAGAAAACGCTTAACACGGATAAGAGATTAAGGACTTTGTAAAACGTGCTTATAACAGGAAATAATATAAAGAATTTATTTCAAGATGGGATTTGCGCACATCAACATTATTAGAATGCTATCAAAATATGATTAATTATTTTTCAAGCATTACGAGATAAGAGCCATTCAAATGAAAACGATCCACAAAGGTTTTGAGCAATATATGCAATTGAAACGCACCTTAATTATAATAATTCCAGTTAATTATAATGATTCCTTGTGCGAAGAAGATAAGTTGCTGGTGGAACGACACTCAAACAGCGCCTTGCACGTCTTCCTCCAAATGAAATGAGACTCCGCAGACGCTTCTTCCAGAAATCACAAAGCAACAAATCTGTATGCCGTATTTCGCATCTTTCCTAATTGAGTTTGGTAAGGCAATCCTTGACAATTTTTGAAGTTTGAGGACGCACGTTATCATGAAGAAGAATAACTTCTGCGTAGACAGCCTCGACCGCTTGGTGCTCACAAAAAATTTGAATTTCATTCTGTGAGAAAGAAACTATCAATAATTGGACTGGCCGTGGCAGTGCCAACGACTAGACATTTCATAATTGGCCAACTAGCATTATTCATATGTGACTTTTTTATGTGGGAATACGTGAAGGACGCTGATTACGTTCCATCTATGCCACAAAATCGCCAGAGTTACAATAGCGAGTTGTTGCTTCGATTAGAAACGCCGATGTGGATTTGCTGGCCTCTAAAAGGCAAGAAAGACTATCTCCTGGATATTGTCGTATGACACACGGCTCCAATACTTAATGCCTATGGTTCATTGTGATATAAATTTTGCGAGTTTTTTGTTGTTTTTTTTTGCGAGTTTTTTTTTGTTTTTTTTTGCTCACTGCTTGGCCAAAAAAAAAGTCGCCGTCGAATATTCAATATGCAAATACTAAGGAGCTGTGCGTCATGTGCGAATTTGCGTAGGCAGTACAGTTGACTCGCGATAAACTGACAGTTACGGGACCGAGGGAGTGTCGGATTATCAAAAATGTCGAATTACCAAAGGTTAATTTTAGAACTTGAGTGTGTGCGTGTCTGTGTCTGCAGCAGTGACTTCATCCGACGCGGCGTCGGACTACTGAGCGTTGTGTCGGACTGCCAAATGTCGGATTATCGCGAGTCAACTGTCCTTCCATTAACTCGACCTGATTAGTTTATCACTTTATTTGTTTAAAATAAAGTCTGTGGACGTGGAAAGATGCCATCGAGTTTCAGGAAGGACAAATTGTTTGGCCTATTCCAAGCAGAGAAAAGAAGCAAAGAGATCAAGGCAATTACTGGACCTGGAGTAAAAACTGTTCAATCATTATTAAACCTTGGAAGGAAAGATATAAACCATCAGTCTCGAGGAGTAACTATGATCGGAAAAAATAAAATTTTGAATAATCGCGACCGGTGAACTTTAACAAGGGAGTCAAAAGCATACCCACACGCACAATAGGACAAGAACAAAAAGGGATGGGAGTAAGCAGCTGTTCTGTCACAAGAAAATCGCTTTCAGTGAGATTAATAGGAAAAATAATTAGTGCGCTCGAGAGCACAAAAATTGAAATGTGGTGCAGTGGAAAAAAGCCATCTGGTATGATGAATTCAGATTACCCTTTTCCAGAGTGGTGATCTGGGTTGCTCCTGTTGGTCTGGCCTGGATTCTGCAACATTATGCAACAATAAAATGATGACAGCCGAGTATCTAATATACTGGATGACCAGTTATTCCATTCATGAACGAGTTCTTTCCTCATGCCCTGGAATATTCCAGGACACCAACGCCAGGATTCATTCTCGTCTCAAGACACACAAGCAGGATCAAAGTCCTCATTTTAATCCTATTGAAATTCTTCAGAATGTTCACTGCAAGATCTGGGCGAAGAAATTACTGGACCACTGGAAGAAAAATAATAGACGTAGAGAAGATCCACGAACTTGTTGAATCCAGGCCACGGCGAATGCGTGCCATCATCATAGCGAAAGGCGCCAACTAAATAGTAAACTGCGCGACTTTTTTTGGCCAGGCAGTTTGCTTATAAGGTGTTCTATAATAAATAGTTACTTTGAACTGAACACCTAAATTAATCCTATATACTAGAAATAAAAATGATAGCTTCCATAGTGTTGTTCTGAAGTTAACACTCACTTCAATAATACAGTATTGTCACGTGTATTCATTAGTGGAAGCAAAAGTGAAATTTAATAAGTACTGGAGACAAATTAGATTGAGCCAATTCCTTAATAACGTTCATTTATTAAGATCATGAATCGACTATGCATACAAAATAAAACAAATAGTAATGTTTCTGAAGTATTTAAGGCTGATATCAAATTAAAACTTCTCTTTAGCTTTAGAGCATCATCATTATATCAATGGAACAATTAATATCGCATGGATAATTATTGTCAACTAAGTATAACAGCTTCTATCAAATTCTTAATATCGGAGGTCAATTATAATTCTAAGCCGTCCCGGCTTTACAAGGGTAACACGAGAAATTATGACAATTCACTTGAATCTGTCTTCAGACTTCGGTGAGTAAAGAAATCAGATAATCCTCGGGTTTGAAACTGGGATCTTCTCACGCCCACGGGCTCTTCCCAATCGTGAAGCGTCCACTTCGTACTGAAGGCGGGGGAAAGGCTACTGCTTGGCACGAGCGACCGAGTTCAGCGTAAACTCCACATATAGATTAAATTGGAAAAAGATGTCATTAATAAAATTGACCGTAATTAACAGTAACAGTTCAACCAACTTGGAAGAAAAATAAAAGGCGATAATATCCTTAAACAAGTAGCAGACAAAGTGAAGAGAAATTCTAATGCGGAACTTAAAAGTAAAATTTTCTTATCTTAGAGGACTATTAATAAATTTTGAATCCCAGCAAATAAATATTAATGGAAAACGTCCGTCATAAAAATTTAATGGATATCCTTTCTTTATTTTCCTTTATTTCCTCTTGCACATCTAGCCTTCAATACGCAATAGGCTAGTCCAACTACGATAGCAGGTAAGTTCATTTAACTTCTTTAGAAACGGTTCCCTGCCGTTATGCGTTACTATACCCACTAGGTTAAAGTGGTAAGCGATGAGACCATATGGGAAATATCCAACAAACTTGATGGGAATTAAATATAGGCTTGCTTTTGCCTTTTCATCTTGCATTAACTTCTCAATTACGCAGGTTAAATGTACGTGAGTTGAATACAACGCTATAGCGCGGGCTGGCTGAATCGACATAGATAAGCTAAGTTCATTACATAATTCTTCTGCAAGATTACTTGGCAAGGTAACGTTTTCACCTTCCACGCAGTTCTTTGGTAGAGCACAACAATCATTATCTAAGCGAGCGGCATAATTCAGAGAACTAACCTTTCCTACTTTAGGTTCCTCAGTCCAATCCAAGCCCATCACTCGTTTCCACCTTTCTCTCTTCCAGCCATGCTCCGCCCCTCTTGAGCTCCTTTCTCTGCTCGACGCACAAACTTCTGATTTCTCCTCTTGTTACTTCAGATCCCCTTTTTCTTACTTTCGACCCAGCTCCACCTGGTGTTGTCTTGTGCCGACTCGAGTTGTAAAACACTCTTAAAAAACCTGGCACGATTCTCGTGACAAGTATTTATCACACAATGGTTTTCTAACAACCAACCAAGTATTAATACATGTCACGATTGGAACGGTAAATGATGCATATCACTAGGCGGATGCATAGTATCGCTTCTTTGGTCCTTTAGATTATTGGACGCGTTATGATATTGTATTACTCACATGACAATTCTTTTTATAAGCCTAAGATATATTTCCCATTACTGAAACTCATACACGAAAAAGAGACAAGCGAAACCACTATTCCACTATTGTGCATGTGGAATAGTGGTTTCGCTTTCTTTTTATCATGTATCCTATTCTCCACAGTTTCTGGCATAGGTATTACTGACACTCATGACTCTTAATGATCTGGGACAACATCCATGTCCACGACAAGATTCGAACTTGCAATCAGACGGACTCCAGAACCGAAAAACTTACACCCCAGCTCTCTCAGCCATCTGTCCGGTCCAATGCACAGGTTTCAGTATCGTCGATAGGGTTTACGGAACCCATTTTGAAGAAAACAGTAGAAAAAGAGACTACGTCCTTCCGTTTTAGCCCTATCGTTAGGTTACCGCTTCCCTAAGTTGCTTTTATCGATGAACACGCATTTCATTTTTTACCGACTAGCTTAAGAACCCTGAAAAATTATTCTCGTCTGATATTAGAACAGACTTTCAGAAACATTATTCATGTAAAGAATTCAAGAATGGAAGAAGTATTTTAATGGTGCTGAAACAAGGACCTAATTGATATGTATCAAGATTTACAGAAACTTCTTACATACCGTAACCTCACTGACGAAAACTACTTAATGGATGTTAAGTCTTTAAAGTTAAGACAACCAACGTAATTTAAAAAATACTTAGATTCACAAAGTAAAAAGATAATTTTAAATCTACTTCACACGTTTTCTTCTGAAATTAAGAAAAAGATGATACTTGCGATCTTGGGTTAATTTGCCAACTCCGTTTTAAGGAAAACTAATCTGAAAGCATCATTTACAAAACATAAAGACATTATGATTTTTGTAAAATATAATTACGCCGCGCAAATAAAAACTTGTGGCGCTTACGAGATCTTCTGTGAATTAGGCAGAAGTTTTCAGGGTTTTTTTTACTTCCGCCTCTTCGCAGCGAATATTAAAAGGGGGTTATACGAGCTCGGCAATAATAATTAGAACCCCTAGAGTATTAAAAGAACACGGGGGACAAGAGCCTCGGAGTGCTCCTTTTATAGGCGTTTTATTCGCGCAGCAGGCGTCGCCCTTCGCACGCCTTCAACACACACCCACAAAAAATAAAGATTAAAGAGACTTCAACTCTTTCGCCTCATATGCCAAGAGTGAAGAAAAAACAAACTTTGGCACGCTTTCTAATTTTTATCTCCTTATTTTGTTATGACCCATCTAATAAGAAATATAACTATTAAAAAGCTTTCATTCATGATATTAAACAATGCTCTAATTTTTTGTGTCACTGTGTCAGTATACTTTTTCTAGATGGCAGGGAGACCGTGTTTTCGTTAATTGTGTTCTAGAGACAATTTTACATTTTCATTTCACTCCTCTCATGCGCGAACTGCTCGGTCCTCCATGGAAGAATGGACACAACTTAATCAGCAGTCATTATTAAATTAGAATTATAAATAAATAATAAAATAAACGGGTTATATAAGAACTTAATACATTAATATAAAAAATCGTCAATAAAGTTAGTATTATGTTTTAGTAATTCTTGAGTCCTGAAAAGAAATTTACTTTGAAGTAATGGGACAGTTCATCAATTAAAGGATATATGTGATACTGGAGCACTATGTGATAAGGATATATTTACTGGAGCACTATGTGATAAGGAGGCTGAAAAAAGACAACACATATGGGTTCATTCAACCCTTAACATTTATTAATGAGCCTTCGCAACCCCGACAAAAAAAATTCTCATCACCTATTTTATTTACAATAGACAAGAGAAGTTAGCGATTCCATTTGAAATCATCAGGACAGAAAGGATTAATCATTATTAACATTAATCACTGCTGCTCGCACTCCCAAGAATGCGCTTTCACATCCTTGGTCTAGAATGCGAGATGCTACGTCTGCATAAACGTCATGCAGGAAAGCCAAATAGTCCAGTTCTAGCGACCCTGAAATAAGAAACGATTACCCCAGTGGACCTAACCAAGTTATGGTTTCACGAAAAAGGAAGAACAAGTAATGTAATGGAGATTTATTATTGGAAAAATAATTTTCTGGTAAGCAGATTCCCCCCCCCCCAGCCTAATAAATCTACTAACTATAGATGCTATGTAGAATATCCAATAAAGCAATACCTAGTTGCAAAATTTAAGGTATATAGATATCGCTTCCTGTTGAAACATCTGTCAACAAAGCAGTGGTATCAACGAACGATAGATACGAAAGTTTTTATTGTCAAATGTTTTTTGTTTTAATTATTGTAGAAGTTTACAAAAGAGACTGTGATTGTAATACAGAGGGTTGTTAGGGATCTATTGTATCTTATAACAATTAGCATATTTAAATGTGGCGCGGGCGTTTCTTTCACGTGAGCTATCATGTAGAGTATTGTTAGGGCAGGTATAAAAATAGTATTCCAACAACGAGCTAAAAACATTGAGTTATGCCACCGAAAATGGATAGACATTGGGAGGACTGCATAACAGCCCGTTTCGACTTCAAATTCAGCTATTCCGAAATTATGAAAGCATGCAAGAAGCGAGGCTTCATAGTTTCTAAGAAACGGACCAACTGCCGTAAGCTGTCTAAACGATACCTGGCAGATGTAGAGTGAAAAACCGTGGTCACACTAGATGAAACGTATGTTTATTTAAGCGTTGGCAACAAGAGCAGAGCCATTTTTTACCGTCCAAGGCGTTCTAAGGACCAGAAATGGTACCATGTATACGGGGTGTCCGGAAATAAATGGTAAATATTCATACACCAACCCCCACAGAGATACAGGGGGGTCAAAGTAGGTTGCGCTGCCTGATTGTTGGCGTCCCGCGAGCGACTAGGCAATGTGGTGCAGACCACATCTGTTCAAGAGATGTCAATGTATGCAAGAATGGCTGCCCCTGTTAGGTCACTCCACAAACCTTTAATACCTTAAATGTCACTGGAGGTCGTGGCACACGTATTGATTTGCATACATTTACACAATCAGGATCATTTCACAAATAAGCTTACTACCTGAACCCTCACAAATGGGATCGTTGATGCAGTTATTAAGAGCCCGTGAGTACTGTGGTCTGTAGGCTCCAATGTGGGCTGCACCACATTGCCTAGTCGCTCGCGGGAAGCCAACAATCAGGCAGCGCAACATACTTTAATCCCCCTGTATCTCTGTGGGGGTTGGCTTGCGACACCATGTTCATAGGAATAAAAATGCTTCTTTATACATGTTCTCTCACGTGTATGAGTATTTACCATTTATTTCCGGACACCCTGTATAACTGACAACGTTCAGTTTTTGATATATTCAAAGCAAACTCAAGTTGGCTGTTTAGTTGTTTGTCCAACCCAGTGCTTTTTTTTAATTCGGCCCCCTGTTGTTTTTCCTAATATGGCCTTAGGGGGCCGAATTAAAGGAAATGTTTGGAATGAACATTTTGGTTTCATCATTTTATTTCAGATATATGTTAATTTTAGTTTAGAGCAAAACTCGTCTAATTTCATTATTGAGTAATAGCAGATATTTTTAATTTCTAATTTCAATGTTTTGAATATTGAATATTGATTTTTAATTTTTTATTCTTGAGTTTAAATGTATGTATTTTTTTTTCATTCATTTAAAATGCCCCTTTCCACTCCCCTGGGGAGGGGCCATAATACCTAAACATGACCTCATCTGATCTGTTTGGATTGGCCACAAAAACACATGATTATTCAAACAGTTTGAGCATTTTCAAAAAATGGTACTTCATGCCAACATAATAGCACACTCTTTGCGCTAGTACTTGTTTTTAGGATAATTTATAACTTTTTAATTGCTAAAAAAACAAAAAGGGTGGGGGCACTTTACCATCTTTTCCTCTAATCTTCTGAGAATATATTCCTGATGCTAAGTGCTATATTTACAGAAATAAAAGCAATGAGTTCAGTGGATGTAGAAACTCATTTTTTTTTTTTTTTTGTTTTCACTGCCATGTTTTAACAGACAAATGATAGTGAACTTCTTCGTTGGCCATCACGTTTTCCGGACCCGGAACCTTATCTTCTTGGAAGGGTGTGTTAAAGATAAGAACCTACATGCTACCCTTACAACAGACATGATTGATCTGCGTGTATCACAGAAATATTAAGTCTGATAGGAATTTGACTACAAGTTACGTGCGTGTCCAGATTCATATAGATCACTTTCATGTACTGAAACACAACTTTAAAGTTCTCTTTTAGTACGAATTTATGTATCTGAATTTCATTAAACGTGAGCTACACTGTTTGAAATTGGGAACGCCATTCATGCTACTTTGTAAAATTAGGAAAAAACGCAACAGTACAGAAATTTTTTATTTCAATAGTGTGTCTCTCAAAATAAAAATTTACTTAAGAACAAATGGGATCATATATTTAGTTAAATTTAACTGCAATATTTTAAATTTTTAAAAGAGTAATTACAATTAGAAATAATCTAAGTTTCTACCTTATAAAATAAAGACAAATTTAAAAGCACAAGATTCTGGAATTGGGGGCGGATGATTTAATGCAATTCTATATTCTTCTACTAGAATAATTACACACACTCAAGGAGGAAAGGAAAAAAATAATTAAATTACAGAGTGCTGTAAAAAGTTAAGTGTGGAGCATGTTTTTTCCTCTTCCACGAACTTATAATTTTCCTAGAAATGAGATTAATTTTAATTTTTAATTAGCCGCATCAAATTAAAGGGCAAAATACAATGTACGGGTTTTGGTGGGCCCTTTTTTATATTATATTCAAGATGAAAAACGCTTGCAAACAAAATTTTCCCTTCTTTATCACCAATGAGGATTAACTCATCCCACTCTCATCGTATTTTATGCAATAAAAATTACGCAAAACTGAAAGGAGGAGAGAAAAAAAAAAAATAATAATAATAATTTTTTTATACCTGGCCGTCTTCTAATTGCACCATCGTGCGCTTCTATCATTTCGCGTTTTTATAATAAAAATTAGACGATTTATTATCGTTTCCCTTTCACAAAAGAGAACAATAAAAACTAGCAACGTGGACATTAAAATAAATTAACCCAAATAGAATTAGAAGAAATTTCACTGTGTAAATTCACCTCCCTCCAATGTTTATGATGAGCATTAATTTCATTTTTAACGCCCTCGCGTTGCGCCCGTAAGCGAAAAATAAAGCAATTTCCCTTCCCACCATCCCTCTCATAGTCTCCCCCTCCAAAAAAACTAGAAAAGTGAGAATGCGAATAAAGGAATACAGACCTGAATTTTAAAATATTCCATTAATTTGCTTTTTAATATTAATTAGAATGTATACGAGTTTTTAAAATTCATTATCCTTTGAGCAACATCTTGGGGGCAAAAAAAATGTAAGTAAAAGTGTTCAGTCAACTCCATCAAAAATGTGAGAGCAAAAACCTATAAAAGTTCTTGCATACGTTAGAAACGAAGAGTCGGTCGAAAAAACTGCAATAAAATGAAACGAAATTAAGTTGCTTGTTTTATAAAAGAATGAAATTTCTTTAAAAGGTTTCAATCGATTTATACAGGCAATCAATTACAACCAGACGTGAAATACAGGCAATATGTAAATTTGTTTTAATCCATTATTATGCAAAATAGTTTGAGATCATGTGATTCAAGCGTGTACCTATTTAAAGAGAGTCGTTGACTGAGTCTAATAACTTGGATTAAGGATATCCATTTCTAGTATCACGTAGGATGAATAAAATGAAAAGGGTCCAGAGAAGTGATACGGAAATAAGAGTTTTATTACTGCCTAACGCGTTTCGATTTACATCATCATCGGAGGCTTACCCTATTAAAAACTGAAATCGGGATACAGCGTCCCTTTTATTATTTGAGCAAATAATAATCAACTGATAAAAACGATAGTTTCTTTTAAATACCTAGGGTTGACTATCACACACGATCTGACTTGGGATCAGCACATCGATACTTTATTGGTGAATTTAAATTGGAAGCAAGGAATGATTTCCAGATTGCAATACTTACCATCGTACATTCTTCTTCTTTATTATTCATGGTTACACTCCTCCCTTTGCTACCGTGTCATTTTCTGGGGATCGTCCTCCTCTTCTAATCTTAATCGTTTGTTCAAACTTCAGAAATGGTTCCTTCGAACCCTACTTGGTGTTCCCAAGTCTTTTTCGGTATCTTCTTACTTTACCTCTATGTGCATACCTTCGGTTTACCAGATATTTTTTATACAATCATGTACCTTTATTTATAAGGGTCTGAATTCCCTATAGTTGTTAACTTCACCTGTAACCGTTGTTTACAATCGTGAACGGCATAACTACTCCACTCGCGCATTGAACGATATTTCCATACCCTTTGCCAAACTAAACTACAGACGTTGATGTATTACCTTTACTGGGGTAAAATATTAGGCGCAGTTACCCCAAGAACTCCGCTCCATAACATCGTACTCGTTGTTTCGTAGAAGGTTAAACATTTATTGCTTTCTATGTATTAAAATACAAGGGAGGGTAGTCTGCCTTTGACCATTATCACTGGGGCAGGTAGAACCTTCCTCCCACGAAACCTATTGTATGAAGTTCTTGGAGCATAGTTAATTGTCTTCGCATACGCTGCGTCACAATGCTTCTACTTAGTGACGTTTGGACTCTGGTATTGTAGGATGTTTATTGAATTATTAGGATGTTTATTGAACTATTTTGGAGCTATTACGAGTAATTGAGTTACTATGCGGAGTCCGAATCGTTCTGCGTGGAAGGAGCATCTTGACTTACTTTGGAGACACTGATTATTTATAGTATTTGTGTTTGTCATCTGCCCAGTCGATCCATCTGTATGTTTTTGTTTTTTTGTTCATTAAGATTGTACTAACACGTTTTTTTATCTCTTAGTATCCTTTATGAGCCCTCTGAGATCTAACATGTCGGTCCATATGGACCATTCGGATCTCTGTCGCGCTTTGATGTATATTCTAACCCTTTATTCTTAAATAAATAAATAAATAAATAAAATCTCAGTCTATCCCCTTTATAGTATCTCCTTACATAGTAGTCAATGTCCATCATGCGATGTTTGGATTTCATTAGATGGTCTGCGTAAGCGGATATTCCATCCCCGTTGATCCAAGTCCTCCGATGTTCTCGGAATCCTTCATGGAACTACCTGCACAATCCCACGTAGACCGCCTCACAATCCGGTATCTTAATCTGTACACGCTGGCACTCGTGAAAACTTCCTCGTCGTTGTCTTTCCTGGCTGGGTTCAAAATCCGCTTGGCATTGTTTGTACGGAATGCCACGCCAAGCCCATGCCTCCGGAACTGATTAGAGATCCGTTGGACATTTTGCCGTACGGGAACGTGGAAAAAATTTTCGACTCGGGGTTTTGGTCCGACTATCTGTTCCGTCCTTCTCCTCTAACATCCTTGTAGATAGGATTGGTTTAGCCTCACCAACTCAAATATTGTGGCCGTCTCATGCTTCCGAGCCTTCTCGCTGACGGAGTACGTCAAAGCCCTGCTGAACCCGTGGCGTATTGCGGCACTCCTGTGCAGTGTTGGGACTTATCTAGATAAATTTATCTAGATAAATATCTTAGATGAAAAGTATTTATCTTTTATCTTATCTAGATACATTTTCAAATATGTCATCTTTTATCTTTATCTTTATCTAAGCCTAGTTTATCTTATCTATTTCATAATTTCTATATATTTTATAAAGGTTGCATTTTTAAAAAAATTAATGAAAATATTTTTCTATGAATTGGAAGGATCTGATGAGAAATGCATGATTAATGCGATGGGCTATGACTCAGGCTCCTTTCTTTCATGTGATTAGCTGAGAAATTCATTGCCTTTTTTTTTCTCCAATCCTCTTTTCTCCCTCTACTACACAATAATATACAACAGTAACTAGTAACTGAATTATTAAACAGTTAAATTAGAGTGCACACACCACACCTGTAAACGGGAACAAGAACGTTCTTCCTGAATGCAAGATGAATGAAAAAACATCCATTATAGAATCTGAACTTTCTACTCTTGAATCGGTTTCATGTGTAAAAAAAAACATTCCCAGTTTACTGGATGGATCATTATACTGCATAACATCAAAAACAGGTGATAAAGTCTCAGCAAAATGCAAGAAATGCGGTCAAACAATATCTGGTGCCATTTCATCAACAGGAAACTTTTTAAGTCATATAAAGGTAAAGTATAATTTTATCATATTATAAATTTCAGTAATAAAATAAAATTATGTGATGCACTGCCCTTATTTTGGATATTTTGTAAATTAAATCGTAATATCTTTTAGAGAAAACATCCATTGCTGTTATCAGAAGTCAAAAAAATGAAACAAAAGAGAACTGACACTAAAACGAAGCAGAATCAGTCTTCCTTAATGAAGCATTTTAGGCCATGTGCCACAACTCCAGTAACTGAACGAATCAGTCAAGATGAGGTTGGTAACGTTAACATTAGCAGCTTTTTATTAGGTAGTTTTTTATGAAGTTCCTATTGCAAAAATTCATTCAGTTTGAGATGTTTTGCTTTTGCAGTATAAACTTCACCTAGCCACTGGTATAACAATGGGGGGAGGAGGGGGCGGACAAAAACCTTGCCACCAGAGGACAAAAACTACAACTGCCAACAGGGAAAATTCTATTCTAAAATTCTTCTTCTGGTTTGTTCGAAAGTGTAAATCCACGCATTTAGGTGCATTTCGGAGAAAATCATGAACGTTTGGCAAAAAGTGTGCACGAAACTGTAAATCTGCGCAAATACATCCATAATTTTTATTCTTTTTTATTTATTAGAGTCTATATATCAAAAATTAATTTTATGAAAAACCATTAAAAATTTTATATGTGGATTATCCTTATATCGACGGTCGACTGTATATTTTTCTATAAAGAATATTTTTTATAGTTTCCATAAAATTGTATCTTCTCTAGTAATTTTTTTTTGTATAAATATATTTCTTCTGTGTTTACTTTAAATTTTTTTAATGATTTTCATAAAAGTAATTTTTATTACATATTAAGAAATAAACCTAGACATCAACCAAACGACGAGTCAGGGAATATTTTATAACCGGGAAAATTCAGGGAATTTTTACAAAATCATCAAAAAAATGCAAAATAGGAACAAAAAGTTTGAAAAATATCAATAATATTATAGCAAGACAGATTTTTTTTTTGCTGCCGGTGGTCAGGAAAAAAATCAGGGAAGAAAGAAAGACACACTGTAATAATTAAGGCTTCATTCGGAGATTGTGTCTTCTCTTATGCTTTTGCTTTGGGGGTTTTGTACTTTTGCTATCCTCCCTTGCTCTTTAAGATTGGGGATTTTTCCTATCCTCAAAATAATGTGAAGTGTGTTTAATGTTCTAACTTTTTTTTTAGGTTAATCAACTAATTATGCAGTATATCGTCCAAGAAATGAGGCCATTATGCACAGTCGAAAAACCTGCCTTTAAAGACCTGGTCACTGGATTAACTAAAGGTTTGGGAATTCTTGTGATCAGCAGAAAAAGCTTATCATTACAAATCGAAAAATTGTCCAAAACTATGAAGGAAAGAATGACTGAACTGTTTAGAGAACAAGATTTTTTATGCACAACTGCTGATGTGTGGTCATGCAATAACAAGAGTTATTTGGGGGTGACAATTCATTTTATTGATGACAACAGCTTTGAAAGGAGATCTTTTTTCTTAGCCTGTAGAAGATTTAAATTTGAACACACATTTGATAAAATTGCTCAGCTATTGTGCCAAATTCATGTAGATTTTGATATTGATATTGAAAAATTGACTCATACAGTAACTGACAATGCTGCTAACTTTTCAAAAGCTTTCAGGTGTTTTCCTGCACTAAACGAGGTAGATTTTGCTAGTATTTCATATCAGCCTGTAGACGATAATGATACAGATGAAAGTTTGGAAGTTGCAACTTTTTTATTCGACTCATTAACTGATTATTTAGATAAAAATGAAAATGATTTAATGTTACCACCTCAAATGAGATGCTGTTCTCACACTTTAAATTTGTTAGCAACCACAGATGCCAAGAAAGCTGCCAATCAAATAGTTTACAAGAAACACTATACTTCAGCGTTTAGTAAGGCAATCGCATTTTGGAATCTGATTAGCAGAAGCACTAAAGCTGCAGATGTGGCTGAAGCAAGCTGCCAGACAAAATTTGTATTACCTGTGGTAACACGTTGGAATTCATATTATGAAGCTGTAAAGAAACTCTTAGCACACAAAGATATGCTGAGATCACTGTTTGATGAATTGAAAATTCCACAATTTAAATCAGCGGATATTGAATTTTTAACTGAATATGTCTCGGTTATGGAACCTATTGCAATGGCTTTAGATATTTTGCAAGCAGAAAATGATTGCTACTTTGGAATTGTTTTACCAACACTGTTTGCTGTTGAAACAAAACTAAAAAAATTATCCTTTTTAAATTATTGTAAAAACTTGGTTGAAATTATGCTAGCTCAACTATATGTTAGGTTCCCATCTATGTCATTAGAAGTTTCAAGCAGCAGATGGTTTATTTTGGCGACCATAAGCCACCCACGGTATCGGGTAAAATACTTTCCTAGTCATTCCGTGGATAAATGCAAGGAATTATTCTTAAAGGAATGTGATAACGTTGGCAAGGAGCATTTTGGTGCCACGGAAAATATGAATGCATCCACTGATTCCACTGATGATTTCTTCTCATGTTTAACAGAACAAAACGGCGAGAAAAAATCACAATTTTCATCTGAAAACTTCTCACAACTTCAGGGACTGGGATTTTTAGAGTCAAACGTAAAGTCGCTTCTTGTATTAAATGAATTTCCAGTTGTTAAAAAAATATTTCTGAAGTACAATACTACAGTTCCGTCCTCAGCTCCTGTAGAGAGAATGTTTTCATGTGGGGCACAGATTATAACACCGAGAAGAAATTTATTAAGTGACAAAAACTTTGAAAATTTATTATTATTAAAACATAATGAAATGTAAAATAAAAATGATAAAAATTCATAATAATCATGTGTGGTGTTCTTTATTTTGTTATCTGAAAATTTATCTTATTTTGTTAGATAATTTATTTTTATCTTTTATCTTTATCTAGATTATATTACAATATATTATCTATTATCTTATCTAGATACATATTTAATGTTAATCTTTTTATTGATCTAGATAATAATTTTATTTTATCTTGCCCAACACTGCTCCTGTGCATCGTCGGGTGCGTGGAATCATGATGGTATGATGTTCACTGTGGTCGATTCCTTCCGAAACACGCTAAGCGATACCCGATTCGTTCCCTGCTCTTTTTCAAAGCAGAAGTCCAAGTAATTGATTCCGTTGTCCTCCTCAGCTTCCATGGTGTATCGTAAGTTGGGGTGTATGTCATTAAATCGGGTCAATAACGTCTCCGCAGAACATTTCCTGTTGTCAAATACGATCCGTGTATCGTCCAAGTATCTCCGGTATAACGGGATTATATCATAAACGACCATCTTGCTAACACTTTGTTCCTCAATATTCTACAGGAAAATCTCCGAGATAATCGAGCTGGCCGGCGAACCCATGGCTGCATTTTTCTTCTTTGGATCAGTATTTTCGGACGACATATGGTATATGAAGAAAAGGACCACACATTGTTGGCGCTCGTCTAGCTGGAACCACGATTGAAACAACGAAGCAACTGACTGTATTCTCAAAAGGTGCGATATCCAGAGTATTCAACCATTGGAAAATTGATCCACAATCTCTGAAGCTGACCCAAATTGAAGTCCATGCCTATACCAAAAACCCGAAAGTTCGTTTACCGTAGTATCTGGAACGTTATGACTAGAGCCATGAAGACTGAAAGAAGGTTCTGTGGCCTGAAGGTAAGGCAGTGCCGGAGCCCAATGAAGCAACGCCTTATCAAGACAACTGAAGGTTCTAGTGGTGGTGTCATGATATGGAGCTTATTCTGCTGGCATGAAGTGTTACCCTGAAATACCTGAACATTGTTGCCGACCAAGTCCATTCTGCAATGCTGCATTTTTCTCTTACATATGACGGCTTCTTCATGGACGAATATGCTACTCCTCATCGCGCACCGTTAGTTCAGCAGGGGTTTAGCTAGCCCAAAAATGATTTCCGTCATTAATCCTGGCCCGCCCAGACTCCAACTTCATCGAGAATGTTAGGGACCTATAACAACAAATCTACGAGAACTATGGAAATGTCTGGTGGGCGCCAGATCTTCCACTGACTTCAACAACTTATTGACTATGCAATTTGGGCCAAAGTGGGCCCAATAAAATATAAACAGATTTTTCAATTCATTGGCCCATTCTATTGAGTGTTTGTACGTACATGCAGATGGTTTCAAATTATTAATTCATTAAGCTGAATTTGTACATATAAATAAAACAATAAAAACAAATACAAATTACACAGGTTTTCCTATAAAAAATAACTCGTCTAAAAAAAGTTACAAACATATTTCGAAAACAGTAAACTTCATTTAATTCCATGAACTTTAATTTGCTTTAAGGATAACATCTCAATTTTTATCTCCAAGAGCAACGGAAAAAAGCGACCAAAGGAACAATAGCTAATTGCAGGTGCGCTGTATTAATAAAACAGATGAATGTTGTCAAAACAGAGGAAAAATAAGAAGTAGACATAAAGAGCATTACTTTTTATTAGACGAGTGGAAAGTCAACGCGACGCTTCGCTGACGACGAAAGCGACACTTCTTGCCAAGTGAAGCTGACGAATAAAAAACACAAGAGAAGATCTCAGAAAAGAGCCTTTTCTTTTTAGTCAGTCACATCTCGGTCACTACCACAAGAAAATCTTTCCCAGATTCTTTCACGCCAAACATTTTTTCCTGCGTCCGTTCCCTAAACGACGAAGTCACAAAAAAAAGAAGGAAAAGCTGTTACCGAAATGAATTCGATATCAACGAGGCAATCAATACTCAAAGGGTTTAAAAAAAAAGAGAACTTTGCAAAAAAAGAATATGATGAAATCTCGCCATTCTAGTTTAAGTATAAATCAAATCTTCTTAAATTACAAATAATAACATTTTGTTCTTCGATATTTAGAAAGTAATTGGCAAAAATTTATTTTTATCAAACCTTAATGAATTAATTGCAAAGCATTCTCAAAGCACTTCCGAAAATCTCGGATATTATGAAATATACAGGATGATTCAGAACTTAAGTTAAAGAATAATATGGTTGATAGAGGATACTAAACATTAAACAACATGTGCTGTATCTCGCAGCGGTACGGCGCTACACCTACAGTATTTCAATGTCCTGATTGCTTGCCATTGTCTGTTGTTTCCAGCAGATCTTATTCCGCTAGATTTCTTGTGGAGAACTCTGAAGACCCTCGTGTATGTTACACCTATAGATCATGTCAATGTTCTTCTTCCACGGATTGTTGACGCCTGTAACGCCATACGTACTATACTTGGCATATTTGAACAAGTGCGGCAGTCAATGTTTCGGTGATGCCAGTGTTGTGCACAAGAAAGGGGACGGCAGCTCGAAGCACTTCTGTAATGCACATTTCGCCATTGTTTGCTGTTTTTCAGCGAAAGCTCAGTCATCAGAGAGTTAAGCCACTGGCCCTTGCATGAATGGTTGCTACTACTGAAGCAAGTCATCTCCATACCGGTGCGAGACAGAACAAGCAATGCTTAATAAAAATGTTTGTTTTGCTACCCTCTGTCTACCATGTTCTTCTGTAAATGACGGATGTGGAAGAAAACAAGGACGAGACGCAAGAATCCTGGAATAAAACAAATTTTATTTCAATTTTTATATTCTTTTGTAACATGTTCTGAATCACCCTGTATAATTTTTGCGAAATTTCCACACTTCGAAACCCGATACCTGAGACAAGTACTGTATGTTGAGTTTTATTTAAGGTATTTTATAAAGCGCAATGAGACAAAACAAATGAAACCTAAAACGGCGCAGTCACACAATGAAGCCAGAACTAGACTAAATTTTCGTGACTCGGCTTTACACTGCGATTGCATCAGCCGATGACATAAGCACAATGTCAATCATAGCCAACTAAAAATACAGGCCCCGGCGCGATCCAAGGTTAAAGCGATGACGTCATGCCCGTAGG